>JAVYIG010000711.1:365000-472741 GCA_035222895.1 Strongylocentrotus droebachiensis | reverse complement strand
GGGGAGTGGGCACAGGGGAAATAGGATATATACAAAAATAGATACAGGAAGGGAGATAAAGAGGGAAGGGGGAGAGAGAGAGAGAGAGAGAGATGCTTTAAAAGAATTTATAATGTGATAAGAACCCATTTCCACGCCTCATCCACGTCAACTGCGGCCGTGTCCATTGCCATTTCATGAACCCAATAAGATCACTGCCCGACCCCCCCCCCCCTCCTCAGCAAACGTGCCCCGAATATCTGAACTCATTTTACGCCAAATATACAGAGAGCGCGCGAAAAATAATCGGAAGAAAATGATAATGAAAAGAATGGCCATGTTCATTCTCAGATTAATCGACCTACAGGTGTAGTGGAGTGTCGTGGTCGAGTGGTTTAAGGCGCTTGACTTGGAGATGCGAAGGTCGAGGGTTCGAATCCCGACACGGCACTAATCACCTTTGGCAAGATATTAACCTGCACTTGCCACTCTCCACCCAGGTGTTAAATGGGTACCCGGTAGGATGCGACCGTCAGTGTTGGTCAAACAGTTTTTGAGCGTCATGTAACGCCTGGCTGGAATGCTCCCCAGGGAGTGGAGATTGTGCACACATTGTGTTCGGGCAAGCACTGGCTGAATCCATTGACCAGGGTAATAGTATATTTGTAAAGCGCTTAGAGACATTTGTATTAAAGAGAAGGTTGAGTTCTGGCGAAGAGGTGAAAATAATTTGTGAGCGTTACTCATTCTTATTATGCAAGTGTGGGAAGAACATCAGATAAGACATGTTCCCTGAAAAGCATGGCTCTTCAAATGCCTTCATATTCTAAATATGCATGTAACATCGTAAATATCGGGGGGCCGCTTTTTACGCCACGTGTTCGTGTAGTCCCATATACATCTTTCTGTGTACAGTGTTTGTAACTTTACCAAGTCTTGGCCAAATTTCTTATCATTTTGATGATTCCAGAACCTTGCAATACACACAAATTCTTATATGATAGATGATCAACCTTTTCTGGTCGGTTTCACACCGTTTCTTTCACAATGCAATCGCATGACCAGAACTCAACTTCATCTTTAAGCGCTATATAAAAATTAAATATTATTTATTAGTAATATAATATCACTAGTAAGACCAGGGTAAGCCTATCGAATCCCCCTCCCCTCCTGTTCCGCTACCGGTGATCCCTAAATACCTGAACTGATGCTACGCCACTATACTGTATGGGCGTTGAGTTGGAAGGTAATTTTCTAGAGTGCCTAAGTCATGCCCTGCGAGTGACTCCAGTACCTATTTTGCTGGTAATGGTTTCGGTTTTGATGGTAAGAGAAACCTTTACCGTAATAATTGTATTGCATTTTGATAGACGCTACTCGAAATGTTTTACGAATGAATGCGTTTGCACCTTTAATAATTTACACTGTCAGCATGCCGTGCTCCCGTACAATTCGTCGCAGAAAGAAAGAATAATCCTGTGTGCGCATGGCTTACAACATGTCAATTCGATTGCGTTCATAGGGACTTTTAGATTTGCACAACGACAAACGTGGATTGCTACGATCGACGTCCTTTTATGCAGTGCCTTGAATGGACGTCATATGTATCAGTCCACGCAAATCTAAAAGTCCCTATTACAAGCCTTTGAAGGCAATTGGCATATACGCCAGCAATTCAAAAGAATGTTAGCACTGGACATGCATTCATTTCTAGAACAATGGCAATGTCGCATGTTGCGTCAAAAACCGTGAACCTTGTCTGTGATACACGATGCGTCATTTATTGACGTATGCTGCGTCAGTGACTTGCAGGGTTTATGACGCTCCATGTGAGAGTGAATGCAAAACAACATTACAAATATTGTTCCTGTTTTTGCTGGCGCATGTACTTATTCACTTCATTGACTCGATTGGCGCAAGTAACAACGTAACAACGTAATAAAAAATGACGCATCGGGTTCAACTGACATAGTAATTTTGACGTGTTACGTATTACGTGACAACAAGATCTTGCGTGTATATACTGAGCTCTGTGTTGTAAGATATAGAAATGTGACGCGTATTTTAATTCACTGCATGTACTCATCATGAAGGAAAAAACCGCCGCGGTTTTATTTCGTGAAATCAGTGGTAAATCTACCACTGATCTCAACAAGGAAAAGTAACTTTTCGTAAAGATCAGATAAATCTACACACTTAAATCCGTACTCAAGGCAGGGCGCTTTAAGATTCTGACCAATGAGACCCGCTTTCAAAAGTGAAGTATTGTGAAAGCATGTCCATGGTGAAAGTCATCGTCACACGAAATGTGCAAGAGACTCTTATAACAAGGATATGGCACACGTGCGGTTGTGGCGTAGTATGCTCTATTGATGACACACATACCATCGAGGCAGCGATGCGGTTGATATACAGTCTTTCGTGGCTAGGCCACCTGCTCCTTCGGAAGTTCATGTTCACGTGAGCGCCCATCCCTCATCCAACCACTCCTCCTGCAAGGCCACGGGGGCAGATTCGGGGGGGGGGGGGATCGAAAAGATGACCAAGGATGGAGGGGACGGTGAAGGTCCAATATCTCTCTCATACCTTGTACGCCCCGCGATTTTATCTTATGAATATGAATTGATTAAGGTGAAGGTGGTGCTCGAAACGTTTTCCTCCCGTTTCTGTCGAAAATGTGTAACCTGCTTCAAATATATTGAATGGTTGACAAAGATTTCAGTAAATGTATTACGCATGTGAAACGTTATCCTCATTTGTTTAAAACATCACAGCATTTAGTACATTAAGCACTATCGCTATTAAAATTGCAGATACAAATTCGTTTAATATTTCCTACCAAATGTACGATTTGGTTTATCAACATTTTCAAACAGTTTTTTAAATTCTTACTTAACTTTTCTCCAAAAAAGACATTAGAAGAAAAAAATTATGAAGTGTTTGATATTTTACGCTAAATAGGTGTTCGCTGTGTTATTTGTGATTTACTTTAATTAATTCAAATGTTATCAGTAACTCTTAGATAAGTCGTTAATAAAATAATCTGTTGATAATGTTCAGTAACATGAGTGAGGAGGTTCGGAATCCTTTCGTCACTCAAAATTAGTTTCTCCTTCCTTTGAAGATTGACGGTTAGCCTTCATTTTGTCAGTCAAGGTGATTCATTAAATCAGGATGGATAAATCCAAATTGAGCAGAAGCTATTCGAATGTTATCCATCAGCAGAGGATCTGAGAGCCCTATGCGGTCATTTGTAATCAATCATATTACATTGTGGTCCAATGGTTATGTGGCAGGACTTCTTTTAAAACAAAACGCAATTTAAATTTGCAGTGAATATCTTTAAAGAGTAAACTAACAAAATTCCATTGTTTCTTCTAAAAAAATGTTAACTAGCATGGTTCCTTAAGAGTTTTAAATTCCCCTGAAGCTAAAGAAATAAGACCTCAAAGAATGAATAGTATTCCGCAAAATTTATTCACAAATTTTTCCAACAGAGTATTTCGGGCTTGACAGGAGATCGCCCACAACGGCGCCCTCATGTTTATGTTTAGGTCAATGTCTTTGATGGATTGAAATGTTTATCAAATTGTCTTCTGTCTCACCCCCATCACTTTACGGGAGCAGGTGTGCCATATTCGCATCAGGTACGACGATTTCCAAAGCAGGATGCCCATGTCCCATTGTTGTCAAATTACCCTGACGAAGAAATCCTTCCGAATAATGCGTTTGCCTCATAGTAAAATATAGTGTAAAGCAGGCTCCCACTTAGCCGAGTTGGAGCCTCGAGTTGTGGGCGAGCTGGCGCGATCTATGGCAAGCAGTTTTATCATTAAAACATAATTCTTGATATCAAGAATTCAATTCTTGATATCACGAAATCGAATTCCTGATATCACGGAATCGGATTCTTGATATCAAGAATTACCATTGCTTTACAACATAAAATTATTTCTTGATAAAAAGAATTGATTTATTGATATAAATTAATAATAAAACGGCTTGCCATAAGATCGCGCCAGCTCGCCACAACTCGAGGTTCCAACTCGGCTAAGTGGGAGCCCTGCTGTACAGTCAACCCTGTTTAGCGACCACCTGTATATAAAGACCATCTATCTATAAATAGCACATTTTTCGTTACCTTGAAAACATTTATTTTGTATTGAAACATGTACCAAAGAAAGACTGCCTCTCTTGAACGGTCTTTAGTTGTATATACAGGTAAAGTAGCCTTTAATACCCCATCATTGACTTCTGATGCAATATAATCCACTCGTTTTGTCACCTGCAGATGATATATTACCTCTGTTCGTTTCTATATGACATAATTAATTGATCAACAATTGTGATTTGAAAAGATGTCAATGTTCTGTTGTTTTGTTTGCTGTGAGGTGTTTGTAGAAAATATCCCATCTTCGGAAGTCGTTATGATGCGATTCCACCGACTATCACGGCAACATTACATTTCCCCATGCTGATGGTCTGTTAGACCTTGGAAATCATCAGGCGAAGGATGGTCTGTTTGTTACACCTTGGCATAATGATGAAGAAAAGGATCGTCGACCTGACATAAATGTTTACATTCCATGACAACTTGGTGGGTGGACGAACAGCGGAAAAGGGGGTCAATCTACTTTCGGGGGCTTCTTCTTGTCTTAGCTGCTCGATTCATTGAGCATCCCGGTCCGTGCAATCAGCCGACAATGATTGTCTGGTCGATGACGAGGAAGGATGTAACACCCCTCCAATTGATCGAGAGAGAGAGAGAGAGAGAGAGAGAGAGAGAGGGGGGGGGGGAGAGAGAGAGACACAGAGAGAGAGTGTGTGAAAACGAAAGGGGGCAACTGCCATGGCAGCTTGGGATGGCATCCCGATGAGATCACATAATCATAATAATAAACAAGGACAACTAATATTTGAACCAAAGATCGCATTGACAAACAGTATAGCCCCCTATATTCATTACCTTTCACTTAATACTTTTCATTGTTACGATTTGTTATTCTCAAACCAAAACCTATTAAAACAAATTATAAAATCATAAATTATAAAGATATGGCACAATACGACTGACTGACATAATTTGCACAAATTAGGCAAATCGGCATAAAGATTTATTTTCTTTCCTTATCCTTTTTTATAATATCTGTTTCGATTCACCTATGCTTATTCTTTAAATTCCAATTTTTCAGGTTTAGTTTGTTTTAAGTTTCTTTAAATTCTTTCACGTTTATTACACATTTACATTAAGGATATTCTTTTCTGTTGATGATTTTATTCTGGTCAAGACGTAGTGTTGTAGCTTACTTTCGTTAAATTACTCATACTTATATTGTTTGATCAATTGTATTAGTATAGTCAAACATCTGTCTGAAGATGGTAAGGTCATAAACATTATTATTTCAAATCATGTGTATGTTTTTAAAGGAGCTACGATGAATGCTCGGTTACCATTCGTATGTCCACTATGATTTTGATCGCTGTCGTTTCAATTATGAGCGACGGGGTCAATGGTACTGCCCCCATCTCCTCACCAAGATAATTGCACAAAATACACTCTGATTGCGAATATCAAACAGGCGAATATTCGATAACATATTAGAGATGGCTACTTTCCAATGTATATTTTAATTATGTAGTGTAATAGGGATTTCTAACTGATTAAACTCGTAGTAACTCATAATCGAGCTCTTTCATGTCCCTTGTAGCCATGTTGTTTCCTTCTCTGTTGGTATGTTGATGTCGATCTATATTTCGTTTCGGAAAACCAAGTAGGGCCATCTGCCATCTCGAACTGATAAAAGTGCAACCGTTTCATCCCCCCCCCCCCCCTTGCCATATTAAGAATGTCCTGTGGCGTAGCTACGGACGGCACAGAGGCACGTGCACCTCCAAATCGAACGACCAAAATAATAAGAGAAAAGGTGAGAGAGAGAGAGAGAGAGAGAGAGAGAGAGGGGGGGAAGGGGGAGGGGAGAGAGATAGAGAGATATGGAGAGAGAGAGAGAGAGGGGGGATAAGAGGACAGTGGCGGATCCAGGGGGGCCCGGCCCCCTCCCCCTGGGAAAAAAGCCTGTAAAAATACGTTAATTTTACCTTTTTTGGGAGATTGCCCCCCCCCCCCTGGCGCTCAATGGGGGGGGGGCGGGTGCAAATTTTCAAATTTTCGAGGACCAAACAAAAAATGTGCTCACTACCCCCACCCCCCCCCCCCCCCCCCCCCCCCCCCCCCCCCCCCCCCCTGTGAGAGGGAAAGGAAGACAACGATCGCAAAGTCAACTTAGGCAAATTTGCTTTAGCATTGTGTGTCACCTATTCAGATATGCGAACATGACTGTGACATATTACGTCATCCAAAAAAAGATTATGCAATGCAATAAGGTATGAACATTACCCATAATCCTTATCATGCTTGTCCTGATTTCTTGAAAGTCTTTGCGATGGTGTTGTAAGAAGTGAAAGGGGAGTGGCAAGGTGAATAGAAATTGACACAACTCACTCCCACACTCTTCCCTCCTACACATAGCTCTATCACTTGGTTCTCTCACCTTTTTTGTATTCTATCCAAGTAGTATTTGGTGCCCCTCCCCCTGACGCCAGTGTCCCTTCGATGCCTGGATTAACGCTTCGCCACTACCCTTCCTCGTTCTTATATTTTTAACTTTCCATGTCCCCCTTTCACCCCTCTTTCCGCATCTTTAATCCTATCTTTGTCCTTCCAACCTCCTCATTCTATTTGTCCTTCACTGTCTACTGGCTTCCTCCCCCTTCTTCTCTCTATCGCGATTGGAGAGTCAAATGAATAGAAATCTATTCACGCTAGATCAATACCCATCACCCTGGCTTCATTTCGACTTTGTTTCATCCGTTTCATCTTCCTTTGTGAGACTAATGTGGCGAGGCAAAGTGCTTAATAATGACAAATTTAGGGCGTCAGGCGGAAGTAATACAGCTTAGAGACTGTATAGAGGTTCAGTTTCAGTTTAGTTTCTTTTTTTTCCCCACAAAAAAACAAGACTTAAAGGTACTATGTCCCATTAACAGCCAACATCAAATTCTGTAGAACTTTGCAGGAATTATGAATATGCCACGCATGTCCTATCTGTGAAATGACAACGTTAGCAGTGTCCTAGTATTCAAATTATGCAAGAAAACCCGTTTACCTTCTAGACTTCACTGTCAGACATTATTACATGTACATATAATTTGATTGACTTCTTTTTTTCTTTTTTAATAACACACATAAAATGAGCTGTAAAGGGTACATGAGCATTTTTCTACATCAATAACCACTTCTTGTAATTGGAAATTTATATTATCAATATAAAGAAAACAATTAGTGGATAGTGAGACAATGACGTCACAGACTCAAATGAGTTGCCAATTTGTCTTGTGATTTCAAAGTTGTTCATGTCATTACAAATTAATAACTTTTCTATTAGTTATCCGATTTTGCTCAAACTTTTTTTTAAATTGGTTTGTCTGATTTTTCTGCTTCTATTGAAAGTAAGTTATTTTTGGAGTGGACTTGGCCTTCAATTGAAGCACTTTGAAGAAGAAAAAATATATCACTAGTTTTGCTTTCGATCCTCATCTCTGTAACAAAGAAGGAACCAAATGCGGATGCGAGATTATGGGAAGGTTGGGGTGGGGGGTGTTTGAAACAGGGAGAGCCCTTGGACCCTTTTGGTACAGGGTTTTTTTGTCGTTGAGTGAGTTAACTGTTTGTCTCAAGAGAACGGCCGATTTGTCCCCAGCCTTGGATCCGCTATGCTATGTCCTGCTTCCATAAGGTGATTACTTAATGTAGCGTAATTACAATTTTAATAATCGATGAGTTAACATTTTGAAGGTTGTCCCGAGTCTGCCAAAAGGGAATCGGTGAGGCGGAGAAAAAAAAAAAATCTCCATCTTCAGTTCTTCACATCATGTTTTTTCAAATGTCACAAGATGATGTCGGGTCTACATTTACATAGATATAGAGAAGGGGCAATCCATTCATCATACAAACAATACTAAGACATCGACATACTAGAGAACAAACAGTATTTATGAGGCTTCTTTCTTTAGTGTAGTCTCATATCACAGACCCACTAGATATGATTGAAATAACAATGGATCCTCCATAATCACATCAACCACAAACCCTTTACTTTGTGCCAAGTTTCCTTGTTTCGATTTCACTCTATTTGGTCATTTCATCACTACGAATTATATTATTAGTTTTGTTATTTGTTTTTGATATGATATTAATTTGCATGGTTTGATCCAATAGACTAATCACCACACCCCTGGACACCCTGGTGTTTGCTTAGACCATGTTTGTGCACCTGTAGCACAATACAGGTATGAGAAGCCTCTCCTAGTGTCCCTTATAAACTAAAGTCAGAAAACTAACAGTTTTACGTTTGTAGATTGTTTGTTTGTTTGATTTAATGTCTGCATTTTGCAACTTAATAAAAAGAAATGTACAAATTAGGTACATATCATGAGCAAAAGTCAAAATACATATATAATGATATGATTATATAAATCAATTAAATAATAATCCCTTAAAAAACAACATAGTTAACAAATCATTTCAAAGTTGGGAAATGCAGGAGACCACCATCTTAAAGATGTTCATGCGAGGGAATATACATGTAGTCGTTCGTGAAGTAGGCAAGTTGGCGATCACTACATAACACTGAGCTAACGGGTATTACTCTCCCGTGCGTAAAAAGATGTGCTGCCCTCTATATACCCACGCATGAGCGACTTTAAACTAGAGCTTGAACGGGATTGCGGCCTCAGGAAAGGAACCTATATAGGTGACCAAACTTATAATATATGTGAGTATATGAGATGTAATGTGAGTATGATCAATAATATGCAGCATAAACCTGACTTGTTATTGACCAATATTAAAGGGGAAGTCCACCCTGAAATTAAGTTAGTTTTAATAGGAGTAGAAAAATGAGAGAAACAAGTCAGTGAAAGTTTGAGCAAATTCCGATTAAAAATAAGGAAGTTAGGATTTTTTAAGTTGTGATCAATCAAACACAAATTGGCAACACTATGACGTATCATGCGAGCTCAACTTTCATTTGCTCAGTACTAAAAAAATCTAAAATTTTCATTTTCCCTCAAGAAAAATTTCAACCATACATGCACCCTAAATATAATAATTGCAAATATGTTTCTATACTCCCCCTGCAAGGAACAAATATATATTCCGTCATCAATAACGAAGAAAACATGATTTTATGGAATATTATGCACAAAGCAAATGAAGGAGAGCTCGTATAATAAGTCACAGAGTTGCCAATTTGTATTTGATTGATCACAACTTCAATAATTCACAACTTTCTTATTTTCATTCAGAATTTGCTCAAACTTTCACTCACCTGATTTTCTTATTATTCTGCCTCTATCGAAACAAACTTATTTTGGGGGTGGACTTTCCCTTTAAGCAAGTATTAACAGATGCAAAGACGTAGCGACTAAATGGATGAGTGTCATTTTCCCACCCTACTATTAAAACGATTGTACATTCTAGACAGTGAGATCGTTCACACTACGATCCAAACATCACGATGTATCGGTGAAAGTTGCATTTCATCTGAGCCAAAATGGCGTAGTTGCTAAGCCACACAACAACAATAACTTCGTCTTAAAGCTTATCTGTACTAGTTTACAGGAGGGATTAGACCGCCCTGCAAGGTCACTGGACAGGTGGTTATCTGATCAACTCGGCTCTCAGTTAACATAAGAAAAAGAGGATCATGGGGGACCAATTGGTCACCGATTAGGCATTGTATGTTATATAGAGGGCGCAAGTAGTTAATCACGTCCGTTCAAAGCAAAGGGGTTTGATAAACATAATCACCCGTCAAAATTACCAAAACAAGTGTTCCACCGAAATGCATGCATCCAATGTTTTCCTTTTCAGATGAGATCCAAGTGTGGACCTAAATGAAGTGTTCAGATGACTTTGATAATTATTGACTATTCTAAACTTAAAGACGAATTTAAGCAACCATATTACCCTTCAATATAAACCACATCCATTCCGTCTCCAAAACCTCATATTTACTCAGGCAGCACAGCATTCTTTTAACTCACCAGAATTTTTTTTTTTTTTTTTTTCCAAGAGAAAAAAAACTGGCGAGTTCGGCAACCTCCGTTTCGCAATTCACTTGTGGTTTTAGTAAAACATTTTAATATCCTCCAAAGGAAACTCTTAAATTCAAGGTGGTTCTTTACTTGCCGAACGCTGTTTACTCTGAACAGGAAATTGCTTGTGGCTTCTTTCGAAGCAAAATTTGTTCATCCATTGTTTGATAGTTCATGTATTTGTTTTTCATTACGACGCCTTAACGTACATGTAGTATATTTCTTGAGATATATAATGTAGCCTTCGGTTTTAGTTTACTGCTTGATATTATTTATACTACGATGTACATTTACGCTCGCCAATGCCTCAAAGTGAGAAGAAGAAAAAATAAGTACACAATTCAAAATGTGCCCGCTTTAAAATTCCAGACATTATATCATTACATTTTATTGGAATTATTTCAAAATTTGAGACCCTGTGTTTGTAATAATTTGTTTGTCACTACCACAATAAAAGCATCAATCCGTTTGACTAATACTTTCAAATCCCTCGTCTTAGTGCGAACAAAGGTGTTTTGTCAAGGGAAGCATTGGTTTTTACGACGACGAAGCCCTTTAAGTTGTCGCACGGTGAAGTCTTAACTGTGTACAGTTAGCCGGTTCTGGAAGATGAGCTGATGCATTGTTCAATGAAGAGGCTCGAACAAAAGGTACTACGCCGAAAAACCCACCTCTTCATTGATAGACCGTGGCTTAATGCCTAGTACGACCTTTTTCGTTGTTCTCATTTCTTACAGGAGTCCTGCCGGTATTATCTCCTCTTCGATTGGCATCATCGACTATACAGGCCATTAATAAGGGGAAAGGTTTGTTGGAGTAAGTGAAAGAGCCGCCCCCCGCACTCACTCTCTCTATCTCTCTCTATAGGCCGACAACCTCGAGGTTTTGTTTGTCAAACGCAACGCACGCCGTTTCATCATAACATCTATGAGTCCTCGTAGAAACGCACACTTACTTCAAAGCGCGCGTCGGTCTGCAACGTTTTTTTTTTTTAATAATATAAAGTACCTGGAATCAAAACGAAAAGACGTATCACGATGAGCTAGTACATTTGCGTTTAATCTGTTGACTTTTTAGTGCTATCTTCTGACATATCTGTGATCGCATTGCCCTTGGTTGTTTTCCTACAGTACGGAACGTTTGGAATACCCCCGGATATTTGCCATCGCACAGCGACGACAAACAAAGTCGTATCGGTGGACTATACCTTTGCAGTGTGAACTAGAGCTGGTAAGTTTAAAATAAAAGCATTTTATTATTTGTTTTTCCCTTTATTTCCTGAACATTAGAAGACGAGAAATCGAGATAGGGGGAGTCATTTGAGTAACCAGCATCTTAATAGTTTCAAATCATCGCATGTTAATAATACTGCTTTTAAACATACAAATTACGTTTTGTATAACTATAAGCCTTGCTGAATGTTAACTCGATTTTCTTGAATACTTAGAGTTTTGCCTTTTTTAAGGACGTCTTTTTTATTCACGGTTCATGAATTCTTGATATTAGTTATCGTCAATCAGATCTCACCTTTTTTTTGTTTGGGTTAAACAAAATAATATCGATTCTAATTCTATCGGCTATCTTCGGTTATATGTACAAGTATACCCAAGTAGTCATGAATATTGGTGACGGCGCACACGTGTATAGGAAAGTGATAGTACGACCTTAACGACACGAGATGTGGAATATATATGTTTATGTTCTCATATAATACTTGTTTCTTGCATGCAATGTAATGTCATTATGTTAATTACTTCTAATGTATAACAACTGCGTGTAGTAGTCATGGTAATCATGATATGCAGACTGTTATATGCAAACTGACGTATACTCTGGCGTAAAAGTAGTTATAGTGAGAGAAAAAGGGGGGGGGTTATATACACGTAGATGAGAGGGGAAGAAAAGGGGGCCCTGGATTTTTGTCTTCTTCAGAAGAAGCACTTTATCTCGCACTTTTTTTAGCAGATTGGCCCTAAAGCTAAAGATTGATTTGAAACCTCCAACATAAAGAAAATAAATATTTATTAAGTCATGACTGTGGCCATTTTTTAATGAGCAATCTTCTGCTGAAACAGATTCGATAAACAGAAGTCAGGGGAAAGTGGGATTTCTGAATGTTGGCAGTTGTCATGAAAACTTCTGCGAATCCTTAGAGTTGCTTAATACATGTACAATAAATCACATGCTTACCTTTTTGAGTTATTAGCTACCTCTATTACGTATTATACATGTATTCATGCGTAATGAAGAGGAAACTGAAGTGCAATATTCCGATGATTGTTGCGGTGTCTCAAAGCAACACTATATAGTGGCGTAGCGTGGATCCATCTTTCGAAGGGGCCCAAGTGTCAGGCAGGGGTAGGGGGTGGGAACAGGTCACACACTATATTAGCAGTGGATACCAGGTCATAGAACAAGTTCATAAAGGGAGTGTGCAAGAGGGGGCTGGATCATCTTCTGTTAACATTCTCCTCTTCATGTATATCTCTCACTATTCTTATATTTATTTTCACAATTCGATGGATGGGGGGGGGGGGAGCGTGCCACATGCTCCAAACTACGCCTCTGAACATGTACATGTATACACGATTCACCAAACTTATGTAACAAAGGATAATCCTTTCGTCAAAAAGAGCGTTAGATGAGCTTTCAATCATTATTACATTTTACATGGAATTACTTCGGATTTGACGTAATGCTGCGCAATGAGTGTGCCCCCTGAGGTGGAACTGGGAATTAGATCCTGTAAGACCAAATTGCAGAATGCCATCCCTAATTTTTATGTTCAGAAGTTGACGAGGCGATCGAGCCAAGGATTGAAAAGGTTATATGATTTTTGTGTTTCGCTCTGAGATGATCGAAATCATGCATTGCGACACCTTGCATCAGAGTAACCCAAGGGGAAATGGGCAGCCCCTATAATGATAAGTTTTGGGATTTTGTTAGCACATTCAATTGTATTTCTGTAAAATTTGTTTGGAATATTAGCTTTAGGTACTGTACCACCTACCCCCCCCCCCCTCTTTCCCCCATGAAATCCTTAACACTCTATCAACAGACTGAATTTTATACATGTACATGTGAAACTGAGACTTCCATTATCACGATTTGTATTTCTTTTCTCACAAGTGCACGGTTTAATTCCGGGTTGTTGTTTTTTATTACCCGAAAGCAAATGAGCGGTTGAATTAAGGCCAGTAGTAGAGTAGGAAACCAATACACGTCTAGTGTAAGAAGGACGTGATTCTATAAGCATGTACATGTACCTTCCATGTAGTTAACACCTTTCTGTTTCTCAGCAGAAACCAACTCTTCAATTTATCAAATCACACTAAATTTATTAACTCTCGAATGGCGCCGAAATTCGACAGTGGATAATGTCCAGTAGTAGATTTTATGGCAGTTTTGTAGACATTTTGGACCCACTCGTATTAAGTGTTTGATTTACTATACTATTAGACGGTTCATTATCTACAGTGTTTTATTGTAATGATGTTTACTAATGCTTTTTAGTGGGCTAAGGCCTTCAGGTTCTCTAAAAATGTTCATCATGATTTGACAGAAATACGATTGGAATATTGGCTTGTCGCCTCGGGCGCGATTCTGGATAAATATATATTTTAGGGGAGAGGTTTTGGGGTGCCTCGGGGGGGGGGGGGGGGGGTTGGGGGCTTGTGGTTTTCTTGCTTTCATTTTCTGCATTTGCTTCGCTTAAATCCATTTGTTTTTGTTGGGGGGGGGCTTGAATTTTTTGAACCCCCAGCCTAGAACCGCTACTGTGTCGCCCCCATTGTACCCCTCAGAATACATTTGTAGCTCCACTTGACCCCAAGTTCTTGTATAGAGTGATGATGTCTTTAAGCCTCAAGGCATTATATACCCGTATCATAATTTTGATCTGAGCTTGTTTCGTGTCTTCCTTGAGGTACACATGTCATTTCAATTCAGTATTTGCAATCAACGCATTTTGCTCATAACTAAAATCAAGTATGTGCCTTTACTTGCAGAATAATGAATTTGCTGACTTATATGCATTTTACTCTCGTATAACTGACTCCACACCCAACCCTTAGCGATCGATTTTGTTGCTATTCAGGGTAATATCACACAGTATTATGTTTGGTCTTAGCCGGTCTGGGGTCGGTCTCATCGGTGTGATTCCTTGGTCACACCACCACACCGATCGATTTTGGCCCATCAGGGTAATTTAACTGTTCATTCGGTCTCTAGTCGGTATGTTGTCGGTAACGTGGGTGTGACTAAAGAGTAACAATATGGGAGCAGGGGGGTTGTAGCCTTGATTGCCACTCATTACCGGTATGTGCCTACCGGGTATTGTAAATATCGCATTCAAAAGATAAAAGGTATACCAAAAAAGTGTAGTATTAAACGTATGGTATGAATATCCACTCATCAAAGAGATGTAAGATTCTCAATCCACAACCTAAACATGCAATCACGTCAACCAGCTTCGTATCCAGGCTCAAACCCTATTAGAAGCTCCAAAAGGGCCGGCATTTACAATCGGCTTCAAGACAGACTTTCTCAGAACGTTAGGAGTCTGTATGAATATTTTTAATGAGGACCCCAGGCGGACCATGAACAGGGGTAGGGCTTCGTGACTCTGGATCGATTCGTTCCCCCCCAGAAGCTTCCGGAGAAGTGCGCAAGAAGTTGAGGTTGGGCGCACTACTAACAACAAAATCATGTACGTGGGACTGCAGGCTAAATTTCTCGAGGGCCATCATTATGTGTAGTATGATGCTTGGCTGTGTGGATTGATGGTATATTAAATAAGCGGATTCTTAAAATAGGTGGAATATTAATGTCATTTTAAAGTGAGGTTAGTGACCGAGTCCTCTGCCTTGTGAATCAATGGCCTAGATATATCAATGTATAGTTTACGAGATTAATGTACAGCCCGGGTCAATGTTCAGTTTATTTAATTCAATCCAATTGGAGTACAAACTTACATTGCGATTAAATGACAAGGCTAATATAATTAATGATAGACCTACAATCATGTACATGTACAGTAGTTTGCATGTTGGATAGTCATAAGGTTCACCGTGAATAGCCTTCAAACGGAAGATTTATCCAGTTTGTAAATGTACATGTACGCGTCTACTTATAATTATAATTATTACAATAATTATCATTATTGTAATTCAAAATCAATGGTATATTTTACATTGAAAACTTAATTAGTTTTGATGCTACAACAGATGATTATAAGGTTTTGATAGGGTATATCTGCTTACCTCCCACATCCTGTTGAACAATTTAGTTTCAGCCGATCATGTAACAGAGGGTGAAAAGGGCGTACGCCCCCCTCACATCCCTGTTTGAACGTCTGGGGAGGGGACGATTCAGCTTGCATTTCATGGCCTACAATACATAATACCCCCTCAGCTTCCCCTCCCCCCTCCCCTTGTTTAAGAAGGATTTCACCTCCGAGGTCTCGGGTCTTGGGACTGGGTCATACTCCCGTTTTATCCTGTGCTGAATACGCCATTGAAACTGGATTCCTAGAGAGGATGGGGGAAACAAAATACAGCAATCTATGAACTTACATTATCGATTCCCCGTTAGGCCACTGCAGCTTTGTCTAGTTATTATATAATCAATCGTCATAGCTCATAGAATAGTATTTACACAGTATTTACATAATTATATTATCTAGGGCATTACGAAACCTTGTAGAGTATCAGACTGCAAGTCGATCTGGCCAAATACATTAAAAAAAACATTGATCATTCAAGCAGATAAAGATGTGATTCATGTAATGCACGTTTTGTAACCACCCAGCCGACATCCAGCCCATGCTGTTGACTCTGAAGCAAGAATGCTTGTTTAAGTTGCTAAGTTGACGTCCAGAATCCACCGGGCACAAATACGCCTCAAGATCTAACGGCAAAGACCCCTTTCGTTGACTTAGCATCTATTTTAAGCGTGTATTCTTACTTAAACTGTTTGCCGAGGAACGGCTCGCTTGTAGCACCGTGCAGGCAGGCAATCCCGGTGTAAGATACACACTTAAATTGCGGAGAGGTGAAAAGGTAAAAGGCTGTACCAACACTGCCGACGTGAAAGGTAATCTTCTCGTTCCTTGCGCTGCAAAAGTTGAAATCATAGAAGAGACTTAAGCCAGAGGAAATACAATTAAAGGTATATAGAAAACGATTATGTTCGTATATAGTTACACTATTGTCTAGACGTGAAGCATTTACTTGTACATGTAACTATCATTTTCATCCCCGCCCCCCCCCCCCAATACCAACTTTGTAATAAATTAAGTACTGAATGTTTTTACAAAATTGGCAGAACTCTGGGTACATGCGCGCCCTCCCCATCCCGGCAAAAATGTTGAGACCCGAGAACAAAAATGTTCTTCGCTTTATTCGAATGTTTGTATGTGTCTTGTGGTTGTTGTGTTTTTTATTCTCAGATTGTTTTTCTACTTGTTAACTCCCACCCCCCCCCCCCCGAAAACTGTACCCTTCACTGAACTACATATACATTGTACATGTACAGATGTACTTACTAAAAGGAATATCAAATTGACGATTTAATGTCAAAATCCAAGTTTACAGCTAATCATTTATTACTTAAAATTCAAGTATATCAGATGAAACACAATTTTTCCAGATGTAAAATGTAAAGATACGTCACTCCTCATTAAGTAAGAAGCACTATAGATATTATAAATATTGGCGCTCTACAAAAATTCCCAGATTTGATTGTATCGGATTGGATCTTTAATATTGTCAGGTGAAAAATTCAAGGTTCATTATGGTGATTATCAAACAAAAAGGCATGTGCTATTTTCAAATAATCATACGAAGTCAAGGTAAGTAAAGCCGTTCCGATGAATCCCTAGGTATTTCTAGAGTACCCTTGAGTACCAAGCCCAGACGACCGATCATGATTGAGTTTTCTTTTCCTGATCGTTCAGACATAGAATCGAGGCGTGATGGAACTCGTCTATACCTTATTAAGATATCCTTCTTTTTTTTGCTTTATGATACATTTATAATGTGTTTTCACGATCAAGATCGTCTGTACGCAGACATCGCATCCAGGGGCGGGTCCAGGATACTATGGAAAGCCCCGGAGAGGGAGGGGGTACTATCGAAAAAGAACACATTCAGGAGGCACACGTCTTTATTTGTGTG
The DNA here is from genome assembly GCA_035222895.1 of Strongylocentrotus droebachiensis. NCBI lineage: Eukaryota > Metazoa > Echinodermata > Echinoidea > Camarodonta > Strongylocentrotidae > Strongylocentrotus > Strongylocentrotus droebachiensis. Next base: position 455,432 of record JAVYIG010000711.1, on the reverse strand, counting down.
TACTTAAGAGAAATCAAATGAAATAAATTCATATAAATAGAATCCACAATTCTTATACGTTCGGTATGCTACTTGCGTTTTAAAACATTAAGGGGCACGCAGGCCTGTTATACCCCTCCCCATCCGCTATTGCTCACATTGTATGTGCCGATAACCTTTTTTGGAGCTGTTCATGTTGAATAATTTGTGCGCTCCGTGCGAGGTGGCTTCTGAGAGATGTTGCTGGTTGGCGATTGCACTCATGTATTATGAATAATGAGATCACAACGTTATAATTATACGCTTTTGGAGGGGTTGATAGTGGCGATGCATGGGAACTGAGACCTGAGGTGATTTTAATCACACATTCGATAGTATTCGCATAACATTATTTCTGCAGAATGACCTTTTTTTTAACAGTGATGCTTTCGAAGACATCGGTTAAACGGGCCCCTTTATCTCACTTAGACGGCCAAGTTGAATTCAAGATTTCAAGTATTGCAGGTGTTCACTCATGTAGTGATTGAAGATGCTGTAAAGCCGATTTACACAAATTTGAAGAGTAATGATGATAGCATTAAAACGTCGTAGGTTTCGAAATAACGTATTGATTTGAGTTGCATATTTCACTACCTTAACTTTATATTCTTACATGAACCTTTGTAGGATTACTTGCATATTAATTAGTAAGATTTTGGCCATTAAAGTGATGAGAACTATGAATCACACAGATTCCGTGACACTTGGAAAGGTTTTCCAGTGATATTAGCATAATATATTAACATAAAATGTTTTTTCGTCTATCCCGTACAAAGTGCTTAAACCGTATTGCCCTGAAACGTACGTTTTACATAATCGATGTGATACAAGTATTTTAATGGTATCCTGAGAGGGGAAAACACGGCTTATACACATCATGACATCAACATCCGTCGACTGCATCATCGGAGAAAAAAAATGAATAAAAAAGAGGGCAAAAAACATGGGGAGAAATGAGAAAAATGGTGGTGAGACATGACACCATTGCAGTCTCTTCGGAACATCTCCTCGCTATAAATACAAAACTTCGTGTTCTTTTGACAAGGTATCCAAGTTCCATATTACATTCCGTCTCGAAGCCGAAAGTGCAAGTCTTCAAAGCCCTCGCCTGGGCAACTCTAAATACATCTCACTTTGATCTTTTCGAACCAAAAATACCTTGGTCGTGATCCCAAAGGAAACAACCCTTTGAACTCCATTTCTCTTAGCATAACACGGCTGCCTGATCGGCATGACCGAAGTAGCACGTATCCCGGCGATACCAAAGAGGATGCTATGAATTTGCTTTCTCTTTTTTTTTCTTTTTATTTTGAGTGTTCAAACAGTTTCGTTCAGTTATCCATCAAAATTCTTTTTGGGTGTCGTCCATGATACCATTAGAGGCTGATAAATTGGAAGATAGATGTTTGAAAGAACCTTTTTTTTATAAATGAAAGACACCTCTTATATACCCGGTAAACATCTTAAATTTAAGTAGAAGTTGCACACTCATGACACATGGGTTGAAAGAGACAACTTTAGATACAATGACTTGTCAAATGATAAATACCTTACTCATGCAGGTGCGTCGCCAGTAGGAGTTAGGGTGTGACACCCCTTTCTTCACGGTATTTTGCAGTATCTGATATTTTGTTTTTTAGTCTGCCTTAGAATATTTTCGAAATATTTTTGGTCAATTTTGGTTTATTTAAAGGTATTACAAAGTTTTGAGAATTTCTGAAAAATGTGTGGATAGTGATTCTTTACAATTTTGATACATTTGGATGCCCCTGTGGATGTTTTTAAAACACCAGAAATTTTAGCCCCTAAAACACTTCCGCTTTCAAGAAAAATTGAATATAAAGATTTACCGGTGCTCCCGGTAAATTTTAATAAATTTCGAATAGCTCCTACGGCCGTATAATGGTAGCTGCGACCATGAAAATCTCAGAGTATGTAGTTGTGGTATATAATTTCCGAGCGAGAATAGCTTATCGGTCGATTTTAGTCAATACACATTGTTTTATAGCCTAATTAATATCTTGACCTTGAGAGGGAGCTATTCAACATAAAATGTTTATTATTTACAATTTCATAACTTTAGAGTCGATTTCGACCGCGACAACGATCACTGAATATTGTAGAATCGTATATGCTTCCAATATGTTCATTTGAACCAAATTCATGACCCCATAGCAAAACCCTGTATTACCTTTAACTTCATTCATCCCCGCTCAACAAGTTTTCTAGTCACACCCCTGGGTCCTGACCGTCGTGATCGTTTAGGAACTGGGAATCTCGCCCATATCGGAATAAACATGTTTACCACAATATCCTTGTAAACAACTATATTTCATCATAATATATTTACACATACCACTATATTAAAAGGAAATGTACCAAAGACTAAGGTGTAGACGCTGTATTTTCACCGCTTCCCTTTAGATCATTCCTTTTCCCGCCCCCAGGTGTATTCTGGACCAATTCAAACACGAGACGTTTTTACACATGGAACTCATGAAACCGGAACTAAGAGGAGAATCTACCTGTCAATCAGACACTTCTCAAACGAACGTGAAGTAGGGCATAGGTGTCTCCTACAAACCAGACACAAAAAGCGAATTTTCTATTTAAGTTGGAAATGTAGTCTGCCACATTTCATCACTTTAAAGGTAATGTATCCCTTTTGCAGCCAACATTAAGTTCTATATAACTTTGCAGGAATTACATTACAGGAATTGTATGCCCTATCTGTTAAATATAACCGTTAGCAGTGTCCTAGTATTCTAATAATGCAAGGAAACCCGTTTACTTTCTAGACTTCACTGTCAGACAATGTTGAGTGAGTGACTGACTTCTTTTTTCTTCTGGTCATAACATACACAAAATGAGCTGTAAAGGGTACATGAGCATTTGTCTACATCGATAACCCACTTCTCGTAATGGCCAAAATTAAACGACCATTCGATGTGTTGTTTAGGGATAATAAGCAAGATTGTGTATTTTCGTTATGAAATCCTCTTCCTCCAAAAATTATCCCCACATTAAACATTTATTTTCATCTATAGCGTGATGACAATTCCGAATAAGTTCTAGATAGTTCCCCCAAACAGCAATATCATTGCAGATTTACATAACCTCACCATGAACATGTATTTCTTTTTTGGCTTGTCCTGTGTATACAGCCAAAGGTTGTTTCGATTTTTAGTTTACTTTCTAAACATGACCGAGTCAACAGGCAATTATTTGTACATGTTGCAATAGAGACAGAGAATGAAAACAGTCTATATATAGTTTCTTGTTGCACCTCTTTTTCCTTCTTTTTGATGGAAAGCGTGTCAAACATACAGCCTGACAAAATATATCCAACTCGCCATAACTATAGTTTGCATATGCATTCGAGTGGCTAAAAGTTGAACGAGGGCAATTAAAAGAACGTAGAATTTAGAATTACGAAACGGTTGCTGAAAAAAGGCTAACGAAAAACCTACATATTAGTTATATGGGTCGGCCGTTCAACCAATGATATATTTTGTTAATGTTTGATTTTTTTTCTTCTTTCTGAACCTTAGCTTTGGACCCTGCATTCCTTTGTCGATCTCATTTTCTATTCCTCATTAAACCCTCAAAATTAATAATCATTTTGTCGGCCTGTCTGTGTCGGTCATTTGATAGGAACGGACAAAGCAGCAATAATACTTTTACCAATCTCCGCCCATCCAATTCCCTGGTGTAGATCCAATTATCTCCCGAATCGGATTGCTTCCTTTAATTACCTGAAACAAAAAGTCTTTTTTAATTAGAGATGGATCATTCGAAGTGCTATTCAAATACGAATGCAATCCATGCACTTTACGAGAGAGTACATGTACACGTCGGCTAAAGGCCATGGCTTTTCGTATCTAGCCTTGCCTCTCGACATTACAGCGGTCAGTGCATTAGTGGATCTCCTGTCATTGGCTTCTGCTTATTAATCCTATGGAATGATAGCTTGATTCGTCGCAGTCATGCTCAATTCAATGGGAGTCGTTAGATATGTAGCATGGTGCATATGATTTCCATTTGTGTTGGCGTAGAGGCGTGTGTCCAGCTATTGAGAGGGCACCCCTTCCTCTTTCGTATAAAGTTTAAAAAGCGAAGTGACCCATCAGAGATGTAGATCTACAATGTAGGCAAGGATACTGACGTTGGAAGGGGAGGGGGCTGATTGGGCTGACTAGGTGGATGAGTGTAAAATAGAGAAACACACAAATAGGGGAGAATATAGGAGGGAGTCCTAACATTTCTCCCTCTCTCTTGTTAACATGATTACAAAGATCCCCCTCCCAACAAATAATAATAAACCCACTTCTTGGCAGGCAGTTCAATTCACCTTGTGCTTTAGAATGTAATCCGAAAAACAATTTATATAGGCAATACAATGGATATTGAAATTGCCCTTTTGCCCTAAGTTATTTTCTCGAAAGTCTTTGTGAGCGTGCTTTCTTTCCTCCATTCGAAAGGAGGGAGGGGCACATGCCCCCACGCCCCTCCATTGAGCTTCGCCACTGCCCATACTTCCTTTTCAATTCACAAAATGAAGGTTGATATCTAGTACGGAAAGGGTGGAGATTAAAACGTCTGTTTCACGTCCATGACATGTCCAACTGATTCATAATCTAGCTATCGTTTGATCTCTATTACGTAATGTATGCTATGTATAAAGCATTAAAGATGTTCTGATTTGATTATTTCGTACCATTTTTCTTCATGCTATCAACAGCTGGTGAGTCATCAGTTTGCTGACTACAGCATCATTCTTTCTAAGTATTATTCCGAACCTTTGTAGGTCAAGACCTATACATGTAAGTATAGAATAAAACAAACATAACGCAAATCAAACTGAAAAAACAACAACAATTCCATTCAATTCAATCTTTTATGGCACAAGAAAAGGGAGATATGTACGAAGAACATAGATGAAACTTGGAAAATAATGAATTACTCTTTCATCATGGTAAACATGTCTGATGTCAAAGGATGAAGTTCAGAATGAAAATCTATATTGCACCTACCAATTTCCCATTACATGTACCTTATAGACCTGCGTGATGTCCACATAGATTGTGAGCTGCAAAGAGCGCATCTGCATGCATTTGCAATCAGTTTTCACTCCCGATTGACACTGTGCTTTCATTAATGTCGCATTCCAGGTCAGCATAAATGTCTAAGAATTGTGATATTTCCTGCTGACAGCTACAAGTACCCCCTTAAAACAATTCAAATTGGACTCGATATCCTGCTTTTCATCGTACAAAGGGTTCTACCAGGTACTTACATGTACAATATATTTTTAATAATGTTCTCTTTCAACTTCGTATCACATCACTGTGAAAATATTTATTTTTATATAATTTTCCATGGCACAAAAGGCCAGGAGATGGCGGAGGGGTGTTGGGCTGGGACTTGTCCCTCCCCGTCATCCCGCCTCTCATAATAATGTAGTAATCGATTAGGTTTGTTGAGACGCTAAAAAGTCAGTAGGATTATGTTCGTAATTTCCTTGATTCCATTGAGATAATTGGTGTGGTCAACACAGGGACCATAGTAACCTAATTAAGCTGTCATTTGTAGAAATTGGTCCCATTTCAATACAGATGTCGGGTGAAACCTGATAAACATCCATGCATGTTATATCCCATGAGCTACGACCATCAGACCATACGAGAGCGAATAGATCAGTTCACAAATGTACTCAACATTCATGCATACCTATAATAATGTAATGATGTATCGTGACAGGCACAAGCTTGTCTAAGGCTTTCCTAAATTGGAAACCAATTACATCAGCTTGCAGCAATGGCTAATGGCATGCAGAAACAAACCAGTGAAAGTAATAATTCGATAAAAGGGTTTAGGGTAAGGTCAGAGCATTCGTGAAAAGTGCATGCATATATGAACGGACAAGTCGTCAAAGATTGCATTGATTGTAATGCCTTCTGAGATGTGCTTTCGATCAATACATCTTATTACTGTATCACCAGGTCCATTGTAGCGTCTTGGGAGGAACATTAAGTTAGCCTGTGAAGCGTTCTAAGAGGCTATTTTAAAAGGAGTCGGCAATGTTGAAGTGGCAGTACAAAGGGTATAACTTAAAAGATTGGATGTCGAGCGACAATTTGCGAATAAAAGAATGCCTATGATGAATGAGTGAAGGAAATTTCTTATAATGGCACTGAGTGGATTGTAACTCTCTCTTGGCTAATAATGTTGAATCTATTCTTCTTTACACTAGGGGGATAATGAAAAGCTGCACGTATGGTGGGCTTTGCAGGAATGAGAGTTATAACGAGAAGAGTAGTTAGACAATCGCATTTTCCATGGAACACAAAACGTCCGTTGGACGTCGGTGAACGTTCTAGTAGGGTTTTAACGTGGAGGTGTCATGGCATAATGGTTCATTTACGTGACTCTCAATCCAAGGGTTGAGGGTTCGAATCCCAGCCCGGCACTAATGCCTTTGACAAGACATCAATCCAAATATGCCACTCTCTGCCCAGGTGTACAGATTAGGTACTGGAGTAATGATAATTACAGTGCCTTCAGGAAGGACACCGTTGATACTGATGAGGCTTCCCTTGGTAAACAAAATCATTGCTATTATTTTCAACAATGTGTGCGTGTGTTGGCCGCGTACAATACATGTATGTCTACAATATTGTGTATGAAAACCATTAAATTGTATTTATGGTTGAGTAACATATCAACTTTACGATTTCTAGTTAGTGTGCGTCTGCTTTAAAATGGATCAATACAATTAATTAAAATTGATTGATGTGATATGAAAAGCAAGAATCTTCTATCACCTAAAAGTAATGATTTAATTAATTAATTATACCATTGTAACTCCACATGATGTCAGACAAGGCCAGTATAGTATCATCTATTTATACATGCCCTTTCTCTGGCATTCATTCTTAAGTCGCCTACAAACCACAGCGATTAAATCTTGGAGACAATCAATGAATTCGAATATACATTTCCCAAAGCCAGATGATATTAATCCCATCATGTACAAATGTTTATTGACAAGATTTTGTTTAAAGCCATTCAAATAGAAATCTTGATTAGAGGAAGACAAACATAGATTTAGTTTAGAAAATAAGTAAAGACTTGCTGATGTCTGCAAGCTCGTGATGACGTCCAAAACGTACCGAAGTCCACTGACTGTAACGTCATAATCAATGTCTCTATAATACTCCCTGCCCCACGGAAAGGTCGTATTATCCTATGGTAAATACGCCAGTTGTTTTGTGCTTATATCGTTGATCCCAAAATCACTGCAAGAAATCGAAACTATAATGCTCTGGATGGTGAATTACTGGAAATATTGCTTTGCTAGTAATCCGCCCTTTTTTCCTGTCGATATTCAATTATAATCATCACTTCCTTCGAGGTAGGAGACCTTTTTTTTGGGGGGGGGGGGGGTTCGGGGGGATGGTTAGGGGTCGAGCTTGTTAATGTCGGCTGGGTTCTGTATGTTTAGATGCATTCAAAATCACATTTACACAGTTTCTTATTAATTGCAAATATGAGGAATTTAGAAGAAAAAAACAAGGTTAGAAAGAATCCTAGCCACGCAAAATTAAATTGTATTTTAATTGATTTATATTTTATTTCCTTATCGTTCGGTTGATAATTCTAACACAGTAACAGCAAAAGCTGATTTCAATGGACGTCTACCAATTGAGATACCGCTGTCTCAGAATTGAAATTCGACCAATATTATCTCTGTGTAGAGACGTGAAAAGACATGTAAATGAACCATAATCAGTTAGATACACACAAGACCTCTTCTTTTTCTAACGTAGGACTGCGCTACCGACTTGCGTTTGTCGCGCCATTTGGGGGTGCCAATTTACAAAAAGAGATTGAAAATTAATATTCCACGTGTTTGCGTCGAACCATTACCATCACAGGCTTGATTAACGCAGTTAATAGCGCAATCGAAATGACGCCTCGTGTTGCAACAGTGCATTGGGCAGAGCACCTTTTGTATATTTGAAGCAGATATCACTGAGTTCACTTCAGTATACATGTATTACATGTATCTCGCTTTAAACCAAGGGTCCGGTGAGTGAGATTGTTGGTTGTACAATCGAAACAGGATTGTAATACGTCGGACCGTCTGTCAACAGAAGCTTCTTGTAACGCATTCTCCCAGGTTCCTGTTACTGGGTTGGTGTATTAATAAACCACTCTCGGTTCTCAGACCGAATATCATCATGATCATGTCCGGTTATAAAACAAAGCTCAGGGCGTATCCAGCGGTAGTGGCAAATCAGGGGGAGGGGCTGGGGTTCACTTTTTTATTCCATGAGACGGAGCACTGATTTAGATTACAGTGATTGATCCAGGGTGCGAATCGGAACCCCCCCCCCCCCCCCTCCCTTGGCTTTGGCGGCCAAAAATAGGGGAAATAGTAAAACAGAGAGCGACGGAAGAAAAAATGAAAAAGAATAGAGAAGAGAAGGAAAGTAGAAAAAGAATTCTAGTCGTCGATGTCTCATCATACTCTTTTTGTGTATTTCACAGTCTACGCAGCCAATGGTTGTAGTGGTCTTGAAATCCGTTGGGTGTCCTTTTTGTTGTTGTTAGAGTGCTTTCCATTTTAAATAATTACCTTCAGGACATGGATGAGAAAATGATTCTCGCATATATGTAAGAAATGTAACTCTATCTTTGTTTTTACACTTCAAATGACCACGCTTCGTGATTGTCTCACTCTGTGTCTCTACATATTTTATGACGCCAATTTTTTTTAAAATCCATCGTGTCTAGGACGTTGTCCTTTGGTTTGGATTTTTTAAGGAGTTGCCTTCGAGTATACCAACAGGATTCCAGAAAACAAAGCGAAACTCTTGCGTTAACACTTCGATTATTATGTATGATGACGGCGAAAAATCGTCCCTCTCTGTGTATCTAAGGAAGTTATGACGCGAATGATCTTAACATTCATTGTGTGTGACATTGTCCTTTGGTTTGGGGGTTTCAGGAGTGGTCTTCAAGGGTACCAGAGGCATTCCAGAATACAAAGCAAAACTCTTGCGTTAAACACTTCGAATATTGATGACGTCTCAAGATCACCCTCTTTGTATCTCTAAAAATGTTAGGACGCGAAAGGTCTTGAAATCCACTGTGTCTGAAATTATTCATTTGTTTGTTAAGTTGCCTTTTAGAAGGATTCCATAATACAAAGTAAAACTTTTCGTTTTAACACTTCGAATATTTTATGTGATGACGCCTCAGGATCACCCCTCTCTATGTCTCTACAGATCTGATGACGCCAATCTGCTATCGCATTGTTCGATGTCGTCACAGATTTGGATGCAACCAGAAGGGTAGAAGGTTCTGGAGGATGGTGTTGTCAATTCCCTGCCTTAATCATTGATTCATGTCAACATGATTGTAATTATTGTTTCTCAGATGTTTCTCCATCTGGGTCCAGGGTTGACCTCGGCCCACAGACTCCAGTCAAGGACCCCAGTGGCCCGCGATTGACGTTGGTGTCGCAGATATTTGTACCGCCTCTCCAATTCTCTTCTTTCTCTCTCGCTCTAAAGTTGTTTTCCTTCCCTTTTTCCTCTTTATTCTTCCGATTTTTCCATTACGATGGTTGAATATTGACTGACAAGTTATCGTCCAGCAGGTTATTGAATGTAGCTATTTGAAAGACCCTCATGCATGTCGTGCCTGTGTTGCATCCCTGTTCATCTCTGCCCCCTTCTCCGTCTTCTTTCCCTAGACTCTCTCTCTCTCTCTCTCTCCCTCTCTATACACCTGTTCTTTTCTATACCTTCACATTCCTCTTTTTACTCTCCCCTTTCCCTTCTCATTATTCTCTCCATCTTCCCCCTTTTCTCTCTCCCTCTCTTCCTTCTTCCGATCTATTCTCTCCCTCTCTTTCCCCTCTCTATCAAGTCATTACCCTCTCTCTCATTTCTCTCTCTCTCTCTCTCTCTCTCTCTCTTTTACCTCTGTCCTCTTCGATTCAGTTTAGTAGTTCAGAAAGTTCAGCATGAAATAATTTATCGTGTCAACGCACAAATATCCAAAGTACGGACTCAGGTGAAAGCCCGCCTGATAACAATGTTCACGTTCCAGAAATATTACGTGTACTGATCATCCGGCCCCCAGGTGACAGGAAAGCTAGACCCGAGAGTTGATTAAGATACTTTTACAAATAGAGCGTTAGGCGAGTTTCTAGGCCGGACTAGTCCTCTGTGTATATCACTGCAAGGAAGAAAACAAATCTGCACATGGGCCTTTCTTCATTTGCAACATTTGGACGGTAAAGCGAAATTCTCTTTTGTGGCAACTTGTATCAGACTAAGAGATGCTCTTTCTTCACTGTGTGATAAATGCATTACTTACATGTACATGATTTATTGATTGAAAATCGAAATTTATTTGATAAGAAAAATGAGAAAATGGAAAAAAGAAAATTAAAGAATAGAATGAATCAAAATGGGGAATAACTAGATTAGGAAATGGAAAAAGGTAGGGTATAGGAATTTTAAAAAAAATTAACGAGGGGAGAATAAAAAAAAAATATATTGTTGTGTTTTTTAGACAAATACTTTCACTGCATGGACTTTTTGATGCCCAGAGATACGTTCTAATTTGAAAGTTCTGCATCAATGACCAGCGATCAAAACAACAACAAAAGAAAGCCAGTCAAGTGATAAGGTGACCGCCATCAATAATTATGACGTCACAATGTTCATTAACCGTCGTCTGCTAATCTTTTGGGTAATGATTACTGTGCCATAGTCTATTGTCACTCAACTGCCTTCAATTTTCTGTAACTAATCTCTTTTAATCTCTCTCTCTCTCTATCTATCTATCTCTCTCTCTCTCTCTCTGTCTTCTCATATGTTTGTTGTGGTTTGACACTGGAATCACGTTATGTTTATTTTTATTTCTGTCGTTGTTCTTTTTGGCTGTGTATAACTTTAAAATAACACTAAGCACTGTACGACTGATGCGTTCTTTGACGCACCTTGTGAGAAATCGTTGTAAGCGTTGAAAATGTAACCATAAATGTTTTTTTTTTTTACCTTTCCCTCCTTTTTTATTACCCAATATCGGGTAAATTCTTACCCAACTGTGTTTGTAGTGTACTGATCTTTGCAAAATGCAACGTTTGTACAATTTTGCAGTAAAGATACGTTAAAGATTAAACGCTATACAATCATTGGCACAAGCAATGATAAAATTGTTCCATATTCGACATAAATGCGGCTAATTGGACACTCGGTTATTACATTTGATCGATTTGGGTCGGCACTCGACACCAAACATAATTATTCAGTCGATGGTTGTATATTAGTATTGATATTTGAACAAATGTTATTGATCCATTTCTGCCTGTCTTGATAAAGCGTAATTACGGGACGTATATAAGGCACGACTCCTGTTGGTTTTGGTGTCACCGTGGAATTTCTGAAAATCATGGGAAAGCTATAAAGTCGATTATGCAGTTCGTTTTCATTTTTTGAAGTATATATTTTTAGCGAGTAGATGAGAAGACCTTTGGCATTTGGAAACGCGAAAACAAGTGTTTGAACCTGGTATATTATTGGTTTCAAAGCTTTTATGCAAAATGTACATGAACTCGTTGCGAATTTTACCTGCCGGCTGAAGGGATATTCTCAATATACTTAAGGTAACATTATCATCATAACTGTTATCATAATAATAAGATAACAGCAAAACAAAAAGTGTAAATATCATAAGTGCATATCGAAAATGGATCGAGCATCTACCTGTCCAGAACATCAAGAACAATGTCATGCATACTTTTCGTTCACTCAGATATTTCTTTCAGAGTGCCAATGACTTTGTGAAGTACTTCAAGGAAGAAAGAAAAAGATCTCAAGATAGACAAATACGAACATACAAGTTGAGCAGAATCATACGCAAAACAATGATCGGTAATTGAAAGCATTGTACTTTGAAAATGGGTTTGTTGCAGGGGCACTTTTAGAGAGTTCACCAGGTCACCGCATAATGAGTGACATTTGAGAACGCATATATGTCTAATTGTTTCTCGATGACCTCAGGCAAATATAACTTCCAACCTCTTCCCGCCTTCTTTCTTTTTACCGTTTCACAGCAAAAGGAGGTGAGAAAGAAGAGGCGAGCCGTTATTTTGGCGTGAAAAGTAGATAATACGGTGGTTCTTCCTTCGGTGGTCTTCAAGTAGTTTACTCTCTCCTGCCGGTGAAGTGTCCGTCGATTGCATTGCATAAAGCCATTGGTCAACATCCCAGCCATGTATTTGCCAATCTATTTCGGTCACTGGACAACCGGCTTCCTCCAAGTGGCATATTAGTTCTGTTTGTTGGACAGCTTTCCCGCCTTTCATCCCCTTGCAGGATTACTAGACCGCGTCGTGTCCGCGGAGATTGGCTTACAAAGCAAAGAGGAGGGGGGCTGATGGGGATGTCAGGAGTGGGATTTAATAGAGGGTCGGCGTGAAGTGGTTCGATCCACCAGCTTCTTGAGTGGAGGTGGTTGCTGGCGACACGCAGGATCGAGATGATAGCGGTGTGGGTTCTTAACCATGAGCCATGTTATGATCTTGCATCTTGGTGTAATGGACTCTGTATATTGCAAGACAAATACAGATGAGTGTAGTGTAAGTAGGCTTCTGATCTTCAATGAAAGGTGCTTGAAATGGACTGTTTAACATGACTTCTGATATTTTCCATGTCTACTACAAAGTAAGAAGTTTTTAACTCCTGTTTATATTGAAAGTTACCAGAAAAAAGTATTGAACTCCTCTAATATTGAAAGTTACAGAGAAATGGTTTTTAACTCCACAACATTTAAAGCTATTGATGTAATTACAGGTAAATGGTTGAATATATTTTACGTTGATGACCAAGCTATTTTGTTTCTATAATGTTACACACCCAGTCAATAATTTCCATCATATATATCATTAATATATACTGTCTTCCAATGTACTATGATGTTTTGTCAAGTTCGTAGATCCTACAATTTATATTGAATTGCCTATCATATAATAAACATAAACTGATATGAAACTTATAATATCACCAAAATGTGGACTAAGGAAAATAATTGTTCGATACATGTCTGAAATGATAACTGATTTTTTTTTTTTTTTTTTTTTAAGGAAGCAAAAATATCGTTTCTCGAATACATATTTTCTTTCAGATCAATGTAGTCCTACAATTATAGGCTACAGAACATGTACCTATATTTTTGTAATATCAGTTCATCTGCATTTATGGCATAATTAATTACATTATTTTCTTAGACAGAAAATACACAGACATGAACATTACAATACTTTATACATGTACTTTCTAACTCAAATAATATACATTAAACTCTCTCTCTCTCTCTCTCGCTCCAACCCCCGCCATATTGGTAACGGTTGGTCAGTGAACCGGTTAAGTAATTATTGGATTCTGGTAAAAGCTACACCAGCGTTTTACGCCCGGACGATTTGATACCAATAATGTTGTTTTATGATCCATTAGTATCTCCAAATAGCACATATTAAAAAGCATGTTTCTTCTCAAATATGTATTAAATGAGAGAGTGCCCAAAATTGGAGGTGATGTTAAATGTCCGACCAAGCATTTCTATGACCACCTCGGGTAATGTTCCGCCAAATGACCATAACTGAACGAAAACAAGACAAATCCCTTTGTTTGTAATAGTTCACAACTTCACATTACCCACAGTTGTAATCGATTTCAAACGTTTGATCTCCTAGTCTAGTAATCTTAAAGGGGCATGTTCCCCGTTTTCCAGAGGGCGCTCAAAATACGTACGCGCTGGCGGACGGTGCTATGTCTGCCTATTGACACCAACAGAATACGGCTCTTACGCAGATGGCATGTTTCTATAACTACACTGGTGGGAACGTGCCCCTTTAATTATCATGACAAGATATACATTCTGGCTGTCATATCACTTACCCCTTCATGTTTCCATTAATTTTCGTAACTTTGCTAAAGCTTGATCACAGTAGACTTTCTGGGAATTTTTTTCTTTTTTAGTTATTGGTATTCATGTGATAAACAGAATTCCATTGCATTTCCTTGATAGACGCCATTACAGAACATGAAATCGGTATGAAGTGTGCGACATGATTCAATTGACTTTCTTGAAACCTTCGGGAAATTACAGTTTGTCAATAAAGTGCTTTGCGTGCGCTGGGGTTGAAAAATATGATACATTAATATAAATAAATTGTATTAACACATATTACATGAAGAACGTGTTCTTGGAAGGTAGACAAACATCCTCGAAAAAACACAGGTCAGGTACTTAACTTACACTTTATTTTGAAAGAACGTTAGCAAGTTAAATGACAAATTGATCCTTTGTTAAGTGCTTTGGGATTTCAGTAACTTCATCTTCTTCTCTTGTTGTGCCCTGTTGATACAAGTATTTCAATGTTGCTTAAAGTTTGTCTGGCATTGCCGCTGGTGATCAGCCAGGTAACAATCTCTAGATGGATGAGAATGAACAATGGTTACCGGGTTGAATGGAACGAGTGCAACGCATTTACTTGATACCCACGTCCAGTGGCATATTTAGGGGGCCGCATCATCGCCATAGCCCCCTTTTTGATAAACCGAAGCTGTCATATTGTACATGTAACCCATTATTCGATATGGAACGAAACACTGTATTTTTACATAGATTTGAGTACTGAGTGTTACATATGTTACATAATTTTACATGTGACCAAAATCGATTGTGGCAGTCCATTGTTTATTCCATAATTGTCTACCAAAGCCAATAGAAAAATATATATGCATCAAAATTACGGCATGTAACTGTTTCCTTGTGCTTTCCCACCCCATAAGATGGGCCGTCCCCCCCCCCCCACCCCGCCCCCCCCCCCACCCCGAATTTGCAAGTCCCTTCTACGCCCCTGTCCGAGTAACTTGAACCCAATTGCTTTCCAGACGTTTTAACGCAGTTATCTTGGCCTCATCTAGAGACACGTTGACGTTCCCTTGCGACTGGCAGTAATGGTTACCTTTCTCGCAAATCGAACCTGTGGTTTCAAAAAGGACCAAGGGAAGTTCTTTGAAATTTTATCCACGGGAAAACTTAGAAGAGTTGGAATCGCCAAGGAGGAGCATAGGACAGCGTAGAGATACTAGGGGATGGAATGAGCCCTCACACCTCGGCCATACCGTCAAATAGACTCTTAATCGGCTGATTCTTGTGATGTAAATCCAAATACAGTCCGACGATGGTCTCGTGCCGGTCTTGTTGGTCTGACTGAGGTACAGTATTATCAAGGTATTGGATAGTCAATTTTGTTTCAAGATATAGCATGATATAGTCTAAATTTGCAAAATAAAGACCATTCTTGTTCAAAAAAACCGTGTTCCTTCTCCATACTAGATGATGTCGCAGCGCATAAACAGTTTATCAAGTAATTTCCTTGAAAATGTCAAATTATTCTGTCCGATCATCATTGTACAGACAATCGACTTTTGCAATATACTGAGGAATCATTTCGACTTATCAGGAAATCACAAACGGCATGGTAATTTGACATTCCGCATTATATTGGTGTGTTATTGTTGTTTACAAACTAAATGGTCTCTTAACGGTTGTTTGCATATGTTTTATATTGGCTTAGGAACCCGCTTGGGTCATTTGTTAAACTGTCGTCCACCAGTCGATTGACCAAGGACGACACAGACAATTGCAGTAAATATTCTGCTGGCATCAATACATAATTGTCGTACAATCCAATTTATTTTTTCTCCGGCTAAAAGACGTTGACCCACTTAAACTAACCATCTATTTTCCTTAGTACATAAAATTAGTTTATTCGTGCGTTAATACCAATTTGTTAAGCAAGTTTTGTCAACAATTTCGATCGAGGACGAAACACAAAGTGTGATAGATGACTGTGTGTCCTTGCATGTATTGATACAGATTAAAGATAAAGACCAGTTATGGTCATGCGATTGCATTGTGAAAGAAACGTTGTGGAATCGATCAGAAATGGTTGATTATCTAGCATATAAGTATTGGTGTGTACTGCAAGGTTCTGGAATCATCAAAATGATAAGAAATTTGGCCCAGTCTTGGTAAAGTTACAAGCACTGTACACAGAAAGATGTATATGGGACTACGCACATGTGCGCGACCCGTGCGTTTATCTCTCACACACCAATAGATAAACTAATTTACCAAATATATCAATTAGTAGGCGGTTTCCCGGCAAATTTGTTATCATCATGTATTAGTCAAAACATATTCTGTCACATGATTGGTAATAAAAGCTTCCATTTCATTTTTTTGAAATTGGGGCGTTTCCAATATTGGTCATTACCTTTAAGCTTATAGACTGGTCGAATAAACGCCAGATTCTAAAGACACTGAGAATTGCTGAGAGTGCAAAACCTAATAAATGTCATTTCATCTTAAAAAATATCGTGTTGAAACTATTCATCCCACTTACAGCACAGACGCGCCACGAATCTGAGGTACATGTATATCGGAATATTCATGATAAATGCGGGAAACAATCTGCGTGGATTACAGAAAGAGAAAAACAGAATATTCGACACGACTACTAGAACAAATGGGTTTGGGGTGAAGCAGTTTCGACTACATAGAGACACAAATGCACTATATTCCACGCTATACGGTTAACACAGGCTATTAGGCAATTAGCAAAGGCATTTCTAAAAGTCAGGGTCGCGCGCTCTCTCTCCTCCTCAATGTCAAAGTCACATTTTATCCACCGCTTAACCCGTTATGTCCTTTGTATCACGCGACTTAATATCGAATATGCATCGAGGGGCAGTGAAAGTGACCTTGTACTTGGTTCTCATTAGCAAGCAATACTCGTCTACAACTGTAACCTCTCATCATTATCATCAGATGTAGCCCCCCCCCCCCCCCCCCCCCCCCCCAACCCACCCCACCCCACACCCATCCACCCCTCCTCCCTCAAGTGAATATGATTGGTGTATGAATCATCGTAAATATCTTTCGGCGAGCCAGACGGAAAGAGCAACCTGTCTGCAAACTTGTTAACACGATCAAGGGGATTGTGAGTATATTCCTCATTAATAATTCATAATTTGGACACGTTACGGGAGGAATTAATCCAGCAAACAGTTCACGTCGGCGTTAACAGACGATCTGAATTTTTTTCAAAGGCAATGCGATGAAGGCTGTGACTCACATTGATCATTTTAATAAGCATCATTGTAAATGAAACATTTGTATTTTTTTCTGCTTGCGTCTCCGTAATATTATCATATTGTCTTTATTAGTCGTAACCCTCGTTATTCCTGGTAATTCGCGAACCATGGGAATAGTACTGTAGGCAGTTTGGCAGTAAATTCACTTGTAATGACGTTTGAAAGTATCTCCGCTTTGGCTATCTCTTTTCTCAAGGGCACTTCTTAAGGTGTTATTGACTACTGTCGCAAATCACGAGATGGCATTTCTTAGTCACGTCAAATTAATGATATATAGAAATAGACAGGTGCGTGTCAGAAAGGTTCTTGAATAAAACGGAAAAGATGAAGTAAATTTCAATTTTATTATTAAAAAAAAATGATTACATGTACGTCATAATTTAAGCATTTTCATTCTCGTTTCAAAAAGGTCAAAAGTACATTTGATTGGTTTACATTTTGATTCGAAATGGCAGACGACCAGATCTATAGCAAGACACTGTACTTCAGTAGTGTGGTGGAAAGAAATGGTGATTGAATTATTGTACTAAAAAGGTGTCAAACATAATCGTGTTCATTTGTATGCGTACATTTATAGAATCCTCTTTTACAAATTAAATGATTACTGTATCGACAGCGCACATAGTCTAATACCATCTTTTAACAAAATTGGGGGATGAACATTGAATAATTTGGGGAAATAAAATTATTAAAGCTATTGAAATAATACTGTCACTCTCGCTCACATTCATGCAACAGGAAAGAAGAATCTTATTAAGGGTTTATGTTATAAAATGAATGATTACTTTGATCGTATTCAGTAGGAATATGAGACGTATAAATGCAATGCCCAGCCTTGGCGAGCATTCGTACCCGGTGTCAATGAGTGTGTGAGTGTATAGTAGTATTCCCACATCGCATGTTCAATCGCACTGAGGGTAATTAGGACAAATGCAACTCGCACTTATCCGCATCAGAAAGTAAGTCAGCAGACATTTCATGCCGTCAATCACGAGGGGGGTATTATCGAGTGAGGGGTTTTCCATCGAAGAAGGGGCACACGAGATGGTGATGGGGGTGATGTTGTGTTTTCTGTCCATGTTGGTGGTGAAGTCACAACCTTAGGGAGATGTTCGGAATACCTAGGAAATGTTTTGTAGAAGGTTGTTGCTGATGGATTCTAGTTGGGAGAATGTCATGTTGAGATCCATTAAGGTCAGAACCAACTCCATGAATATCGATTGATGTCGGTAGTAATCAAGTGGCGCCATTAATATGAATGTCTTCTTGATCTTCACTGCCGTCATTAATACTATTACCATCATTAACATCATCATCATCATCATCATCATCTTCACGGATGAGATCATTGACGGCATTGATATCGAGTTGAACACCTTTACTGACATCGAGTTCATCGACAATGATTATGAAATACACATTTCTGTTTCTGTACATCTGTTTTGACGAAGAGGGAAAGACGTACCCTCTTGCACCCCCCCCCCCCCCTCCATTGTTGTTACCCCTTCCCCAGAGATTCGTCCTAGTTTAAGAAGCTTGTGGCGCCAAAGCGAATCATCGTGAGCAGAAAAGCAGATTGTGGATGGATGCAAGCCAGACCACATGCATTCTCCATCGTCCCTGTCTCCAAACGCTTTATTAATGCGAGTTACATCCTAATTAACGCCAGGTCAGTGCTGCTGCAATCTTTAAGTCAATGACTGAATAATCGGTTTTGTCATCACTTATGCCCGTTATCCACATAAGACGTCCATTACTGACGTAGTAATGCGTCAGAGACTTGTGCGCCACGTGACAGTGGTATCTTTTTTCAATGGGAATCCAAAATGAACAGTGCGAAAGGCATACCATATGATTGCAGGGCCGTCAGGGAGAATAGTTTTCATCCTGATGAGGCTATCCTGGGTAAACAGGACATATTATTATTATTATTGTTATTATAACATATCTTTAAATTACTGACGTATTGATGTCTCCATTATTGGATTCAAACGATAACTGTTATTTACTTTACTTTACTTTACTCTAACACACGATGTTGTAGGTTTGAGCCTGTTCATCGATCCAGGAATACATTGGTATTTGGTTTCGTCAATTTCATCATCGTCACACAGTGTGACAGATCATTTCGAGTTTTTTGAATTTGTTCATTTGTTTTATTGATGCTTCATACTCCGGAGTATAATTCATGAAACCATAACTGTACAAAGGTAACTTGGGTTCATCAATGTTTTTCTCTTTCTTCTTTTTTGCAGTAAGTGTCTGGGCTTCAGTATGAATGAAAGTTGGTAACTGAAGTACAAGCAACGCTTTACTTTTTACTTTAAAAACAAACAAATCATTCGAAACGTTCGTGTGTTTGTGTGTTTGTTTGTTGTTTGTTGTTTGTTGTTGTTGTGCTTGTTTACCTTCCCTCTACTACCCATTGCCCATCATGACAATGAAATTAAAATGTTAGAACGGGCAGCAGTCACGTCCATCTCCATACACCGCTCCATTCCCAATACAAACAGCTGATCTATTCGGCATTTAGGGTATATTTGGGTATTAAATCAAACCCTGCGATGTTGTCAACAACGTATCAAGTACCTATCTAGCCGTTGAGAGCCCCATTGATCACGTAATGTGCATTGGTCATTGCGGGTAATGCTCGGGGCAGTGAATCGCTCCTCCCATATGCCCTGAAGCATCGTGAGACCAAGGAGTAATGTAGTAAAGCCCTGGCTCCTTCTTGTCTATCAAAGGTATAGAAGCCAACGACAGCTAAACAGTAGTGATGGGCATGTCTTATTGGTGTAACCCTATAGTTTCACAAATAACCTAGCAACTTACAAGATTTCATAATCATTTTAAAGTTGTGTAATTACCAATTTTGCCGTAATAACTACATCAAAGTTTGTTGTAATGATACAGCTGCTGCCTTTTTAGTATTTAATAAACATTTTTCTATAACGCTTTGTAGATATGTACTACAGGTGTGTGTAATTATACTACTTCAACATCTTATTCTGATAGTACCAACTTAAATCATTATAAATACAGCTGTAAATAATTTGATTACAGCGTATTTTTATTTGGAGTAAAATTTATAAATAACTATTGTTATTGCTTCTACTACATCGTATGTTCTTCACTCAAATAAGAAGCAAGAACATGAATGGTTTATTTTCTGTACTATTTACGAACACCAATTAGATAGGTCATACCCAAGGGCATTGTAAATAGTACGCTATTGCATCTGTGTGACAAACACAGCAAATTCACTGTGCTATGATATTGTAGATGTGTGTAAACTAGAGCCACTCACGAAGCTAGCAGGGTCTCATCTGGCTGGTTGCATTCTGACTTTGACCTTGTAGGTTTCAATTAGCGCTCCCGAAATGACGCCGATCTATTCCCGTCAATACGGCCACAGATTCACGATATATAGTCTCTATCCCCCGACATCAGATGCTAAAAGTTATGGGCCACTGCGTCCGGGAGGCTGTCCCCATTGCCGCTTGCTCGCGACTGAATCTCACCGTCCTCCGCCAGAGTATTTTTGTCACTTAAACTCTCCATGTACATGTAGGTGGCATGGACGTCAAGGGCATCCACAATCCATTAAACCCATTACCTCGCGGAAATGCGAAAACTGTTGCATGACCCGTGCGTCTTTTGACGGACCTTTTGGTCGACTGCCCATGCGAAGTGAAGGCAAATAGAAAGAAACTCAGTTTGCTTGGCTAATTGACCACCACCTCTCTACAGTATCATCCAGTGCGCCGGGCACGTTTGCATCTTGCACTTAATGTACCAAGTGCTTTGACCTAGGCGGCATTCTGGAAGCACGTGCGAGAATGGACGAAGAGGAAAAGGTGATCATGGTGATGCCAAATTTGAAGAGCATTGAATAGTGGGAAAAATCTTGATTTGTCTTGCGGTTAATATTCAAATACACGTACCTCAGTGACACTGAAGAGACCGACACCAGCTCCCTAATAAAACAACATACAATAACAATTGCTACAACAAATACATAGTCCCGAATGGCCAAAAATCGATCGATCAGTAGTCGGTCTTGTCAGTGTGCTGGCCTGGACATACACCCATCTTGTCCATGGATGCATGCAGTTTTTTGCACCATCTCCAAGTTCTAAGTGTCTTCACTGCTGGTAGTCAAAGGGCGTTCTATGGCAGGTGTCCGATTCTCTTAAGGATAGTTGGACTCATAGATATCTTCTTAAAGATTAATGCTGTCACTGCGTGGATTTAAAGAAAAAGACATTTTGATTCCGATTCCGGTTACATTGTCCTTTAGACCATGACACGATGACTACTGACATGTTTGAAACAATACCGAAATATAATTGTTCTTTGATATCGAGGGGCATCGTCGTTAAAATATAAATTGGCTACATTAAAATTCGTCACGCTGATAGCGCACTGATATGGCTGACGCAAAAGTGTCACGACATCGTTTAAAGTACTGATCTAAGCTCGTCATTCGTAGTTTTGGCACATAGTAAACTCAATCCTTTCCATTAACCTGTTTCGGTTTCATAGGGCAGAGTAAGAAACCGTGACGATAACATTGTGCTGAATTAATCCTCAGTGGCCTAGTATAATCGTGCGCTGGATATAAATTGAACCTAAACTATGCTAAGAGGCTCTATGTATCATTTAAAGCTCGGATTCTAATAAATACGCATTACATGTAGGTGCAGCTTAAGTTATAAGTAGGCTTTCATTGTCCCTTCAAGTCAGGAATATGTACAAATCCCATTTTCAACATATCCACAAATCCAGGGCCTTAATAACCTCAAGCGCACTCAAACTGAAAGCGTGTTTAGTTGATTAAGGGTCCCATATACCTCCATAGTTTTGATACATGTAATATGCAGAGAAAGTACGCTGGGTAGGCAGGTTTTTTTTTCAATTTCAATTCAGTAATTAAGGTGGTCAATTTGTGCCACCATTAGTGCTACAGCTATTTAGGTGATAATACATCTACAGACGCTGTTCGTAATTGATCTGTGCTTACAGTAACACGTATCGTGATCATCAGCTGCTGTAACTTTTTAAAAGTCGATACAACATACCCATTTTTTTTTTATTACAGGTAAAATGCAAAGGAGCACTATAGCTGTTTTAAGCATATTAAAGGTAATACAAAGTTTTGGGACATTTTGAAAATTGGGTGGATAGTGAATCTTTACAATGGATGCCCCTGTGGATGTATTATAAGCACTACAAAAATTAGCCCCTAAAACACTTCTGTTTTCGAGAGAACTTGAAAATAAAAATGTTGATAAATTTCAAATAGCGTCTACGGCCATACGATGGTAGCTGCGACCATGAAAATCTCGGAATATGTACACTGTAGTTGTGACATATAATTTCCAAACAGGAAAAGCTAATCGGACGATTTTAGTCAAGAAACATTGTTTCATAGCTAAATTATTATATCTTGACCTTGAGAGGGAGCTATACAACATAAAGAGTTTATTATTTATAATTTCATAACTTTAGACTCGATTTCAACCGCGACAACGATCAAATATTGTAGGAACGCATATGCTTCCGAAATTGTTAATTTGAACACAATTTATGACCCCATACCAAAACGTTGAAATACCTTTAAGTGGGACATAAAATTGCCTATATGCGTCACTAGAAATACAGAAGCCAATCGGCGGCGGTGGTTTTCTGCTCTTTAGAAAAGGAAGCACTTTATTAACGTTAATGAGGTGTATTTTGCCGCGAAGTCAATCAACGGGACACGATTATCAAGTAAGTAATTTCAAACATATTTTCCGAGAAAGGGTGATACGGACCAAAATAGTTCGACTATTCCTTTTAATATATTACAGCAACCCGGTGGTTATTACTTGAGAGTATTATGCATAATGATGCAAAAGTCTTTATTTGACAGGCGAGCACATCGTGAATATGAAATGTACTGAGTGATAAGAAACATTGTTTTGGTAACGTGCTCTCAAAATTGGAACCTCTAAATTTGTCCCTGATGTTGGTTTGAAATCGTGATGAAAGCTGGTCATAAAAGAGAGGAAAAAATTAGAATTAAGGCGAAGGTGAATGGAACATCAGGGGGAACTAAAATACTTGTCATGCATGCGACGTGGAGCTCGATGACGATTGCGCCTTTTATTGTGTAAACGATTGCCAAGACTTTTACCCAATCGACTCAAGGGCAGATTCAAAAAATTATATCGCTTTTAGATATCACACATGGATTACAAAATTTCAAAACATGATGAACCGCTTTGTTGAAATTGGCTTAGATGATATTTCGAATGTATTCGCGATCGTGTAACTTGAAGATTATTTTTGGAATATTGTATAGTAGATATGACATGACGTGCAGAAGTATTGTCGGTTTGGATGTCATTTCTTGCACTCTCTCTCTCTCTATCTCTCTCTCTCTCTCGTGATGTATAGTCTCCCGAAACCGCAGATGTCCCGAGCTTGTTTTGGTTCCGTCACGTTAAGCAATGTTTGTTGTTCTCCTGCCGTGCGAAGTCTTGTCGATTCAATGGCCTCTGTCCTTCAATGATTCCTGACGTCTCTGTTTCCATGAATTACAGTTAATAGTTCAGACGTGACCCATTGAGTAGTCGAGGAGATATGGAGGATGACAAACTTCGGGCAGACAATATGACGAGGACGCTATAAAACACGCTTGTTGCTCCACGAGAGAGCCGAGCGCGAGTAGCCGAGAGCAAACCTGCAATAAGCTCAATTCACATACAAACATCGCTAGCGAAACGGACAACCTTTCGCGAGGAATGTTGTTTCCTCTTCTCACACACTCTCTCTCTCTCTCTCTCCCTCCCTCCCTCTCTCTCTCTCTCTCACTTTCACTGTCTCTCATGCTCTCTGTGGGCGAGCGCTCTTCGTCTAAAATCAGGAGAGCGGAATTTTGATTTTTCAACAGCTGTCTGCACTCGGTGCCAGACCAGCTGTTTATTTACACGTCGTGCCGATACCAACGGTGGCGTGCGACAGCTTCGTATCCCTCTCGCACACACGGTTCCAAGAACACACACGCGCGGGCACGCACACAACTTTCACTCTCCCTCCTTCCCTCCCTCCCTTCCGCTCTCTCGGTAAGTTTGGTCGCTACAGTGTTTTGGCGTCTTTGACACTCTTTCATGGTGCGGACAGATCAGTGGGCAGAGGACGCTAGTTTGACATCTTAAGTAGATAACGCTGTCCTGAAATTTGGAATTAAGACATTTTCTCGTGTTGTAATCGCTTTATGAGGTGAGTTTGAGTGTTGTCGAGAAGAACTAATGAATTCTTAGTAACAATGACTGACGTCTTTTCTTTTCGTAACCTTTCACTTGTTACGACATCTGCTTATATTGGTTCTTCATTATTGCTAATTGCGTTATAGACATGTATAAACAATCTGTGAAAAGTATGAATGCATTTCCGATTATAAATGGTTCGTAATAGTTCGTAATGAAACTATTTCATACGAAATTATTCGAAACTCTTGGATCTTTTTTAGCCACGGACTTCAAGGAAAGCGAGGCAAAACAACATTTGTAGTATAACTCTGAGCTATGCATCCCGAACAATTTTACACGTCGATATATAATATTTTATGATTTATTGCCTACAACTGTATGTCCAGGATTACCCCCGAAAATGTCTGCAATATTGATGTGTTTACATAATCTTTAACACATTGTTTCACACTTGTTCTTCTATATAGCGAGTACAAAACAAGAACAATCCTCAAGTGCTAGATTGTGGTGTGTATGTTTTTTTGGCATCTTGTCAATTGGTTGTTAGATTGATATCATAATGTAAATATGACGTTCTGATATAGACCCCCATTCATCCCCAACAAACGAACTCGTCCCACGTCATGCAATGGTTTTGTTATGGAATGCCATGCAATGATCATCATCTTCATTCAATTTACCAAGCAGATTTAAAATGGGGGCTCCTCCCAAATGTGCTCCATACACCTGTAATTGATAGATTTATGAAGCCATCAATGTCAACTATATAGGAATGTCTGACTCACAATACCACACAGCTGGCCTGTTTCACTGTGAACCCAGGGATAGTGTACTACAATATGCCCTAGACGAACGGGTCAAATAATATCAAACAGCCGTCCAGGGAAAGTGCCAATCCATGCAAGCAACCCGTGAATATTGTTGGTCTTGCATGAGTTCATGCTGTATTCAAAATTAAACAGAACTGGCGTAGGCACTTTCATTTTATAGCTCAGCTTAATTAATTAGGCGTTTGTTTCTTTTTGGTTTTTGTTTTCAAATGATATTTCATGCAAAATATATGTAGGATTACAAACAAAAAAATCCCATCAAAATGTTAGTAGCATAAACTGATATCTGTCAGCGGCATTTGTCTTTATTTAATTTTCTAAAGTAGATTGCATAATTATGAGCAATTATTGTCGTGTTTTGTAGTTACGAATGACTCAGGTCTTGGATGGTAGTATGGAGTTTTCATTTGATCAGCGGCGAATCTTTAAATGATTAAAAGTCAATTATCATTTGGGTGCCAAGGCTCGATTAATTCTGTCGCAGTCCTGTCTGCGACAAACGAAGGCCATGTGTGTGGTCACTTGTGCATTCTTAGATAGCTATCGTACATGAAGATGATGCACTATTCTGTTTACGAGGTGCGGTGTTGTTGGAAGCTACATTGCTGAATTGCTTCTTGGAATGTGTCGTCTTTGGAAATAACGCTGAATTCTGGGACCTGTTTCACAAAGCCCTTTTTCAATGACAATTGACACAAAATCCGTGACAAATCTGCTGATAACCAATCAGAAACAAGGATTTCACTAGCTTATAACAAAAACTGTCATTTTGTCACTGATGACAATTTTTGTGAAAAGGGGCCTTCGTCATGCTATTGCATTGTGAAAAAAATATCTGGAAGCAATTGGGATACGCCGATTATGTAGTAACGAAGAATATGAGTGCAATGTAAGAATTTGGAATCAGCAAAAGGATTACAAAATATACACAATCTTGCTGAAAAACACACACACTTTGGGACTACACTTGCATGTGACGTGAAAGTTTGGTCCAGACTATGCAGCTATTGTGATGATTCAAATAAGAGAGAATTTGAAGATCCTTATCAGCGGACTTTTCTACCATTATACTCTTCCAAAGTGGCACAAAGTGAATGTTTCAGTTTCAGTTTCTGTTTCTGTTTGTGGAATGTAAAATCTCACCAAAAAGTAACTTTCACCTTTCTCAGACGTCAACCTTCACTGCAAAAGCTTAGCGAAGTGATAATCATAAGCAGTAATCATGCCCTCGTTTTCTCTGCAATAATGTGTTCTAAAAAGTGCATTACTGATGTGATTATGGTAAAGGGTGATGGGAAATGATCTGAAAAGGGGGACTGTAAGAGAGGAAGAGTGTGTTTGTACTTTGAGAGACAGTGAGGGGGAGAGAGAATGGATATATATATAGAGAGAGAGAGAGAGAGAGAGAGAGAGGTGAGAGGGAGAGTTACATGTACGTATGTAGAGGGCTGATGATACGTTTAGTTTATACCATTAGAAAAGGAGAATGAGAGAGAGAATGAGAGAGCATAGATAGTGAGATAAATGGAGAGAGGGAGAAAGAAAGAAACAGAAAGAGAGAGAGGTGGGGATTATGAATTTGATATTTGTTTTTCATACCTATATAGTGGGTGTTCACAACTGCATGTATGCGATTGTACACTTTTCGTAGAAGCATACATTCAATCATAGAGCGTTTAAAGACTTTGTTTATTACATTAGCGACTGTATATGCTGTTATTACATAATCACTTTGGCGGCAAGCTTATACTGGTGGTGTTATCAATCACAAATCTACATTCATTTATTGGCAATCAGTGTTAGATGCTAACCTCCTTTCTCGGTAACATTCTTAATGGTTGGAATGTGTAGCGTATGTTACGTAAAGGAGAAGAGAAAGGGACAGGAGGTGGGAAGGACTGTGGGTGAAGGTCCAGGGGCGTATCCAGGATTGTCAGAAAGAGGGGCCGTTTATTTTTTTTCCTCCCTCCTGCTTTCCCACTCCCAATGGAATACTAATTGTTACAAAAATATCAGACCACTCCTATAATTCTCACTTGAGTGTGGGGGGGAGGGGTGTTAGGATAATATTATGTGATTAGTTTTTGCCCCCAAGGGGGGGGGGGCATATCCCCTTCGTCCACTCCTCGGTTCCTTCTGTAGCCTCTTGTCGATGCCCTCGCGCTGTTGGAGTCTCTAAATTCTGACGAGCGAAGCGAGTCAGAGAAACCGAGGCGCTCGCGCTGAGGGCCTCTTGACAAGTGATCTGAATTATATATTCATGAGACCCGATTTCCTACTGAATTATGCATGTCTAGACCGCAGCGATTGTGTGTGTGTAGGTGTGAGTTCGGGATTGCCCAACTAGGCTAGTCTGCAAGCACAGACCTTAATTTGACACTTTATCAAAAAATCATTGTGCCTTGAGAAAAGCCTAGCCCAGCTATCTACTGGTACCTACTGGTTGTACCAATATAGGTCAGGAGCAGCTATAGTACGTGGCATATGGTAGTCTTATTGTGCACTCTCTTTTACGACTGACCAGGGTTTGTGCTTGCAGACTACAACTATGCGGCCAGTCTCGCTCTCACGGAGGAATTCGCACAGAGCGGTACATATTACGTCATAGTAGCTCTCTCTGATTGGATGACTTTCACCGAACTCTGCTGGGTCGGAATATTCGCCAAACAAAGTAAAACATAAGAAATTCAGATCACTTGTCAAGAGGCCTTCAGCGCGAGCGCTTCGGTTTCTCTGACTCGCTTCGCTCGTCAGAATTTAGAGACTCCAACAGCGCGAGGGCATCGACAAGAGGCTATTCCTTCTGTAGAGTTTAAAGGGTTCCGGAATGAAAGGGAAGAGATTAATACAAAAGAGAGGATTTCAACCTGTCTGCTGTGCCACCCCTTTAAAACATGCAATGCCCATTCTGGCATACCATAACTTCTTTTATATTGAATGCAAATAAATGTGGGTTTCATCATACTTTCTAGTGACATGTAATAATATTATTCCATACTCACTTCATCTGAGCGGTGAGGCGATAATCAAATTAAATTAAAACGGCACAACTGAAATGAAAGAGCATTCAACCCACCTAAAACTGGTGCGAGTTGTCGAGTATCCTGTTAATATTCTTGAGTAAAGACATTTATCTGAGTATTATCATGACAATGATGTATTTGCGTCTCATACTGAAGCGTTTAGGGCAAATAATTTATTGCTTCATATTTCGAGAAAAAGCCCATTTTGCAGATGTCATCAATAAGAATAAAACCACTCTAAAATCATAATCCTGGTGCGATCAATGAGAGTGCAACATAAGAAAGCATTAGTGGTTCAACGACTCAAACGAGCAAGATTATTTTTACCACCATGATTAGAGGCTGAAAAGTTCCACAGGTCGATAGCACCGTATGTACAGACCCGGGGGCTAGCCGACGGCATGTTATGCATGTTGCACTTCAGCAAGTTCAACTTTCCGAAAGACATTGCTGGTTTTATATCTCCCATCCATCCGCGCGCGAAGAGTGAACTAATAATTCAAT
Organism: Strongylocentrotus droebachiensis; assembly: GCA_035222895.1. Classification (NCBI taxonomy): domain Eukaryota; kingdom Metazoa; phylum Echinodermata; class Echinoidea; order Camarodonta; family Strongylocentrotidae; genus Strongylocentrotus; species Strongylocentrotus droebachiensis. The sequence continues at coordinate 426,552 of JAVYIG010000711.1, read as the reverse complement.
GACAGTAGGTTCAAATTTAGGAAACATATGGGGAATTTCCAACCAAGCCCCCCATTCATTTCCTCCAGCCTCTGGGGTTTTAGGCCTGAGCCGAGTGCATTTACAGTGCCTCATTTATAACTGAAAGACGGTGATTCCACTTTGACAACTCAGCTCTGAAAATGGATCCCATAAAATACGTTGAGATCAGACTTAAGAAGATCGCCGAAATCGTCTAGACTTCTTGAAGGTACTCTGACGCATCCATCCCAACTTCCACATGTCATTTCATACCCGAATTTAGGGGATTTTCCTCCAAAAGTACACCCCTGTGCACAGGTCAGCCGTATTTTGTGTGTCTATGGCGGTCATTATTCGGGCATAATATTGGGCGCGGTGCAAATTTCCAAGATAAACCCCCCACAATTCCAAAGAGGGGTATAGCGTTATCCGTTTCATTTTAATTGGCATGGTTTTAAAAACACCTGTCTGCCTGCGGTATGTTCCTATTTTAATTACTTAGAGCTGCTATATTAGATCAGTGGAGCTCGGGACGTTTATAGTCGAGGGTTAGGGAGATGGCCCTCAGCAACGAGAACCAATATATATCTGGTGACCGATTTGGATAAGATTCATATTCTATCGTCTTGTAGTCTTGGCTCCAAGAACTGAACAAAACAACTGAACAAAATCTGAAGGAGGTCGCTTGCTGCTGGACCAGTAATTCAATGTTTCTTCTGCTTTAGATGATTAGCATAACCCCCTTCATTTCGAATAGTGGAATTCATCGAGTAATCTTGCTTCCATCATAGTATGTTTTCTGTTATTGATTTATTAAACACGGGTCATGCCACCCAGCATCTATCCATCTCATGTAGTAAGACATTTTTATCGCTTTAAATTGCTACATGAACCTCTTCCATTTCAAAGGTGATTTGGGATGTACACCTATCCTTCAAATCAATGTTGGCACATGATATGGCAATTACATCGAGGTAGAACTGTAACGTATCACGCAAACATGATATTATTACTTCAAACTAATGAGGATTCAGTTTAAAGGCACTGTCGAATATACACATTTTCAAGGATCATGAATTTCTGTAAAATAATTGACAGAGGTAAATGTTCTGTATCAAATATGAAAAGTTAAACTGTAAAGCTAACGACAAAGAGGAAGGGAAGAAAGGAGAAAGAGGAGGTAAAAGAGGAAGAAGAAAGAGAAGATGAAGAAGAAGGAGAAAGCTTCAAGTTTGACGAATCTTCACCTCTTCCATGTGTAAAATCTGCTACAAATCAGCCATTTCCTTGCCAATTAAATGTGTAAACGTTTCAGCTATTAAAATATAATATTAACACGACACAAGTCATTCCATACGTGTAAGCTCCTCTTTCCCCCCAATCTTTTACCCTACAAAGTTAGGGTAGTCGCAGTAGCCTTCGGCACGCACCCTCTGGTACCATTATCCCTAACCTAATTCTTCTAAATCGTGTGCCGATAAAACGAAACAAAATACAACCACTTAGCATGCTTAGTGCGAATCTTGTTGTAGAGTAGCCAGATTTGATAACATCATTTATTAGAATCTGGGTCAAAAGTTGACTTTCGTTAGTGCACTATATTCATTTGTTGGATTAAGTAGGTTACATTGAATTACGGGATGCACACGTTCCTCGTATTCGGTAACTGTAGCTCAATTTACGCCTGTTTAGTCCGCTGAGAGCCAGAAGGGCGTTACCTCCATGGTAGTTCTATGGGGTAACCCCCCGCCTTTCCCCCTTTCTGACTTTCATCAGACGATATATGAGTTTACTGATATTCAGATTTTATTTACTGACCTCTAATGTCTACATGAATTGCTGTGTATGTATGCTTGGTTGATTGATTGAAAAGCGATCAAACATTATTCTTTTAAAGGGAGGCTTTACTACTTCAGCTAGAAGGGATTAGACCACCCAGTGAGCCATCGAGGTCACTGTGACAGGTGGCTATCTCATTAACTCAGCTCTCATTTAACATAAGAAAAAGAGGATCATGGGGGACCAACAGGCACCGATTTGGGAAGTCTTCTATATAGAGGGAACAAGTAGCTACAAATAGGACAGTGTGCCTTTAAAGGGACATGCAGCACATGCGCATCATTAAATTTGAGTTTGATAATGAAAAATAATTGCAGTCAATACATGAATATGTTTTTTTTAACGATTAATTACAAATACACATTATTTTATATCCCCAAGAGGGGGAAATAAACTAATAAGAATTACTACATTGAAATCAATACGCCGCTAGCGCGTACATAAGTGGGTTTTTGTTCATAGTACATACTTCAATCGTTGATTGTTGTTTTGCCTCAGTTTTTTTGTTTGCTTTTTGCTTTTGATATTCGGAGTACGTCCATTTTTGCCTATTTTCGAAATTAACGAGATATTTTACTAGATCATGTTACTATCGTGACCACTAATCAGATCTGCTTATTTGTTCGATTTTTTGGTGGTGAATCAGTTGTTGTGAAAAATATGAAGAAAAAAAGACATTTCCTTTCATATGTTATCGTACAGTCCTTTGTAATCATCTTTTGCAAAAGTAGTTACTCAATTGTCACGCTGTGGTTTCGTTGAATTTGTCCCCTAGATGTCACCATAGCATCCGGTGATCGAATAACAGAAATCGAATACTTTAGTTCTATTTGATATCTCTCTCACTCTCATTTCTCGTGATGTACTTTACCTAATGCATTAGCTCCCTTCCTTATCGTTGATTCAGAAGGCATTAACAGATAAGCATATATGTTTTGTACGATATGTTGTTGCTCTAACGCTTTCAGCTAAAGAGGGAGAGAGACGGGAAGAGGATGGAAGAGATGGAGACAGGGAGAGAGAGAGAGAGGATGAGAGACAGACAGAGAAGGGGAGAGACAAAAGAGAGGGTGTAGAGTGAGAGATGCGGTTTGAGAGACACCATTACCGTAAAACTAATTCATCTCTTAGTCTCTGTCTTCATGTCCGAATCTTTTGAGTGATTTATTGCATTATATTTCCAAAAAAACTGTTGATAACTTGATTCCTCCCTTCCAGAACGTCCTGATCCTGATAAGCTTATCAAATTAGTTCTGACCATCTTGATGTACCATATTAATGAATCAAATAGAAATTACCTTCATTACTAATTTTACCTGGTTATTTTTTATAAAAACGACTTTAACCCCGCCGTACATGACCTTTGTACATACAGTTCATTTTTCTCAAGCTTGATACAACCAAATTAATCACAAGACACAATTGGAAAATCAATAGTCATTAGAACTTGATATTCAGACTCAGCTGGGCAAATACACTTAGCGCAATGACGAATTACTCCAAATTTGTCCATTCTTATTTTTCGTGTGGAATATTTACGGAGCGATTAGGGATCCTAATTTAGACGTGTTTAAGTGATGGGTAAATTGGCAATGTATTTGTTTCCATGGAAGAAAAAAATAATGAAGCTTTGCAGAAATGAAGGGCGACGATGTAAAAATTTTCTCTCAGGCCGTTCATGTAAAGTTTATTTGAAATAGATTCAATAGAATCGTTATTCTGAAAATGACATACTGTATTACAAATTATTTTCATGAAACATCATGGTAGTAAACCATAATTTCATACCGTTAATAGATCAAATGTTTGTGGGAGATTGATCATTCTAGAAACATTTTGATTACTCAAAACTATTCTATAGGCTACTAGTTCCAGTTATTTCCATACAGCATAAAACTAGACGATTGCAAATGACCTCTTTTTTGTAGTTTTAACATTCTGAAGAAAAAAATGATCTTTTTAAGTATACCAATAATTAATGTAGTTAATAAGTTTCTAGGCCATTCACTTGCATTGTATAAGCTGATGTACATTTCAGGGAAATAATGCGATTTGATCTTGAACGCACGTTCAAATAATTTGACTTTACATTTACGTGACTAATTTTAGAAATCTGTACACGCATTTTTCATATCACATACACACATGTCATCTTTAGACCTTGAAGAAAAAAACTAATAGAGCGGAGATAATTCATATTCAATCAAAGAAGACATCATCAATCTGCCATTATGCCTCTGATGAGTCATGTCTAATAAATATCTCAAACAGATTTGTTTAATGTGATAAGCACATATTATAAAAATTTGTATTAGTAATTGATATTTGGCAGCATATTTAAACAATGATGTTAATATCTAGCGAGTTATTCCGTCGTTCGTACTGATTATGATATCTTTCACAGATTATTCATTATTTCTTTTTATAAGATTGCGAGACAATATAGCATTTTTAGAGATTCATATTGATTTTAGACTCTCTTTCTTTCTCTCTATTTCTTTCATTTTTCTCTCATTTTCTCTCTTTTGTCAGTCTCCTTTTTTCCTCTCCTTCTTTCTCTTATTTTCTTTCTTTCTCCCTACTGTTTTTTTCTTTCTCTCTCTCACTATTGATTTTTTTCCCCTCTATCATTAGCTCTGTCTCTATCTTTTCCAGTTCGCATTCATTTTTTCTCTCCATCTTTATCCCCTCTCATTTTCTATCTCTCTTTCCTCTTTTCATCGCTTCTCCCATCCATGGTTGAAAACCCGCTGAAAATCGTAATGAAATGGATAGTCACCAAAACATTTTTCTTGCCAGCTCCAAGGAAGAAGACAAAAATTCGGGTTATGAATATGGAAGAGTTGGGAATTCCCGTCGATATATTCCTTGCATGCAAGTCCTCTGGCGTGAAATCTGTCTCCCTCTGCCTACGCCTTGCCAGAAAATAGACAAGAGAGAAAGAGAGAGAGAGAGAGAGAGAGAGAGAGAGAGAGCACTCGCCAATTATTGTTTTCCTATTTTCACATCGGCGCTACCGTCGCATCACTGCAATTCTTTCCCCCACGCGCACACTTTTACTACTTTTCTTTAACGTACGCCATGCATGCATTTTCCAGTGCTGCACTCGAAACAGGCTCGAAAAATTGGCGCCTGCTGAGAACATTTAACATTAAGAAAATTATTGTGTCCTCGTCTTTACATCTTGGCAAACTCCCAACCACTTTGAACGTGAATAGGTCATTACCTTTGATTGTCATTTATATGTTATGTTTGATATGACAAATATATATTCCCAAGGACATCTATCTAAAAGGGTACGATAACAGAAAAAAAAATGACACTACTGATTTCCCACCTGACGTTTTCGCTTCTAAAAATACACTTTCATATTTATATTTGATTATGTAAAACTACTTGGTGGTCGTTGTATAATACAATACTTAATTTCTCACAAATTTCTCAATCATATCTGAGGAAAGACGTAACAATGTGCATTTGTCAACTCGTCCTTGTTTTCACGAAGTGACGGTAGTGAGGAAAATCGTAACGCAAAGTGAATGCAATTTTTTTTCACTACCGTCACTTCGTGAAAACAGCGACGAACTGTAACATTTAGTAGAATTGATGAGTCTGATATACTTCTCATATTACACCGATAATTCATTATCAAAAGTAGACGTACATGTATGTATCTATATAAGAGCAAATTCTGATTTTGTTGAACTGTGCTATTTTTGCCAACAAGAAACTTGTTTACCCTTGATAATTCCTTTAAAAATAGCTTATTTTCGTAAATAATATCCTGGGGCTGTGTTTTGTTTTTGTAAACAATAGACATGATTAGCGTCATCATGGGATTGAGAAAAGAATATGCTAGTCATAAACACCCGCATATCTGGCCTTGTGAAATTAAGCAATAAAAAGAAAGCAACTTTTACATTTACCTTAATCTATCATAACGTCACAACACTTCCTGTGCTATCTCTTCGAATACCTCTCTCTATCATACAGTATTTGTTGTATTTGTTTGTTTTTAAGAATTTTGAGGACGTGTAATTTCTCGCCAGTATTTTACAGGGAAAATGATAATGAAGTCACTTAGCAAGGGAGTAATTTCCAAAGCTATGCATTTTCGTTGATATCCAAATCCTGGTATTATTTTCTTTGTTTTAAGAAAGATGTGTCAGGTAAGTGATTCTTGCATCCTCTCTATAACCACGATGATGATGGCGTTCTGAATATATTTCCTACAAATGTACATATTGTGCAATTACGAATACTTCAGCTACTTCAGTTATCAAGAGATAATTGTTGACAGCTGGTCACTCCAGCAGTCCTTCTGAGGAGAATATGACAAAATGTATTCACTCTCCCATTCACTGTTCTTATTTCTCGTACAGGTGCAATCCTGATTGGCGTAAACTCTCTTCCTCACCTGTCAAAGAACACATCAGGAAAACAAGGTAGGCAAATCCACCGCTCTTGATGTTCATTTTGTTGTCGCTGTTTTGATAGAATCTATTAAGCTTAAAGGGAAAGTTGGGTTCTGGTAAGAGTTAAAATTAGACCTGCGAGATTTCTCATTCTATTTGCTCAATTTCCTAGTGGCGATGTCACATTAAATGAAAATGTCTTGAAACAACTGGAAAGTGTTGATTGTCATGATTAAGTAATACGTAGGAACTCATGCATACTGTTAACTTTGGCGATGTTTCAATGAAATGGAATGGACTCAGTCTTCCTAAAAATCACTTGCACTAATGGGTTAATGGGACTACATGCACACATATGGCTTAAATTTTCGGTCCAAACAATGCAGCTATTTCTCGCCACAATTTGAATATGTCGGCATTTGAAGAGCAGTCATTTTTCGGGGGACATTCCTACTATGGTATTTTTGCCAAACTCACAACAACAACAAATTTAGAAAATTCACAAATAAATTCACACTTTTGAAATATCTCAATATTCTCTTTAATCGTAAGATAGTTGTTAATAAAGTATCGCGTAAACATGGCATCAGGTGTAATAGATTCGTGTGGTGATTATGAACTTTTGTTCCGAGGCCTTTAGAGACCGATGTAAGTGCGATTGGAAGGCACTGTGGTGACGTGGCTGAATGCATGGTTCGTTCTTTGAGGTATCTTGGGAGTTGAATGTTTACATGATTTCGGCAACATCGCATAAATACATTTTTGGGGGCTTTTCAGCGAAAATGCCAGTAAAGTGTGAATTATGATAGTTGGATTCATAAGGTGCTTTTCCCAGAAGAGCCATTGAAAAGTTTTGTGTCCCCCAACTCTAGTCAAGTGGAAATTATGATAGTTGTATTCATTAGGTGCTTTCCCCAGAAAATACAAAGCTTTGAAAAGGTTTGTAACCCCCAACTTTAGCCGAGCTATTGTGAAAAGGCGCAAATGCATTTAAGGAACTCTTTTCCTGTAGGAAACATATTTACTTAATCAGTGTCCAGAGTGGCAAATATGAAGTGATGTCTCCACCCAAAGGACGTTAGATCCATGTGATGCCTATTCAATTCACCTGGATGGAGGGTGCTAGTTGTAGCTGTATTGCCAAAAATATAAGTGCTTTTCTATGTATTCGACCCCCGTACCTTGTAATTCATAATTTGTTGACTTATCCACTTGACCACGGCACATCAAAATAGCGAGTTATAGAAAGTGCCACGCTATCTAGGAATATGGTATGGTTTTCTCCATCTATTCGCAGTGGATATACCTTATAAGAATATATTGAGTATATCATGTATATATTTGATATGCGTAAAAGCTGTAACGGGAAATTAAATGCAGGTGATATTTTCCCGTTCTCTCAGGAGACAAACATGAATTAAATATGCATGGCTTGGGTCATTACAAGGACACCACAAGGTCATGTATGTATATATCATCCATTGCTCTTCAAACATGAATAGTTCTTTTCTCGTTAAAAAAGTGAAAGGCTTTTTAATACCGACATATATGAAAAGTCAAAACATCAGTCTTTAATTATTCAAACGTGGGTTGTAATGTATATAACATAATTTCTCGGTAATATGCTAGATTGTGGAAGAGGAAACGTGCATTTCTTGAAAGACGGGGACAAAAAATAGTGCTCGTTTTGCGGGAGGCGCCATCCTTCCAGCTGTAAGATCTATTAAGACGACGAATCTTCTTCGGTCAGTTGCACTTCTAGCCTTTAACAGCATCTGCGCGAAATCAGGCTAATAGTGATGACGGTGTTCGCTTAATTAGCATAGATACATTCACTTCAATCACACGTGGAAGATGGAGACGGGGGAAACTCAAGGAGGATGGAGTTTTTTGTTCGACGGGAGGAGAACAGTATTGCGGGGTGGCGACGCTGTTGCTCCAGCTGTCGACACCGAAACTCCTGGCGGCGAGAATACATCATTCATGTTCCATGCCATGTTATCCTGGAGGCAGGCTTGGATCAAATGGCATCAAAATCAATCCCTACCAACAACGCTGATGGTGCCCAAAATATAGTTTCTCGGGGAGTGAGGAAAAAATGACGTTGTGAGAAAGTTCAGGTACTACTAGCTGTATCCATTTATGTATACTCTTGGCTGGCCGTATTGTTTGATTCAACAGAAGAAAGGATACCCGAAACCAACTAATGTTAAATGTAAAAATAGAATGGCAATTAAAGAAGTATTAGTGCGAGTAGTATTATCTGTATACCGAAGCAATCAAAAGGAATTGAGTGTATAACAAGTTAGCAGCATCAACATCAGCAGCAGCAGTAGTAGTATAAGTTGTAATAATAGTAGTAGTAGCAACAGTAGCAGAAGTAGTATTTTAGTAGTAGTAGTAGTAGTAGTAGTGGTAGTAGTAGTAGTAGTAGTAGTAGTAGTAGTAGTAGTAGTAGTAGTAGTAGTATTAGTAGTAGTATAAGTAGTAGTAGTAGTAGTAGTAGTAGTAGTAGTAGTAGTAGTAGTAGTAGTAGTAGAGGGACAGGTAGACTGAATATTTCATGGAAATATTTGGTGAAGAAAGAAAGTAAGGATGGTCTATTAAAATGAGGAAGATGTTCGAGACAATAAGAAGTGGACGGAGTGTCATTATGGCGCGAAAATCAGTAACCCCTCGTAAGAGGGAAATTTCTTACTTCAATAAATGATTATGATGATGATAGTAGTTGTAGCAGCATCAGCAGCAGTTGTAACAGTGATATTAGAAGTAGTGGTGGTAATAATAGAAGTAGTATTAGGAGAAGGAATGGTAGAATTGCATGTAGGACAGGTAATATTAGCAATAGAACAAGGTAAAGCTGGGAAAAGCTGTCGTTATGTAACATTTATAACATTATTTAGTAGAACGAAATATTCTAGAAGTTGAAATGTATAATTACGTTTTTGTTAAACACAGCGACATAAGAATAAATGATAGATAACACAAGAAAGAAGGAGTACATGATGAATCGTTGAAATTCTGAGAAATATACGGATTAACTAACTAGGTAAAAAGAAGGGGAAAAACCAAAAGAACCTATGACGATCTAATACAACGAGTTGTAAGAAGCTAGCAGCAAAGGGGAAAAGACATGTCAGAGTCATAGATTACATGTCTGACATATAGAAACGAACGGATGAAGACAAATTAGAGAGAAGTGTAACAGCTCTAAAATGATGGCCGATATTTGATGAAGATGGATGCGGGGGTGACCGATATCGCTGAAGAAAGAAAATTGGATTACTTTTGATGACGAAACCCAGAAATTAATCCTTGAGGAGTCTCTATGGTACATAGCTTTGCCTCTCCCGATGAGGATGATGAAGATGGAGGTCACCGGGAGCGTAAGGGGAGGAGGGGATGCCAAGGAGCGCATCAGCGGTACAGTCTACCATTACCAGCCAGGTAACTCACACCCATGGTTGGCTCAGCCAGAGGTAATGAGCCGACATGAGATATGGGGTAAAGACTTATGTAAAGGTAGGATCGGTTATGAAACGCTGCGAGGAGAAATCCAATGATTGAGTGGAGCCGGGAAATTAATCTTACCAACTTAAATGATAGCTATCGTCATGATAAAGATGCGTTGCTAGCCTTACCCCCGTTGCCCGTTGTGCATAAAACACGCAGGGTTAAACCACGACTAAGTGGGTAGAATTAGTCCACTGATGTATGGGATGCCAAGGGTCAACCTATTCATCCAATATAAATTATATTAGATCTATGCCTAAATGAACAAACTAAAATCACGTCATGATGAAGTCTATTTCTCATTTTCATTTCATAGCTTTAATTATTTCGTCCAATCCTTCGATTAAAGAAGTACACTACTTCGTTTGGATTAACGACACCGACACTTGGTGCTGCATAAGACATTGGGCTAAGTTAATGATCTGGTGTAGGTGATTTAATGGCTATTGAGCTTGTTAAAAATGAATGGTAAATTTGTTAATAGCTGAACATTTTCAGTACGAGTGAAAATAGCTGTCGGCTGTAGTCTTATGTCGTCTAAAATTCGAACTGGCTCATACCCAATAGGTTTCCCAACTATGTTTCCCAATATTAATAGGAAAACTTCAACCAGCATTGGTCCCCCTTGCAGCCATGCGTGTCATTTAGACGAGAAAAGGTCACGCCATGGCCATTTTTTAATGAATTAATTTTAGGTGTAGGAAGTCACTGGTGTACTAAGTGTTAGCTCAAGCCTCTGGGATGTATTGGGATAAGAACATTATAGCTGCGGGTGAGAGCGAGAGAGAGAGAGAGCAAGGATGAGAGAGGGAGAGAAAGAAAGGGGAGAAAGAGAGGAGAGAGAGGGGAGAGATAGAAGGACAGAGAGAGAGAGAGAGAGAAAGAGGGAAAGAGAAAGAGAAAGAGAGAAAGAGGGATAGAGAGGAGGGGAGGAAGGGGGTGTGTAAGGTGGCTCTTGGGAGAAAGGTAGAGAGAGCCACATAGCGAAAACTTTTTACCTCAGAAATAGGAGATTTTTGTTCTTTTAGATAGGTATTTTGATACATCAATTTTGTCATCTATTCTGCATAGTTACACTGAAGTTCTAGAGAGCCATTCGGTGTTTGCCGACGGGATGTAACAAACGTTGCATCCTCCCGATTAATTAAGGCATATAATGGACTCCGTTTGAAAGAACAGAATGTTAAAAATTCAAACTCACTTAAAAATGCACTTTATGAGTCTTAATTCTCTAATATTCCATAACCATCATCCTTGAATTAGATAGACTACTTAGTCGCGGTCCATTTCTCCCAATTTATATTAAACCTAAATTACATCGTACTATGTAGGTCAAGCAAGGCCATTTCTGCTCTGGTATTATGTGTATCATCGTTGGAATATTTACGTGTTCCCACCTACAAAATATAAATGAAAATATTCCTGATTTCATCAATTATAAGTCAATATATCCGAACCCCAGGCAAGTTGAATTATTCCCATTTTTGTGTAGATGTTGTTGTTGAAATGAACATTATAGTCCACTTGCTGTCATGGCCAAAAGGGCATCCAATTACTCGTTTTAGCAAATCTAATACTACCGAGCACAATAACAATACATCTACATCCGATGTAGTTCCCGATTTGATTTTGATACTCACTGTCTCCTCGTAGTCTGCGGGAACAGACTCTAAGTTGACACTAAGCCACAATTCCTAAAGCATTGGACAGAGCCTAGCTCGGTCAGTCTCTTGCGTGTCCGAAGCAGCTACAATACAGAGCCTAGGCAGTATGCTGTCAGCCTAGTCTCATTGTATAGACATTGTACCGCACAACGATTTACAAGGGTGTCTGGCTGCAAACTAGTCTCCTACATTTGCGCGGGTGGCTCTTTTTTTAGCCGCCCTTTGAGCGGTACCGTTCCCTGGTTGACCCGGTGCATGGCGGATCATTTCGTGGCAATGAATGGTAAATCAGAGCCAGACACGAGCCGAAGGACGATTGAGACGGGGGGTTACTCGATGTCAACCTGTAGGTCCGCCGTGTTTGTTTCCGTAGATGTCTACATCAAACTCTCCTGTCTTTCTGTTTCTCTTTCCATCTCTTTTCGGTTTAGCTCACCGACTGCTAACTCCTTCTCTTTCGCTCTTCTCTGTCTCGAGCCCCCCCCCCCCTCCCCCATCCCCTACGCCCTTACATTGTCTCCATCCCTCCCCCCCTCCTCTCTCTCTCTCTCTCTCGTTTTCTCTCTCTCTTTCTGTTTTTGACTCTATCGTCATATCTCCCTCCTTACCATGACCTTCTACAAAAGCCCATACCTTTTCTCTTCTCTTCTCCTCTCTCTCCAAATCTTCCTTGTCACTTCTGCCCTCCTACTTGCTCTATTCTTGAACTTGAACTTCTGCTACCGCTAGACCGGAAATATTGCTAACTCATGGAAATCATAAACGCCTATATTTTGCTTAAATGGAGTCTGCTGGTACTTTAAAGGTTGTACATGTACTTACTATTTTTGACATGGTTGAATTTGTTAATAAACGTGTAGACTGTGAATTTAATCATTTTGTATTTGGATAAGGTATCAAATAGTACTTGTTATGTAGAATAAGTTTTTTGGAACCATTGAGGTCTTAAAGAGATTAGTCGAATTTAGTCATTACCAAATCACAGACACTGAAATGAACTGACCAAAGACATTCGATTACGGGACTACATATTAGGGGCATTAGAAAGGCAAATCTTTGTCATTTAACATAACTGCTGTGATGTTCTTCCAGGTGAGAATATCGTTATCAGATATCTCACAAATCATTAGACACCATTATTTCATCTGACGGTTTCCTTTACATGTAAGTACTAGACCATACGAGAAAATATTACAGAGAAAGAGGCTGGTGCTTAATCAACTTTGACCACTGTTTGTTTGATACGCAGACGTGCCCAATCAGTTCATGCTTGCAGTCAACATCGAACAGAGAAAAATGACCATTCGTCTCATAATTTATAAACCGTGGATATACGCATGATTTCATTTCTGTTGTGAAATTTTGGCATTTGACAGTCAACGCAGACCACTACAATAAGTGACGGTTCGTTGCATTTTCATGTGTTATTTTTGCAAGAGTGTAATGACACGAAAAACTCTAGCATATTTACAAAACATGCCTTGAAAGGTCATCTACCCTCAAACGCTTGCGGATTTTATTTCTATCTGCAGAATTTGAAATGCCAAATATATTTATTTATATATTGCTTAAAATGCTGAGTTGTGCAGTTGGTCATCTGATGTGCTTCAGTATCTTTGACCGTCTGTTTCCACTCAAACCTGTACAGAAAGACCGCCGAAGGGGGATACAAAAAAGGGTCTTTTGGACCGGTTTTGTTTTGAACAAAAACACACTGTTTAAAAAGAATGATTGTAATAAAATAATAAGATATTTCAATACCGCAAATTGCATAATGCCTCTAAGCGGTTTAGAAAGGAAGTAGCTGATAAGTAAAGGAAACAGAAAACATTGTGGTCGTTATAGACAGGTGTTCTTTCTATACAGGCGGTCGCTAAAACAGGTATCTGGTTAGTGGTGGATACTCTCTAGAGCCTTTACAATCATAATAACTTAGGCCATTTACACTAGCACTAAGGAACCGTCCGAACGTTCTGATTTGTATTGTAACATCGAGTTTTTTCACTAACATCGCATTGATTAGTCTCCAGTGTAAAAGGTGCCTAATATTGGCAGTTAAATACGGGACCATCTTTGGCTGCCGTATTTAAAATTCCACAAAGGGCCCATAATCATTTTAACCTTACAACTCTATTCTTCCCCTCCCATCTTCTTCTTCCCTTAGACCCTTTGTCCAAAGCAATCACTATTGTTGAATGGGACAATTTTATTTGCGGTTCTAAGTATCTGTTGTAAAAGAACCGCCGCAGCGAGAAAGGGTGCTTAAGAAATAACAAGAAAAGATACCAATGGGTTCAGTATTGATTAGTAAACATCCATCAATACGCTATTTAATACGTGTCGCTTTATTACAGTTTGAGCGCCTCTCATGGACAAATTGGCAATGCTGTTTAAACACATAGTGGGTTTAGTATACATACATGTACATGTTCCCTACCCACTGCGCAAGTAACGGCTTTCCAAAATGTACGATAATTAAGGTAAGCAACATTTATTTGGTATACAAGACCATGATTATAATTGTTATTTAATTTTATTGATAGTACTTTACTAGTGGTAGTAGTAGTAGTAGTAGTAGTAGAAGAAGAAGTAGTAGTAGCAGCAGCAGTAGTAGTAGTAGTAGTAGTAGTAGTAGTAGTAGTAGAAGTAATAGTAGTAGTAGTAGTAGTAGTAGTAATAGTAGTAGTAATAGTAGTAGAAGTAGTAGTAGTAGTAGTAGTAGTAGTAGTAGTAGTAGTAGTAGAAGTAATAGTGGTAGTAGTAGTGGTAGTAGTAGAAGTAGTAGTAGTAGTAGTAGTAGTAGTAGCAGTAGTATTATTATTATTAGTAGTAGTAGTATAAGTAGTAGTAGTAGTATTGTTGATATTATTATTACAATTATTTTCATCGTCATCGTTATCATCGTCACCATCATCATATACAATATTTATCAGACTCACGACTATTTCTATGAAACATTTTGCTCTCATGTAGAGTGGAATGTGGGGCTGGTGGGGTGGATTCTTATGTGTGAATATTTCGCCCGTATTTATTTGGAATTCCAGGAAAATAAAATTTTGCTGAGATACATTTTTATACTTTCAACGTCACATTCAATATTGAAGGCATGTCTGTAACATACAGCGTATCATTCTAATCGCATAATTTGAATGACGTATTCCCAGCGTGAGGTTGTTCGAAGTTGCTCTCCAAATTGTATCAAGCAGTTTCCCTATACTATCTAGTATTTGTTTGATAATCAACCTATTCCTTTCCTCGCACTCTTTCCCTGTCTGGTTAAGGCGTTTCTCAATCCTTGTTGGATAATATATTTGTTTTAACTTTCTTTTACTAATTTCCAATATCGTACGAGTACTTTGATATTTCTACACTCCAACTTCGAACGCACCAAACAGTTTTCCCCTTTAGTGAAGATACTGATTACATAATATTTGTGCTTTGTACCTACCGTGTTATATTTCATTCATTGTTCCTACCATCAACATGACCATGTCCATGCAGTATACCATTTATCACTTTCTACATGTTCTACCTGTTCATACACTATCACTATATTTCTCTCCTCTTTTTTTTCTTCTGATTCTCTCTCCCTGATTCTTTTGTGTCTCTCTTTTCGTATGTGTCTTTTTGTATGTGTGTGTGTCTCTCTCTCTCTCTCTTTACATACATACATACGTGTACATAGTGATATCTATATACCGCCTTTACACAAACATGCTCAAAGCGCTTTCTCTTTCTCTCTCTCTGTCTGTCTCTCTCTCTCTCTCACTCTCTCTCTCTCACTCTCTCTCTCTTTCTCTTTTCTCTCCCTCTTTTTATATGTATATATATATATATATATATATATATATATATATATATATATATATATCACGTATACACACACGTACACACGCACACACACTCTCTCTCTCTCTCTCTCCCTCTCTCTCTCCCGGGTATCTGTTGCTCTTTCGAGGGGGTGACCGGATCGATAAGGTTCGCAGACTACGGGTCTGCAGGCGCGTGTTCGTGCGTACGCTGCACGACGGCGAAACCCAACCCTCAACTTTAATAACATCACAAGCCGTCTGTCCTGTCTTGCCCACCACATTATCTCTCCCGTCTTCGGTCATCATCTGCACTCTTGAACCGTCGCCGTTCGCTCTAAGACCACTTTCCGACCAGTGTCCGTTGCCTCCAGAAACCTCATCCATATTCCCATCGGCTTGACCCTTCATGTGGATGTGACAATTTTTGTTTCTCAACCATGGATGTTAAATAGTGATTGTTCAACTCTTTCCCGCCGCGGCATTTCGCCACTTGTTCCATGGTCGCACTAGGTTCGACGGGTGAATCGGTTCGCAGCGACGCACTTTCTCGTGGTGACTATACGGTGAGAGATACAGTTGTTGGAATATCACACGGCGATCATCAGGAGGCACTTGTTGCTTTTAAGAGTCTGCTCATCATGTCTGAATGACTGAGGCTACTCCAAGCGTTTGCTGGTGTCCGTATACCTGTTCAAGTTTTAAATCGGCTTTTTCGGTTAATGTGCAGGGACAGCATGTTTTAAGGAGACACCCTCCATGACTTAAATTGTAAGTACCCATGCATTTTTGTCTAGGGCATTCATTCGTTTATAATCAGTTCATTTGTGGGCAGGAGATGAAACGAATCGCATTTAAAGGAATTCCCATATTATTTTGTAATGAGAGAAGTCGTATTCCTCTCTTCTCTCAGTACAGTATATGAAACAACTCGGCCATTTACGCATATTATATACAATAGCGAGCATAGCATTTATCAGATATTGTTCGGCATACTTGTCAAGTAGTTTATAAAGAACAACAAAACGTATAAAGAGAAAGATGACATACATTAGGTAAGACAATAAGCCCTCGTAAATAAGGTATTAAGCTAATACATCTAAATGCTCTTGATATTTCTTTAGAATAAGAATCATTATTCCATTACTGCAGCTATTATTTGATCCGTGGCCTCTTTTAAAATAATCAATATGATTTGATTCGATCCACTCACCATCATTCGCATTTCATGTATGTAAACAAGGTAAACTAGATGATCATGTACTTCATCGCATCATAATGTTTGATCAGTATCAAGCGGACAGCTGCATTTGACAATATGTGGAAAGTAACATGACATGACAGATCAATAAATATGATAAGTCGGAATGGAAAGGGGGCAATCATGTCCCACTGCTATTGCTAATATTTCATAATCTTTCGGGTGATATGTGGCAGTTTTGGCAGAAGTATTTTATCTGCAATCGATCGTTTGTCGTCAAACGTGTAACAAGATATGTTGCCTTCACGCATGGATATAATAAATCGATCGTCCCAATTTTGTTTCACGAAGTTATGCGTCTGTGCCCAACAAGTTCTGCCTTCTGCATGTGTATAAACCGATAAATGATTACATTATTTATTCAAAATTGAAATAGAATTGAAACAAAACAAAAACCTTGGGACTTACTTTATAAAGGGGTGATTAAAATGTAATTTCTGACAAAACGTTTTCGTCAACGAATCGATGTAGTCTGAATCCAAATGGCTCATCAAGTGAAAGAAGAATTAGGTGCTGGATAAATGACCTTAAGCAGGCAATGCCGTGATAACACATCTTACATAGAACATCGTTTACCGTCGAAATAGGCAGATTTTTTTTTGTCTCTGCTTTGGGTATGTCTCCTCATTCATTTGTGACTGACTGCGGTGGGGAATGTGCTTAAATTGGTTGGCTTGACTTCCTTACCATGACTGGCAGTCTTTTCCTGCGACCTTATCAAACTCAAGTCGTCGCTAATATAATTACCCTCAAGCGTCCATCTTTGAAGGGTAGAGCATATGACCACTTAACCTTGTCAGCAACATACGCAGAACAGGCCAGGTTTAAAAGTCGATAGGAGTGGATAGGGAGAAAGAATGTTAACTCTTCCAGTATCATAGCGAGATATTTGGGGCCTTAACGGTTAATGTTTTCAGTAACGACTCGTCAATTAGTGAAGTCAATTTTTTTTTTGGTGAATTAATAAGAATTTTAACACTTCCTAGACCAAAGCTACAAGGAATACGTTCTAGGGTTATTGCTTTGGGGCTGTAACGGTTAATCTTGTCATAACTATGCTCCATCAAAAATACTAAATACCGAAGTCATTGTTAAATAAGATTTGCGTTGCAAGAAAAGGATGGGGTGACAATTCCAATACCGAATATAGATGTATCACATATTGAGTCAGTGACATAAAGGGTTTGTACGCTTAATCGTGTCAATACATGTACTATTCTGCGAGTATTACATGTATATATTGTAGTCATTGTCGTGAACATATTCAAGGTTACCGATCGCGTGGACGAGAAGTGGTTTAAAATTTTAGCAGTAAAAGTAGAACAACCTTGTAAAAAAGTATCGATAATTTTTATCCTTTTGTCTTTTTAAATGAAACTGAAGTACCAAACGATTAGTATCTCCCGGTACTTCGCGCAGACGTACCACACATTGCTTTGCAGTACATGAAATGTCCTTGAGGGGTCTCTGTCAAAGATAGAGTTCACCCGTTAAATGCTATAGATAGATGTCACTAAATGTTGTATTTTGGGCTGCGATATTTGATTTAACGCTCAGTCTTGTCGGAAAAATAAGCAAACAAATGCTATATAATTATGTACATGTTTATCGACATCATATTATCAGAGTCTGTTTCATAAAGACCCTCTAAATGCCAGAATTGCAGAAACAAAATGACAGCAGGAAAGGCTATATGAGACCCCATGTAGCGTCGGGAAGGTTTTGTTGTATGTACATGTATGTGAAATGAAAACGCGAGACGTTTCTACTCTATGTTTCATCGAATTTGAAATGTGTGATACTTGAACTTGATATTCCGTATTGATCTGGCGGCTTAGAAGCAATATCGGTCAAGTGGCGTATCCAGCAATAGAAATAGAGAGGATGGGGTGCAACGCAAAATATCGGACAGAGGGGGCACTTAAATGTACATAATACAGTAGGTTTACGGTTGTCCTGGAACGGACTGTCGGTAATATTTCTTTCTTGAGGTAGTGTGTACTCCTGAAAAAGATCTTTCTTGAGCTTATAGTTCTAAGGAGAACTATATAGCGCCGGTTGGAGAGGATGGGTAATAGGAGTGGCATTGCACATGTACAGTACATGTAAATGCACATGTTCATCACAGCCCCTACCTCCTCCTCCCCCGCCCTCCCCCCCCCCCCCCCCCACATGTGTTGTATACGAAGAATGATTTGCATATTTCCCCTGGGCCTCTAAACGAAGGGCGAACGCCGGTTTCATTAATACGCTGGATACGCCATTGACGGTCCATTCGCCTCCAGAGAAACGGCAGTTGTTACAGGCTGACCCCCCCCCCCCCCCCTCCCCCGGTCCCCCCGGTTGTCCTCATTAGTCAGTACAAGGACGGTCAGGTAACCTTTCACCTTTCCGAGTCTGCCGACGTCTCTAGTAGATCCGCTACACTGTACGTATGCAGGGTTCAAAGCCAAGTTCGTGAGTCAACTTGCGTTCCGGATCGACCGCATGCGGTGCGGTAATTGCCCGATAAAATCGGAGAAGCAATATGCGTGTATTGGGCAATACGAAACTTTGTATCAATTTCAATAAATCTGAGACGTGTTCATGGTGCAATAGTCTCAATAGGCTCAGTTGGTGGAGAGAAGGGAATGTATTCCTGTGAAGCAGGATTAATCGGGATTCATTATTGATTTCAGAAAAGGGTTTGCAGGCGTTGCTTGTTATACTTGTTTCCTCCATGTATACTTGAGTTGACGCGATCGCGTTTCTTGGTGGACCAACTTTATTGGTTGGAGTGGGCTTCAAATAATGTTTGAATAAACAGAAAAAAAATAGAAGAAATAAAATTGACAACGGTCACAGTGTAAAGTGAACATTTAAGAATTTTTATTTCAATTATTCTAATTATTATTTATATATTACCGTGACGGATGATTATCCAAATTGCATCATTTATCTCTATTCTGCAACTCTTATTTCTCCATCTCTATTTCGACCACTGTCTCTCATTGTATCTCCCTCTCACACTCCTCGTCTTCCCCTCCCCCATCTCTCTTCCCATATTCGATATTATCAACTACCTGCGTTCACCTATCAATCAAACGCTTGTATCAAGAGAAACAGAATACAGGAAGCGCCCGAGCTGGAAGACAAAAACACAAGTTTAGAATAGTCACGTGGCCAAACTGGAAACTCAAATTCTGCTCCCAAGTACGCTCTAAGTGTTTTAGCAATACACCGGTATCAGGTGTAAAGTGCACGGGTGTAACCCCATCAGGTTCTCTTGAAGATTGTATAAATTCAAACCAAGTACCCATGGATACTTTGCTTTCAAGGTGATGTGGATGGAGGAGAAGAAGTTATGGAGAGGAACACGAAAGCTAAAGAGTGGACCACTCACACCTGTAATTCAAGCTCCGCGTAGGAAGCATGCTAAATCGTTGCGTTTTTTTTTTTTTACAGAGATTGCTTTCGCCATCATTTTTGTTATGTAAATGTTTCGGAGAAGAGCTTTTAACTGAGAAGAGATTCTTAGTTGATTTTACTGATCATTTGATCTTCATAATTTTTTATTTTATCGTTTGATTTCTAGTGAGTTCATGGGGCCTTCTATTGTCGCCTTGGTGTGACAACCTGTCCGCCTCTGTGGTGGGGATAATTATGGTAGAATCCTTCTCAATCTTTTATAACTTCTCCAGAATACACCACACTGAGCATGATCTGCTATCATTTGTTTGTCATTTAAATCAGTGATTATGAAATCATCTCTGCTCCAGACCGCCTGATCGGCATCATTGCGAACATGATATGAGTCCAATAGTAAGATGGAGACAAGGCGTGGCTTGTTGCATAACAAAATCAGAGCCGTCTGTAAACAGAATTTGGACAACGGTTCCAGTGGGTAGCAAAATGGCACCTGTCGCTGTGTCAGGCAAGCAAACACAAATATGCTACATACATATTGCTGTCCACTGTAAGCGAGTTGGCCAAAATATGATTGGTCAGGACGAAATATAGTCTTTTCTTTCTATATCTGGTTTATCATCTAATCAGAAAGTATAGGATCTCATGGTGACGTAACATGATTCTATTGTTGTTTGGAGTGTATATTTCTAAATCTTGGACTGTTTCCATGGCCTGTAGCGCGGGCAGAGATACCAAGTGATGATAATGATGATATAGAGTATCGCGATGGTCCATTTAGATGCGTGTATGTGTTTCCGGAGACGGAGAGGTATAATTGGATCATAGCAATATCAAAGGCATCTTGAGATGATTTGGACAGTTCTGTACAACCCACGCATAAGCTCGAAAGTGCTTCGGATGGGAAGTCAAAATCTTTAGACAAAAGCGGTTATGGTTTTGTAGATACTAAACCTTTTTTTTTAAATAAACTATAGATGATAAAACTTTCTTTTAAGACCGTCAATACTACTGGGCCAGAAGGGATTAGACCACACAACAAGGTCACTGTCAGGTGGCTATCTTATTAACTCAGCTCTCAACTAACATAAGAAAAAGAGGATCATGGGGGACCAACAGGCACCGATTGGGGAGTTTTTCTTTATAGAGGGAGCAAGTAGCTACACGTAGGACAGTTGGGCTTTAACCTGGATTTTGTTTTCTAATTTGTAATTTAATTGAAATTGTTCTGAACATTTATTAATGATTCATTGGTTCTACAGTGCCCAACATTTTTCTTCCTACTCTTCTTATCAACAAAACATTTCTTCATGGGGACTTGGTTCTTGGTACTACAAGTAAGCCCGTAGAAGAGGAATTTTCATCAATATGATATTTATCATTACTTCTACGTTATTCAATGATTACTTAATAGTGGTGGCCATAATTACGACCAGGATCGGGATCGTTTTCATCGCAAAGAGAGGGCAATAGAAGAGAGAGGGGGAGAGATAGAGAGAGAGAAAGAGAGAGTGATATAGAGTAAGGGGAAGGCGGAGAGAGGGGTGGAGTGCGTCAAAAATTTAAATGATAGGAAGGGGCAAACATCTAATGAACACTTGAAGGAAGAGAACAAATATGCGATAGTATTTCTGAAAGGAAACAAAAACTCAAAAGTGCATAAGTGACATTACGCTTGTACATTTCATGGGAGGCGTTGCGACAAATCTTACAGGTCGGTAATGGCACTTTCTGACAAAACAACCACCAAGGATAAAAGAAGTAAAGATGATGATAATCGCGAAGGAGAAGATGTGGGAGGACATTGATGCCGACAGGATGAGGAAGGCATCTTCACTTTCTCCTGGATGATAACAACTTCACGACACGTATGATTTAGTTTCCAGGCTCAGACCCTTTTCAATCGTACCTCCTAAATATGTAGAGTAAGTAAACTGTAAGACCATGTAGACTGCTTGGTCTATTGCTCTCCATGGGCCATTTATTGTAGCTAGCTGGACATTGCAATTTGGTAAAGCCAGTGACTGACGGATTTTAGCTAGGCTTGGAACTTGACGGAATTGTCTTTGAGCGGTAACAAAGAGGTTTGTGTCCGCAGACTACGTTTGACTGACAGTGACGAGCAGAGAACTTGTGTCCATTCCTCGAATAATCCATATATTTCTGGATTCTATCGCAGCGCGTTTCTTCCATGGTTTTCCCATCTTCTCTGCCACTGCCCTGGAAAAGATTAATTTTGACACACTCGTTGCTTGTCTCAATCTGATTCCATTAAGTGCCTTCTAGTCTTGGGAACCAGACCTTCTCGTTGCGGAGGCGCCACTTCGCGATCTTAGGTAGATGCGGTGTCATATTGCCCTCCGTCTAGCCACTGTTTCATTATACTCTAAGATGGTAAGGAGGACAATTACAAGCATTCCGGTCCCAGAGTATAAAGTGGTATATATTGTTATGGGTATACGAAAATAAAGCAATGATAAATGATATGTGATGATTGGATTCGGAAGGTATACGAACATTGTTTTATAATTGACGCCCAGGTGGCTTTTAGATTTGTCTGAGCCATATTAAGTTCAAATTTGAGACGTTTGCAACGGAAATTACTCAAAGATATGTGATCTAACGATCATTTTAAGTGTTTCCATAAACGGTACTTTAACTTTTCTAATGGACATACAATTTATACGTTGCCCGTAGCTTCACGGCTCCATGCGCAACCAAATACTTGACAATGATAGGATAGGTGGACAATGGTTGAAAAAGGGGGAGGTGGCAGAGATAAACATTAAAAGGGAAAGAATGAGAAAAAGGATGTAATGTGGGATGGGGTCGAACAAAAAACGGTGGCTGAGATATGAGAGAGCGAGCGCTACAGGTCGTTGATGGCAAAGACTGACAATGTCATCGTGGATAATGCACCAAGCCTGGCCCGAGGGCTCGAGATGCATTCTGCGGCGAATACATGCACTCGGCCACAAGTAAGTGCCTGCCTGGCCTGGGGTCATTTGGCGTTTTACGGAAAAAGCAGACAAATTAAAAAAGGAAAGAAGAGAGAGGAAATAGAGAGACAAACTGTGAGACAAATTAAATGTCAGTGTGTACTTGACATTAGTGGGAGAGGATGAAGCATAACAATATAAAGTTGAACAATAATGATCCTTTTAATTGGTAAATTGGATAAAAACTAGTTCAAGAACAGGCCAAAAAGGTGCAGCTGACAAATGACATTCAAACAGATTCAGATAGGAAAATATAAAGCTGGATAGCTTCGTTATGTGTTTTTTTTTTTTTACTCGGTAGTGTTTTTCTTTCTTTCTTGGGGGGGAGGGGGGTGGTTAAATTATAATGCGATCACTTTTCAAACAGGCTTGCGTGCAGTTATATTATAATTTAATCCAATTAAACATACATTGATTTATCGGATGACAATAAATATTGTGCTAACACTAGTTTATCTTCTTATTTATAGCCCGACATTGTGTTTACTATAACATTTATGTATCTATGTCCAATATAGGCCAACGACCGTTTCTATTTCATTTTGATTCCTCATCGAAACTCCATGAATGTTTCTCTTGACCTTGTAAAAATCTGTTTGCTAGTGATATTTTTAAAGACTGCTATGCCGTATATTATAACATAGACCTTTACATCAATGATAATGTATCAGTTGAGAGATATGACAATAGTAACACCGATTAAATTGTATTTAATTGTCTTACCTCGCGTTCTTAAAATATATGAATTTATGTTTTCTGAATATTTCAGATGAAGACAAATTGTTGTTTCTATATACTTCATGTAAATACCTCATTGAAACTGTACAATTGGAGCTCCTTAATCATGTTAATGTTTTCCAAATATACCGTTGATATTTCGAAACCTGGGTACTGCTGTATCATGAAAGCTCTTTTTTGTATATACATGTAGGCCTATTTGCTAGGACTATAAATAATTCAGATTCAAATAAGCAATAATTATGAATGTCATTAGCCTGACCATATTGTAATATAAGATTATATTTATCTCATCTGTATACGCCAAACGAAGGGCTAAATGCAATTTATATTTTACGTTGATATCCCATTAGAAAAGACCTCATTGAAAATTGAGAATTGTTAATTATTATGGTTTGTCAAATTCTGTTTGCAATCGATATTGTAAAGAACTTGGTAACAGGTAACAGTTCATTGTAATGTACTCCTGTTAAACCTACTCTGAAATTTAAGTTTTTACCGTTCTCAGTCAGAGCTATACTAACACTCTTAATAAAATTTATATATTTATAACTTAAGCATAAGAAGGTAAAAGAAAATTGCAGTTTCTATTTCTCATTTATACCTCATCGAAACTGGAAAATATCACTTCTGACCGTTGATCAAAGGTTATATCAATTTTAGCGTCACGCAATGTATGCGGTCATCGAGAGATGTTAGTGAAGAGTAGTACTATTAATAGAGCTATCAAGTTCTGTGTACTTTAATTATTGTTTGCATATCTTCGAAGAGATGAGAGTATTTTTCTTGGTGATACTGTGTAAACAAATCAGATTGGAAATAAAACTTAGGGTAGTAATGACGTTCTTGAGTGACATGTGTATATTGTGTTTAAAAAAGCAAATATACATTATATGACAGAGAGTGATAGGGGATGGGTAAAGTGTAGGCTATGAGAGACAGGAGAGAGATTTACAGACACATAAAAGAGAGAGGCATATAACAATTTAATAAAGATGGGAGATGCAAGAGAGGATATAACAAAGAATAATTGACAGCATAGGGAAAGAGAGCTAAGAGGCAAAATTGAGAGGAGTATGAATCGAAACAAGATAACATAAATAAAAGATTAGATCAGTGACATCGCTTATCATATTGTTAGAAAGATAATTAAATCAGGAAATAATAACAGTAATACTACTAATGATAAGAATGATTAAAATATTATAATTGTTTTAATAATATTAATGATAACGATGAAAAAAGTAGTAGGAATAATAATAATGGTAATGATGATAATGGTAACGACAATAATGATAATAATGATAATTATAATTATATTAATAATTATCATAGTAAGGATAACGATAATTATAGTAATTATAATAGAAATGAAGATATTGATAATAATAATAATTAGAAAAAGAATTAGAAGAAGACGATGACATAGGAAAAGAAATGTGTTTAGGTATGATTTTTATTTTATCCAGTTTGGAAACGATGTACCAATCACAGTCCTACATAATTCATACACTTAAAAATTGCATTAGCGTTTGTTACGACAAAATCTTTGTGCATATCTCAGCTTAAAGCTAAGGTCAAGCGCATTAGCAAAAAGCTAATTTATTTCCGTGATACAGTGACAAGAAAAGCAATAAGCGCGTCACAAGCTCGTCCATTAGAATGAAAGGTCACGTGACCCCCAAAGGACTTAAATAGGCAGCTTATTTGTCCACCTAAATAATTCAGTTAAGTAAAATCAAATCATCCGGGTATATCTTGACCTAATAAAATCTAGTGGACACAGTTACGATTTTTTTTTTGTAAACGAAAAGTAAAGGCGGAGAGAAAGAAGAGAGGTTGAGAAGACATGGAGGAGATGCTCATGAGTCATTCAATAAAAATAATATTGCGAGTAATCATTATTCATAAATATCTAAGTGGCCCTTAAGCTAGGTGAGTGTACGATCACTCATAGTTTTGTGAATCCTTTGAAGAAGAAATGAATAGACGACAGCTTGCATGAGTATTTAAACGAACAACGACTGTTTTTATGACCTCAATTCTTGGTGGCGCAATTATTTATCGACTTGGAATTATATGAATCTTGTGAATATTCGCCTTTTTTCATTTTATATTGTGCATATTGCAAGTTGTTTTCCATTTTATCTGGCGCATTTTCCTCTTTCCATTTATTTGTTTAATAATTTCCTGTACTTTCGTCATAGCAGTGCTTTTTACGAAGCACCATACACAATTACGTTGATCATTCCGATTCAGGTGTTCGGAGATGCAATGTTGCATGCTGCGGAACTAACTAATACCAAAGTCACACCAATGAGACCGATACCCGACCGATAACAGACCGAGCAAGAGAGTACATATCCCCCACATGGCTAAGATTTGGCCTGTTATCGGTAGTTTAGTTCGCGATGTGCTGGTGTGACAAGGATGACGTCTCTGGGTGCAATCAATAATTACATTGACGCAATACGTGAACGGTGTCGAGATTGAGTTTTCCTAGAAATTGTTAACAGATTGCTTGTTTGTTCCTCACCGTTTGATCACGTTTATTTCCAATGTTCATATTCATCGCAACAACATATTTTTGTATGTTGCTTGACAATATTTAAGTGATGATAAAATCAATCTAAAGTTGTTTTTTGCAAAATGATAAACCCTTTATATTTTTTCTTTCTATAGGCAGCATCAATAATTGTCTATTTTAAACAAATTTATTTGCGTCATCCACCATTTGCAAAGATTGATCAATGATGTAAACATGTCAACGTCCTTGTTCACTTTTCAAGGGTATACAAGGTACACACATAATTTACAGGGGACTGTCGTACGACTCGTCCGACATTATTCCGACTCCGAGCCGACTATGGCCTTTTCTCTAGTTGAACGTCCTTCCGCATTTTCAATTTAAGATTCATATGAACATATTTGATCCCGAATCGAAAGATTTATCTTTCCTTGAGGAATGTTTTCCTTATTAGAGGTAGACTAGAGTTGCACCTGTTGTCTCGTCTGCTATGTATGCAGGAAGTCCCGTATTTTAAACCAAGTTGATGTGTCACTTTCAACCTGTTTAATCCACCATTACCAAGTCCCTCGACTATGGCCTGAATTGGTAGGTCCTCTGGTTGCTTATCTGCGAGCAGGTGCGTTTATTCTGAGCAGTTAACCCTTCGCTTACGGGAACCTGGTGGTCCCTGTGTTATACCAATGGGACCCAGACAATTCAGTAGTCGACGGCTTAAGTGAAATGGACGTTAACATCACTAAATTAACCCTAGTGCGATTATAACATTATTTCCTCAAAAATGTGATTGTAGTTGCGTCATAGGGTGAACAATGACCTGTATTTTAGAGGCAGCGTCCTTCCTGTACGAGTCATGTCCCCCTGCAAACCCTCATCCCTCTTCCACCATTTTCCACCTAAACTTTGCCACTACATCATACCCTTCTTACCCCACTAATGTTCATCCTTAAATCCCTTCACCTGTCCTCTTCAAACATTTGTCTTTTTTTCTCGTTCACACTGGGTACATAGGCCTTCTCCTACCCGATGCAGAATTCGAAAAATCCCGTGATTTCTGCTCTAAGGATAATTCAATAATATGCCCCAGGACAGAGCACTTCAAATTCAGCATCGGTCCAACAAGTGAACCCAAGCGAATATTTTCTCCCTTGAAAGAAGAAAGTGGGAACTGACATCCCGTCTAATGATTCGAGAAGATGGGGTGAAGGCCGCTAGACAAAGTATTTTCCTTTTATTCCTGCTCTTGCTGTAGCTTTCTTTCCCTTTCCCTGATTGTGTTGACGATGTGACAAACTTGACACGATAAATCTTTTGACCTTGTCTCTAGTCAAGGGTCTGCTTAAGTTTGGTCGTCGCCATGAGCTGTCTTGCTTTGACTACATACACCTTGTATGGGACTTTCTGTAGAAGATCCGTAGTGATGATTTCCAAAAGTTCACATTGTATACAATAATATTACATAGTCACTAATAGACATGCGGGGAATAAACAATACGAAATGTATTGCGCGTGTGTAGCGAGTTTCCTTTGAAAGACGATTTAACCGAAAGTTCAATTCCATTATGGTATTAGGAGAAAATTTTGTAGGTAAATAACGGATTAATAATCGTGAGATATAAATCAGTCTTTGAATTTACATGAATTATCTTTGGGAATTCGTCCATCTAACTGCTCGATGTTTGTCGTTGTTTTTTTCTGTTGTAGGCATATAAGAATGAGCAATATCTAAATTTGCATTTGCTGAAGTACAGCCAACATATATGAAATCTTCATATATACAAAATAAATTTGTAATCAACAACGGTGTCGTAAACACAATCCAAAATCTCATAAAAAACTTTTTTTTCGGGCTTCCATGAATCTACTGTTGTTTTTATTTCACAAAACTCTCCCTCGCCTCATATCATATTTAATATCGAGCTTTTGTGGCAATTAGGCGGAAAACAAACTGTCCATGTTTCTATTTTGCTGATGGATATTGGAACTTGGATCTCATGATAACATTTTCCGATCATCTTGAATGTTTTTGTTA
This sequence comes from Strongylocentrotus droebachiensis, assembly GCA_035222895.1. Lineage (NCBI taxonomy): Eukaryota > Metazoa > Echinodermata > Echinoidea > Camarodonta > Strongylocentrotidae > Strongylocentrotus > Strongylocentrotus droebachiensis. The sequence continues at coordinate 398,350 of JAVYIG010000711.1, read as the reverse complement.
TCTAGCTGTGCCTGGAGTCTCAAATAAAAACTCGTTTGGATATCTCTTTTAGTGTAAATGATATGTCGTCATGGTCATGCATATATTAGGTAGCCTCCCACTACTTATATTGATGTATGCATTTTGTTAAGTGTGTTTGTTATTCAATACTGAAGCTCTTCGTAAAAACAAAACTCTTGCGATTGTTTTGTTCTCCCTCCGCATCCACGACAACATGGTATATTGCTTTGAAGAACGTTTGTGTGCCATTTGCATATTCAATGACAAACTAAAGCGAAGTAAACTTTAAAACATAACAAAAGAAAGGTATGTGTTATTTCAGAGGGTGTGTGTGCGCGCGCGCGCGCGCGTGGGTGTGCGCGCGTGGGTGTGTGTGTGTTGAAAAATAGAGAGTGAAAGAATGGAGAGAGTGAGGGGAATACAGAGGGGGAAAGAGGGTGGGGAGAGAGAGAATGTTAGATAGTGAGTGTGTCTCTCTCTGTGGGCATCTGTGTCTGTGTGAGAGAAAGAGAAAGATAGAGAGAGAGAGAGAGACAGACAGAGAGACAGAGACAGAGACAGAGAGACAAAGAAAGACAGAGAAGGGGGAAAGGGGGAAAGCAGAAGGGAGGCAGTCGCACAAAAAAATAAGACAAACATGGAGAGGCGCAAAAAGACATAGAAGCAGACAGACAGGCAGACAAACAGGCATACTGACACAGACGCTAAAGACAGACAAGACAAAGGCAAGAAGATAATGAATGCAAATGAGAAGACGTTAGTAAGCCCATCTTCAGACAGCCTCTGGTACCTAGGCAATAAGATCCTCTGCTCGTATTGTCTCCTTCCAACCGCATCCCTCGTCACCCGCATGGTTATTCACCCCTCGTCACACAAGTCATGATCGCTGTCATGATCATCGTCGATTTCATTCCCATCACATCCATCGAGCACGTCACTTGTTGGTGTGCGGTCAATCCCCCTTGCTTTATCCTGTGTAGCAAAACTTTGCAAACAACAGTCCCATCCTATCGTTTTCAATGACGGTCGGTTATTTACCTCTCGGCTCTTTGCTATGCCTACAGGTCCATTCTTCCTCCCTCCCCCTCCCCCTCCCCCCCCCCCCCCCCCCTCCCCCTCTCTCTCTCTCTCTCTCTCTCTCTCTTTCTCTTTCTCTCTCTCTCTCACTCTATCTCTCCATCTATCTATTCATCTCTCTTCATTTCTCTCTCTCTCCCCTACTATATCTGTACATATGCCTCTGTAGCTTATGTTCTCTTATGTTCTCTCTCTCTCTCTCTCTCTATCTTTCTTCATGTCAAGGGTACTATTTCACAATTAGAAATGACGTACTTGATACGACGCGGCGCCAAATTATTCTTCTGATTCAATATAGATATTGTTTCTCGCCAGATTGCCACATTGGATTTGATTGAAATGGAATGTTGACAGGAAACTTATTCTCCAAGTCGTAATCTTTGTATCAAATCGTCTTTGTCCTGTATAAGAAAGTACTATTATTGTCAACCCACCGATTTTTTTTTTCCCTCTATCATGTCCATTACCTTGTAACCACGTTCTCTCTCCCTTTTTACCTTTCCAGCTTGTATTAGTCTCTCTCTCCACCCTTCTTCCTCGTCTGTATTAATTCTCTTTACGTGTATAATTGCTTCTCCTTCCCCCCCCCCCCCCTCCTCTCTCTCTCTCTCTCTCTCTCTCTCTCTCTCTCTCTCTCTCTCCCTCCCTCACTCTCTTTTAATTGTATTAATGTACTCTCTAAGTTTTGTGCGCAATGGCTTTTTGTTATCATTCCATTACTGGTATAATGATGCAATATACATGATATGTCTAATGAAATTATTTCCCTTAAGTTTCGAACCGTACCATTAACATGATTGAAAGAAAATGAAATGGATAAACGTATTACACTCACTCCGTCAAAATGAGTGACTATGACCACAAGAAATGGGTGCATATTTCTGTCCCCTTTGGACTTGCACGCAGACTGCCTTAAATAATGAGAAGGGGGTCAAAGCCAATGACCGATGGGAACAAATGGAATAGCGTTATTTCTTTATCGATTGGTCTTGACTGCGGTTCAACAATTAATGTTTTCGCGAGGTTATTTTTAGAGAGAACTGCGAAGCTATAAAGCAGTAAAATGATTGGTTTTTAGTCTTCTTCGACTCTTGTCCTTTACATATAAACACACAAAACAAGAAAGGGGCACTACTCCAAATGTATTATGGATATTATATTATCACAGGTCCTCTAAAGATAATAGACCCTCCTGACTCATCACCTTTTGAGAAGAAATAATGACATTTTAGATAGTTTGTGCGTTATAACAAAAGGAGAAGTTGTCCGCCCACTACTACATTCAGCCAGTTTGAAGAGCCTATCCATGTGATTACAACTTTCAACATGTAACTTTTTCATTTTTTGTCCGATTTCATTCGAACTTTCACCAGTCTACTTCTCTGATTTCTCTGTTCTCCTCTGGAGTATTTTGCTATCAAGGTTGGATTTCTCTTTAAGTTGTGCTCAGCCGACCTGTATCTCTCTCTCTCTCTCTCTCTTTCTCTCTCTCTCTCTCTTTCTCTCTCTCTCTCTCTCTCTCTCTCTCTCTTTCTCTCTCTCTCTCTTTCTCTCTCTCTCTCGAGTACCAAGTAATCTTAATGTTTTTATCTCACTCTAAGTCAAATATAAGATTTTTCTTTCTGTATGATGCTTATACATTCTTTCATATCGTCATGCATACATGCATACATGGAATAATAAAGAAACTAAAACATTAAATACTCCAAAATTTAAAAGAGATTTCACTAAATATACCGTGGGCGAATCATTTTCGTGAATTTCATTAATAACATGTATGTACGAGTAGACAGTTCTGATCTTTATGCCAATTATGTTAATGTAAATGTTCTGAATACCTTCTGTACGTTCAATGCAATTTCCAGATCTGTGAAATTGGTTTTGACCCGTCTCTTTCAATATTCCGATGACAATTCCACGTGTGATGAATTAAACAGCACGGGCCGGGAAGAAAAGAAACAATCCAGATTTTGTCATTTGGCGCACATGTAATCAATCTTCCAATATCTTTGATTGCCTTATAATTGCGTACGATGAGGGGACATTTTTTGTTTTCATAATTCCGTCTGCTTGAACAGAGAAAGAACGTCATGGGTCGCATTTCGTTCACGTTTTCGATGATGCATTTAAAAACGTCGAGTTTTTAGGAATAGCGAAACAAAATTAGTACGATTTATAAAAAAAGAAATTTGGTAATCCATGTTGAAAAACATAGAATCATTGGACATCGAAAAGCATTGTTCTTAAAATGTTCAAATCCTTTCAATATATATATAGCCCTACGGAAGTTCGAAGATAAGGTCGAGTAGTTTTAACGAAAATATATTTTGAAAGAGACTACAAATAATTCTTAATGGATGATTAAATGAAGTAAAAAGAAAGAACAGAGGTTTTTGAGTAATCAAAATCATTACAACCTGACAAAATCACAATGAAAGTCCCAGGCAGAGTTCTGGGTATAAGCCTGAACCGTAGCCAGACGATGCCTTGAGGTAATCGAACGCCTTCACATAACTTCTCTATTTCTTCGCTCTAACTTTAACGCGAGTTCCGTCTCTGTTTGTATTTGATCGCATAGCTATACAGGAAGCAGCGAAATAATATCGGAACACGGCCGATCGTCGGAGAAAACATGCCTCTCACGTTCTCGCCAAAAGCCCAGAAACAAAACACATCGGTAGGGAAATGTAGTTCAATGTAACCAGCTGACCTATTTTTGACGCAGAAAATTTAATCGAATTCTTTTTATCTTGTCTCTGCCATCTCCGATTTCAGACAGCGTTTGTTATCTCAGTTTGTATGACGAGACAGTTTGCACTTTTTTCCCCTGTTGCTTGCGCTTCGACGACACCGCAGCGAAGCTGGGGTGCAGTGGTATTCAGAATTTGATATAGGGTGTACTCAAATTTACTGACTTTCGTGAACTTTCATGTGGTCGAGTTCCATATTTTGATGGCCCGTGATTGTCATATTACATGGTGCCAATTTGCTGTATACTGTAGTTCCAGATAAGGATAAAGTGATATTGCAGCACCACCACTCCAAACGTCGATCAAAAAGTTTCCTTAATGTATATCTTAAGTTTTTCACAGCTTTTGTTCGGTGTGAACAGGATCTGAACATCCATCAAGTCTAAAAAGTTATGATAATTGCGTGTTAAATGGGTAATATATTCTAAGGAACGGGATCCTTTATAGTGGAGTGCAAGTGAGACATGCGGATCACCTGTAAGCCGTTTTAACTCCTTTATTCTAGGCTTTGTCTGAATCATGCAACCACGAAGAGGATTACAATATATTTGTTAAAGCTAATACGTGCGTTATTATACACGTTAATATACTTGTCAAGCTCTTGTCTACAGCCTACATCTCTTAATGGGTATTCTGATAGGTTTTGGCATTCAGACCGGAAAGTCGGCTAATAATCCTTTATTATTCATTACGGTTAACTTCGGCGGCTTGATAAATCCCTTCGAAGATTAGGATGAAACGTGAACAAAATTAGGACGCATAATAATAATCGCTATATATTTCATTTTCTTTCTTGCAGAAACATCTTTGGTGCGTTTTACATTTTCGAGAGGACTTATCGCATTTGTTTCGTCAAAAACTGCGCCTTTGTACATGGTAAGTAAAGGAAATTGTTGATAGTTTTCTAGGATATGTTTAATGTTCGATGAAATATACTTTTAATGTCTTACTATTTGATGGAAACGATTCCAATTACTGAATGATCGATCAATAATGCTTAAAGTTGGACATCACATCTAAACAAAATGAATGCATCTTTATCTGACAGCGGCAAAACAAAGAAATAAATGGATACTCAAATGAATGCTCTGTGGAAATGACTGCAAATATTCAACGATGTTCAATTAATCTTAATAGTCGTAAGTTGCCATTGTAGGGATTGACAGGAACCAGGTATACAGAACAATCTTTTTTTTTCAGAGGTATATCGAGTTATCGACCCTTGTCTGAGAACGAATTTAGACGGTTTTGGAGGCGTCTTTATACCCCAGTGGGCCCAGTCACACCCCAAACCGACTCCTCAACGACTCCAAAGCGACCGAGTCTTTGCCATTTAAGGGTGATGTGATCGTTTACCTTGTCTGTTGTTTAAGGGTGATGTGATCGTTTACCTTGTCTGTTGTCGGTCCGGATTCGGTCCCATCGGTGTGACTGGATGACTATTAAACTCGTGCATCCTCAATTGTCGCCCTGCCTATGCGTGTGCAGCAAAATGGTGGCAAGTGAATGCCATACTAATCCCGAGGCAACAGGTAGTTCGGAAATTGGTCGCGAGGCAATACCAAAGATGACAAGAGAAGCCGACTCACTGATGAGTCTGAATCAAGAAAATGTCTTCGATGAGGATATTAGGGTCATTTAAGCCATGAAAGGGGCAAAATAATAATGAGAGAAAATGTTCAAAATTCCGGACATTAGAGGTAATGTACAAATGCAGACCTGTATTTGTCTGGTGCTTCATTTTTAAGCGTATAATGTGCAACAGTATTATGTACATTATTTCAGAATTTCATTTAAGAAATAAACCCATCTTAATTATTCATCCAGAAATTCAATCAACGGTATTTCCTAACACGGACTATCTAAGAAACATGGATAAAGATATTTTTGTATTATCTATTCTTAACCAATTCTTTACCAAGAAAACACGGTCCTGTTGCATGTATTCACTACGTCAAAAGTATACACAAGTCATGACGTTCAAGACGTTTGCTTCAAGACAGCTGGTTATTCCACTGTGGATGGCGAGGTATTAGTCTGGAATTGCTTGGATTTCAATTTTCATGATATCCCAAATTGCGCTTATATACTTATATAACATACAAACCCCTTTATTATTTATAAGGAAGATTGGACATAACGTACATTTTTGTTTTCATGTGTAATAGACAATTGGGCATGGCGTCCGACTGGCGCGAATGCATACTCCAACAAAATTTCTGATGGATGTACCACTGCATACAAATGTCACTGGCGCTCTTCATGTTTTCTTGGCATAGATGCGGTGTTCTATTTCTTATTTATCTATTCCATAATATATGTATACACCCCCCCCCCCCTTCCCCCATCTTCCCAGAAAAAAACTTTGAAATTCTACCGCGTATTTTTGGTTGTGTTTCGCACACGCGCTAAAGTAAAATTATTAAAGGATTTTTGTCAGATGTAGCGAAGGAGGAAAAGTGATAATCTCCTGTGATTTCAAAGGAAGATGGCTTTCCAAATTGCTCCGTCAATTGGGACCCCGAAAGAATCAAGATTGTTGGAGCTTTTCTAACTAGGCTTTTAGGTCACATTTTGTAGACCATGGATATATATCGATTGTGGTACGATGCACAGGGCCGACTTCCTTTGATAAACGTCTAGAGGGGCTTAGCCATGTATCTTTATCAACGACCGTCCCTGCTAATCTGAAAAACTTGACTTTCCAAAGTTATCTTTTGCACCCAAAACTTTCATTCCAGCTCTCCACCCCCTTCTCCTCTTCTCTCTCTCCTTATTCGTGTATCACCTCTTTTTTTAGTAAAGAAGAATTTACGTTTTCTGTCGAGATTAGCGCTAAACAACAGGAAATGAAAATTGTTATTAAAACGAATTACCATTAATCGAAGATGAAAATGGATCGCCAACTTCAAATTGGACGAAATGCTTTGTACAGTTTATGATAAAGGACAAAGCGAACAATTAGACGGAAATGTTTCCCTGTGTCCTTCTATTCAGAACTTTTGTGAGAAGCAAGTCGGACCTCTATCCCTCGAACTGCAGAACAGATTTCCTCCCCTAACCCAGTGTAACCCTTCTTCCAACTTTCAGCATGTTCAGCGTCCGTTATTTCCGTGTCTATATTTGTCTGCCATATCAATCTAAGCTTGGAAATACTTCCAAATAATTTCCATCAACCAAGGTTGCCCTTCCTCAAATTGGCAATGAATTAAGGCGCATATGGAAATGTCGTCAAAATTGGAACACTCGTCATTATTTGAATCACTCGAATATAGAGCACTCCGCCAAGGTCAGGTTCAGATGAAGTCTGCTGTCGAGGGGTGGGGTGCGTTGTTCATGGTCAGATGGGAATCAAGAACGATTATGTTTTAAGAACAGGCTCGTTATAACCATGCTTCTAATTTAGGTACACTCTCTGCATTCTGGCTTTCTTTCCCTTACCTCTCCATCTCTAGATTTCTTGGTGCCTCTTTCTTGAGGAGCAGGGGTACGCTATGCCCCCCTGCCAACCCTTGTTCAATGAGCGTGGGCCAGCTACCATGGGCATGCATTGCTTCTTCCGACTTCCCATTTGACTCGTAAGGCACTCAGACAGTATTGGCTGGCATATATAGACAGCTTAGTTCTTTCTCTCAAGAGAAAACCTCAATTTGAAGACCATCATTGGAAACAAATTCTCAAATTAAAGGTCAGGAAATTATAATTGCTGGCGGATAGTTTTATACTTCATCCATGATAAGATGCACTTTTTCCTCCGGCATCTGATGAGGCTGCTTTTCGAGTGTGATTTCCGGTGCGAAAGTGTGTCATATGCATTTTCTTCATCACCGATTACCATTAATATTCTCCTTCCTTTCTCTTTCTTATGTAAATTTGTGTTTCCCCATCTTATCTTCTCCTCTCTCTCTCTCTCTCTCTCTCTCTTTCTTTTTCTCTTAGGTGTTTCTCTTTCTCCTTGTTTCACTTTTATTATTCCTTTTCAATCCCCATTCTTAATTTGAATCCCTTTTCCCTTTATTACTTTTGTTCCTGTGAAAATCCATCATATCCGTCAAAAACGTGGAAATGTTTGGGTGGTATTAATTTGCATCCGAGAGTTATAGAGCACTTAGCTAAAGTCGTTTCCATGGTTATAACACTTAGGGTTGATTTCCTATCCTTAGATGGAAAAGGAATAAGAGATTACCTCTATAATGTTTATTCATTATCTCACTATCTCGCCATTTGAGGTGATGCTAGCTGATCAACTGAAAGTCAGGCTTAGTATAAGGACTATCACCTGGCAAATGCCTAACCGATTTAGAGGGATGATATCAAAATGGAGCCATCGTAAATGACCCGCAATCAATTTTCCTCGTTTCGCGTTAACGTCTGATTATTGGTTCAGTGTACTTCAATGGAAATGAAAAGTGAGGCTTAGACGTTTCAGAAAGCGTGGCTCTGTGTTGCTATAGGAAGTACATTTTGTTAAGGGATAGTCCGCCTAAAAGCCGAGGTGATCTTCAAGGAATGTATTACAGTTCCAACAACAAAATATGCACATGATGTACATGTATGATTAATCAAAAGCAAAGAATAAAAAGAAGATCAACCATTCTACCATTTAGTGTCCATTTCGATACAAATGTCAATCCATTATATAGCACTTTACAGTTCGTAAACAAGACCTGAATTTATCACGAGGAAAGACAACTTTTTTCTCAAAAACATGAAATACATTATGAGCATGATGAAAACCATGCCGGTTCAAAGCGTCTATTCATTATCCGATGAGTCCTTAGAAAACATATAGAGTCCATTTACTGTCTTTTTTATGAATGTGCTCGCTCATTCTGCACCGGGTTTCTATTTAATGAAGAATGTTCTCTTTCGTACCTTTCTCAATCGAAATTCAAAGTTGTCCTTAATTGCCCCTTGCCTGTTGATCGATGGCGACTTAGCATCTGCATGGAGAAGATTCCAAGCACCGCTCGCTTCCTTAAATCCCTCGGAGCAGAGATGAATCGAAAGCAATCTATATGAGTAGCAGGACCTCCGACTTTTTACGACGTTTCGAGACCCCTTCACGTTTCAAATACATTGGTGTTTCTTTCGCCTTAAAGGTATCGTTTAACAATTTTAAATCTGAGATGCACGGACATAGGTGTTATCAGTGTCTGTGATATCGTGTAATATTGAAGCCCTAACAAAATTGCGCCTCAAAATGATCATAACGTGCCTCAAACAAGTAAAATTCTTTGGAGTGGCCGGTGTTACCATACTCATTTTCCCCAATAGACTGTAGTGTTATAAAAACCGTTAGGAAAGCGCAAAATTTGATTTCGATTTCCAATCATAAACATCTTGATAATCAGACAGGCGATTGGCTTGTAAAAGTCATGGGATTCCTGACTGACCTTAAGTTTATAATTATGATCGCAGCATGAGCTAAATCCAGGATTTTGTTTCAGAATCTGGGGCAATGTTACCGAGTCACTTTAATCAGGGACATAGCTTCCTGAGAGGCGCCTGGTAAACGGCCATGGCCATGACTATAGGTCTTCACCAACTCCTCGCTAGCTGCTAGACTAATATTCATGATAGTCATTGTCATGGTTCCTGAGGTACTTGTTCCCAACTAAAGGGCAATGTACGACGAGATGGAGTGTTGATGACGGTTGGAACATTTAACCCTTTGTTTGTGGCATCTTTAGTAGTTCATGTCACCTTATGTTTGTGTCGGGACGATCGGTTCATTGATTTGTGATCCGTCTTCGATATTTTCTTCTATCCTTCGACTTCTAGGCTTCAAGTCAAAGAGTTTTGTGTTGCTCAAGATATACGCAGCCGTATTGCTAACCACTAAGCCATTTTGTATTCTTTGTGTCGTGATTTCTAAGGTTTGCCAAAGAGTTGTTATACATAATCAATTCAACCCTCGGCGTGACATGCTTGTGCTAATGCAATGATCAAAGGCTGGTTGAGTAGAAATATAAAGGCATCAGGGGCCTGTTACAACGAACACTAATAATGATCAATTTCGTCGACATTGTCATGAAACGTGTATTTACTAAAACATATGTATTGGCGACACTGGCTTGTCATTCGTTTCTTGCAACTGGGACTATAGACCTTTACGACGCATTACAAAGCGATGGTCGCGAAATTATACTTACTTGTAAGCATTTTTTGCAACGTAGAGATCACAATTTTCAATTCAGTCGAACTTGCATTCGAATTCAAGCACCCCAACCTCATTCATGCTCATAAGGAACCTCAACATGCTAAATGACCCCCAATCTCCGAACCTCGCCTAAACACCCACCGGTGTGTTATATCAGACTACCAATACAGTCGTGAACCGTGTCACCTTATACACCTACACTGGAAAGTGATATCTAAATGCAAACCGCTAGGTGAAATACACCTTGGACATATCCTTGGCAGAGCTGGGTTGGGTAGACGATTCTGTTTGCCAGCTGACCAGTTAAAGGGTGAAGCCTTACATTATGCCTAGTGTATATTTGCATCATTGGTGCTTCAAGTTAAGATGGTGGTGTTAGAAAACTTGCTCCCAGACGATACATGGTAAAAACGTTGGTCTGCCACGGGTTTTCTTATGGAGTTTATACAACGACACCCAAAACATGCATGAAGCTATTGACCGATATACAGTAGCATAATCCATAACTTCGTATACATTATACTTATTCAACGATTTCACACATTCGACTGGTATTCCCGCGTGACCACCCTCGATTTCGTCTCTGTTGTTTGAAATGCATATTAATGGCGCACCCCTCTGTTCATCCCGGCCGCCTTCCTGCCCCCCTCCCCCTCCCCTGTTTACTCCACGGATCTTTGTCACGCACAGTCTACCTCTTGTTGGGTGTTATATACTTATGATGCTGTGCTCATGCTCTCCAGTGGATGTGAGTGTATTGCCTTCTCACCATGCACCCTTGTCCGGCGCAACCTCCGGGTGCGGGCTCCGTAGACCGAGCTGACAAGAACGATGCGGGTAAACCGACACCCTCGGCTCGATATTAATCAACCGGACGCCTATTTTGAGGATGAGGTATTATCGGGCGTGAAGGGTCGAGCGTGAGGGTGAATTCATGCTCTCCTTCCTCTCGACTACCGATGATGGAGGGTTAGAGAAATGGGAGAGATGAAGGAATACGACGGGAAGAGAGGGAGTAGATGTGGTCATGCCACTGTAGGATCTACCGTAGATGTTAAAGTACCGCCGTGGAATATTTGTAAAGAAATGGCATGGAGATGAGGTGGGTTCGAAAGTGAACCTAGAGTTTAAAGAAGATGAGGAGACTTGTTCTGAACCCCTGGCACGATACGAGAGGCCTCTGCCCCACAGCATAATACCACTTACATATCACTTGTTCACACATGTGTCTTTCTATTGATGGTATTTGATATCCTCTGCTTTAAACCTTATCTTCTCCGATAGTGCAGGATATATTTAGATGCTAGCCTCTCTGTGTATATTTCTCTTTCTCTCTCTCTTTCTCTCTGTCTCTCTCTCTCTATATATATATATATCTCTTTCTCTCTTTTTATCTTTCTCTCTTTCTGTCTGTCTCTCTCTCATTCTCTTTTTGCTCTTTCTTTCTGTCTTTGTCTGTCTCTCCCTCTAGGGCTATAATGTGAGTGTGATCTTGCCCAAACTTCTCTCTCTTCTTCACGACTACCTCTTAAATTGCCCCTGTATATTTCTCTAACCTCTGCTCACTCTCTGCCCCATATCTCCCTATGTACCTTCCTCTCTTTTTCTCGCTCTCTCTCGCTCTCTCTCTCTCTCTCGCACACATACACACACACACACGCACATACTCTCTCTCTCTCTCTCTCTCTCTCTCTCCTTTCCTCCCTTTCTCGCACATCTCCATCTCATTCCCTCCATCTTCCCCCTTTCTCTTTTTCCTCCATTGTGCACCCATAACTTTTGCAGTGGTGCCCAATTAAAAAGTAATACCCTTCTACTTTCTTCCCTAACATATTTCACAAGTGCCAGAGGTTTGGGGTCGGAGACTAACGCAAGGGTACCCCGATAGTGCATCCTCTCTTCTCCCTCTCCATCTCTATTGAGAAGCAATGGGAGAAACGGAAATAGGCAGACAGTTAGATGCACATGAATACTCGTGAATGTGCTAAATGACCCATTTTACTTCTTCGATTATTACGGTTTCCTAGAAGACAGATTTATCGCAACTGGCAACCGTACATTTTAGCACCTCTGTCGGACTACGCTCTGTCTATCTTTTTTGTTTACCTCTCTCTTTACCTCCTCCTCCCCCCCCCCCCTCTCTCTCTCTCTCTCTCTCTATTTCGCTTCCCCTGTGTCTTTATATCTCATTCCTCTCCCCTCTCTTTATCTTTCCGCCGTCTCTGTCTACATCCATGTTCACGTCTCTCTCTCTCTCTATCTCATCTCTCTCTCTATTTATCTCTTCATACTCTCCCCTTCTCTGTTTTTTTTCATTGATAGGACTTTTCATTAACCATTCACATTCTTATTCCCCCCCCCCTCTCTCTCTCTCTCTCTCTCTCTCTATCTATCTATCTCTCTCTCTCTCTCTTTATCTCCCAATGTTCTCCCCTTCTATGCGTTTTTTTATTGATAGGACTTTTTATTGACCATTCACACTCTTACCCCCCCCCCCCCCTCTTTCTCTCTCTCTTTTCAATGTCATTCTCTTCATTTTCTACTACATTCTCTGTAAACATGAATCATGTACACTATGTGAAGGTCTAATCTTTACTGCTGTACCGTGCCCTTTATTAATGACCTACTTAAATCCGGCACCAGACTCGCAACACAAACAGCTGATTTGGAATTTAAAATCAATTACGATTCATAACTACTCCACATTGATTTTGTTTCATTGTGTCTCATTTCACAAAAACCGCGACACGTAGCTATAGAGCCTAACTCGTTGTGACAAATTCCATCCTTAATAAATGGGCCAGCCTTCCCCTATTGATTAATGTGTATGTACGAAATGCATTGCACTGTGCGAATGATATCCATCAGCCTGCATGACACTTTGAAAGAGCCATGACCAAGAGATTTCAGGGCTTAAAATCAATGCCTTTGTTCCGATATAATGCTATTAAGACGATCGTAAATGCTTTCGAGAAATGTGTCCATTCTTTTCGGTGAACATTAGAATGACATGTCAAGTAATCCGAACATGATTCGTTAGGCAATAGGCAGATAGAAGAACTCGTTGGAATTATTCTTTCAGAGTCTTTGCGACCTGGTTATATTGTTGTTATTTGAACAAACATGCACTGGATACTATAACTCCTTACCAAATTGGACGATGCAAAGAATTGTCCGACTCCTAGACTAGCTGACCGAAAACACTGCCCCTTATTCAGATGAGCGCTCGACCACATTATGTGATCGCACAAAATAAAAATCTCATTAGTCGGTATTCTCATAAGTTAAGCCGGGACTAAGTCCAGACTAAACAAGAATTTTAGTTCACACTTCTATGGAATGCTAGGTTTCATCTTCCTCCTTCAATATTCATGACAAAGATAATCTACCAAAGACTTTGTTAAAATTCAGTTCATACTCATATTATTGTTTTCTTCCCATTTCGATGGAAAATTAATTTTTTAGACACTTTTCATTGAAGGATTCAATTAATCTGTACAGGGTAAATGAGTTGGCAACAGGCACTCCATAAAAGTGTGGACTAACTTAGTACGCGCTAACTTAGTACGCGCTACCGGAATACCACCCATTGTTTTCACTCAATCCGGCACAATGTCCGTCGCTAGCAGACAATTGCGATACCCAATAACACGTTAAGATCTTCATTAGATGACTGCTGGATGTACTTTTACTTACTTGAGCTTAAGCCTTAAATCTACCATCCGTACCATTTTTAAAGAAGGATTTGAAGGATGTATCATCCTTTAATTGCAAGTATCGGAATGGCTTGACCTCTTGACTCCAATTAAGACTGCAAGTATTAACACCTGAGTAATGCTAATTGCACTTGGTGGGTTTAACTGATTGTACATACACAACTAATAATGTGATATTTGCTCCAGCGAGAGTTAATCCGGGCTTTATTTTGTCAAATATTAGGGTTAAGGTTGCAATTGGGTTTCAGGTTAAGTTTAGGGTTAGGTTTAGGTTCAGTGTTGGATCCAGGGTTGAAGTTAAAGGTAAAGACCAGTATTGGAAACGCCCCAATTTCAAAAAATTAAATGGAAGCTCTTATTACCAATCATGTGAAAGAATATGTTTTGACTAATACATGATGATACAAAATTTGCGGGGAAACCGCCTACTAATTTATATATTTGGTAAATTAGTTTATATATTGGTGTGAGAGAGATAAACGATAGTGTCGCGCACGTGTGCGTAGTCCCATATACATCTTTCTGTGTACAGTGCTTGTAACTTTACGAAGACTGGGCCAAATTGATGATTCCAGAACCTTGCAGTACACATCAATACTTATATGCTAGATGATCAACCTTTTCTGATTGATTCCACAACGTTTCTTTCACAATGCAATCGCATGACCATAACTGGTCTTTATCTTTAAGGATTAAATTTGTGTAGGACGTTAACGCTGAGTATTTGTGGGAGGAGCAGGTATCGTACAAACTATGAACTAGGAATCGCTTCTAGTACTTTCATGTATATCGAACAAGTGAAAAGAATGGCCATCTTCCTTTCTTCTTCTTCTTCTTCTTCTCCTTCTTCTTCTTCTTTCTAGCCGGAATATCATCTTGAGATCGTCGCGATGAATTAGGGATAGGCTAGGTTGAAATTCGAGCAGTCTAGATTGGGAAATTTGTCATTTGAGAAAATTGTTGCAAAGTATGCATTGCCCTATGTGTTCTCCTGTCAAAGACATTTCTCATCCATTTCGATCTTTTCATCCATTTCGATCTTTTCTTACATCTACAGCCATTTAGACGCCACCTTGGACATCGCAATGCGGTATCTTATGAACGGCAATTTACACTGCATATTGATGTTCACATTTTTGTGGGAACAGGGGATAAATGGACACCTTGTTATAAAAAAAGTAAATTCTATTTCCTTTAAAAAAAAAAATTAAAAAAAATCATTTTTTAGCCGTAATGGGAGATCTTTGAATTATAAATGTCGTCTGTAAAGTACAAATAAATGTATGGACAAGTCTTCTATCACACAGTCTTACTCTGCATGGTCCAGGACCCGTATTCACAAAACTTATCATTAGTGACAAATGTCAGTCTTTGTTATATGCTACTGAAATTCTTGCTTCTGATTCGTTGTTAGCAGATTTATCACAGATTTTTGTCATTTGTCATTAAAAAAAGGCTTTGTGAAACAGGTCTAGGGTAGGCATATTTCTTTAGCAAAACCGCGTGGGGCCAACCGTGTCATGTCCTTGTATAGGGTTGCAGTCACCTCTCTAAGTTGAGATGGGGATTAAATACGGCATGCACTTTGTATCATGAGGCCTCGTTCAGATACGACGCGGCGAAAACGCGGCGAATTTCTTGTTGTTTTTGTTATTTTTAACGACGATGTTCAAGTTGAACACGCTTTAAAGATCAGTGAATACGCGCATGATCTTATGCGCGGTTGCAGTTTATTTACACGTTAACAAAAATACGGTCAGTTTTTTGCAGCGGTTTACCGCGGCATGTTTTAACAAGCCTTTAGTGTCATATATTTAGAGATTCGTTCAGTTGTATCATAAAACAGTGAACTCCGTCCTTTATTGAAACGAATTTTCCCCATGTAGGATAATCGGAAGATGTTGCCTGGATTCGGGGAAAGTGAAAAGGGAGAGAGAGGGAATAACAGATCGCCGTCAGCGAAAAATTTCTCATCAGATTTGACATCGATGCCCCTCAATAATCAATAACACCGGAAATATGTCTCCGGGTTCATGAAGTTGAGTAATATGAATTGTACCCATCATTCGTGGTACCCTACATGCTAACATGTCAAAGTCTGTGCTCGAATTCGATGGCAATATTCAGATTGCTGGTGGGTTACATCAGGGCAAAACACACATGAAATTCAAAGTACATACCTATCTTGCATTTCCCGTACATCTATAATCTTTGTCGCTTCATGATCAAAGGAGGGTTTCACTTTCTCCCTTGTTTCTGGAATTCCCCAATAACGTGGCCTCCCAATGTTCTTCGGACATGTCCGACTTCCGCGTTATTACCCGTCTGCTCTCTTAATTCCCGGCTATCACCGTTTTACAAGTGACCCCCTTTCGTGATATTACCGCATCTATTTGTTTAAGGCTAATGAAGATTTCATTAGTGAAAGCTATCGCTGATTTATGTCTCTGAAACCTGGAGGCCAGTTGGGGGCGTTGGAGAATCGAAGATGAAGATGATTCAGGGTATTAGCTTGGTCAGTTGGTCAGGGTCTCCCTTAAAAGCCATCATCTTTCAAGTACTTCTTATCTTTATTTTGTAATAAATGGTTAGCATGTGTGTACAAAATGTGAACACAAAGTTAAGGCTGTAGTTGTTGTCGTTATTGTTTATCACAGTAAGCTTACTAAACCTTCACTGAGTAGCTTTTTTCTTGGCATTTTATGAAAGATTCAACAAGTCAAGTTGATTTATATCATAAACAATTAAACAAATAATAATATTTACTTCAATATCATACCAGAAATTTATAATTTGTGTATGGCCTACGAACAGATCAATACTTTTTGGCTCATGAATGTATTTTTATCTTTCACTTCAAGAATGTGAAGGAAAGTAGTACAATTTTAGAGTGTTTTGTTTGTATCAGCTTTCTTTTCGCGTACCGTTTTGACAACACTGCCTCCACTTAAGGATGTGAAATTGACGAATACCCGAGAGATTTTTGATTTTGTTTAAAAAAAATACAATAGCCTAATGTGGCCTGTCCTAGTCTACGTCAAGGTTGGAATTAAACGAGACACTTTTGAAGGATTTATTTCTCAAGGGCTTGCTTCTATTGCCATCCTTCCGCTGAACATAATAGAGCCTAATATGGATGAATGATGCATGTCAATTCTCACTCAGGCAAAACAATCAAGCACGCTGATAAATCATGTGTAGTCTATCAATTCTTTTGAAATTGTAAAAATTTAGCTAGATTGTATCCCTGGAGCTATTTCTGTTTATACATTTTTGTACAAATACGTTCGTATTCAAAACATGTTTACGTAACTTTCTTTACATTTGCAGAAATAATTTCTGTTTCAAACCAGCAGGAACTTCTTGGCCAATAGGAGTAGACATTGTTGCTGAAGGACAGCTCCCATATTTACTAAGTACCTTTATAAATTGGTAATTGCAGTGCAAACTCTATCGAATCATTAAACAGAAAGATAATGTAAACATAATTATACATGTTTTCTTTCCTGAATCCTGAAATTGTATTCAACTGTTTCGTTTGATGTAGTTGAAGAAATATTGATTGTACCGAATTATACAGGACTCATTCTTAATACTATGCTATTCCTCTTTTAAATTGCTTGTAAACTAACTATACTTAATAGTGGATCATCTGCATAACTAAAAAGTATAAACAAATTACCAAGGGGTATATGACAACTGCTTGCTATACTAATTGAGCTCCTGTTGTCAGAGTGTGCCCCTTAACCCTGGCTGTACCCCGACCTCAAAATACCAATGTGTTTGTATTACCAGAGGAACTGAAAGGGTTAAATAAAAAGTGACTCGCAGCTGCCAACTTGTTTGGTGTGGAAAGTAATGTCATTTGACATGCTATGTTCTGGGCCAGGCGGGGCCCGTCGAGATGAACATGTCTGGCTTAATGAGAAGTGCATGTTGCATACGCCACGTCAAACTGATTCATAAACAACATACAAATCTTTGAAATATTTAGCCTCCATGTTGCAGCTGACTCCCTTATATATTACGTTATCCGAGAAGGCCTATGTGATCAAAGATCCATCTATGCAAGTACATGTATATCCTATAAATGTAAGCAATGGAGCTTGATAGATGTCTCCTTCCCAAAGTTGCAAGGCGAACTTTGTAGGTTGTTTTGTCTTATGTTTGTTTGTCTCTCTTTACGACTGATGTTTTCAACTGCAATCCACAGTTATTCGTGTATTTAACACCTTTAATACAAACGCTACTAAGAATATAACCTTCCTCCCTGTATTGACGCCCTTTTTGAAGAATAATGTCACATGAAAGGAATTTCTCTTGAGATGCCATCATATTCTACTTAGTACGAATGATAGCCTCCAACTCCGGGCTCCAACTTTGGGTCATATTTTGATGCCACAATGTATGTATGTGACCCGGCACCACAAAACCAACAAAAAGTAGCAAAAAATTATTTTCCTGATTTCATCTGATTATGAAAGAAGAAGTTCTCCTCATTAAAATGGTATATTACTTGTCCAAATTGAAGCTTCCTAACCCTTTCAATTTAGTGAATGAAAAGAGCTGGTGAGGGAGGTTACTGGTATTAAATTGTGAGAAAGAGAGCTTTAAAGTTTGGGGCTATTCAAGCATGCGGAGCAAGCAAACCACAGGGAAATCAATAGAAGGGTGAATCAAAAGGCCATAGCAACCACTATGAAGAGATTTTCAGATTAGGCTGAAATTTGGCCTGATGGTCAAAAATAGTCTGTTCATTATGTTTCTGAGGTTTCAATGTGTGGACTTAAGTCTTTCAAAAGTTATTATGTTGTAAATGTATAGAGTTGTAATTGGACAGATTAAGTGAACTGCAACATAGTGCCGAGACACCTGCACTAGACAATGCCTATTCATGGTGGACCCGGAGTCTTTTTGTTCCCCCTTACATAACACTGCTTGTCACCTATCTTGTTTTGTATACATCTGGGCAATTATTTGTAACCACAATATGAACTTGCTTTATACTTAATTCCCATACTGTTTTCTTTCTCACAGGAGGTTCAAAGTATTTTTACTATGACTTGCTCTTTCATTTCCAGTAGCCATCCCGGGCATCTGCGTCGGTGCACGCCGGTACCATCCCACGGCTCTGCTCACGTACACAACCTGGCATTGTAACGACGTTGTAGACTTTTTCGCAACTTGTCACTCTCAAATGTATAAAATATAATAATGTTCTTACTCTTGATCAACAAATTCTGGATATGTGATGTACAATCAAGCTACTCGAAGTCGTTAACGGAGAATATAAGACGAACGCAAATCTGGAACTCGGATGTGAAAGCGGATACAAACAAAATGGCGCGCCGCACTGATTGCTATAATGGACCAATCACAGCCCGCGTAGCACGACCCGTTAGCAACGACCGACCATTTCCGGACTACGATAATTTCGCTCGGGAAAAGTGATCAAATTTTGGAAGAGACCGAAGGCTGTGCGAAAAAAACTGGTCTAGAAAAACCGTTTAAAACACATCTTCTACTATGTTTTAGACTTCCAAATTTTGATACTAGGTACAGAAAAGACCACTCTTTCAGAAAATGCAAAAAAACACAAATCTATTTTTTTCACCTAAATTGACATTTTAGCTGATTACGGAGAATCGCTGGTTGCGACTTTTTGTTGGTTTTGTGGTGCCGGGTCACGTATGGTCCCATATACCCATTTTTGTGTTCAGTAGGATTGATTGTAACTATATAATGTATAGTTATTTTTTAGCACATTAGAGCGAACGCCCAGAAAGGAAGATTATCAGGTGAAGATGTGAACATGTTGGTGGTCGGAGCGAGACAGTCCCTGGAGTATCAGGACAAAAATAGATAAAACAAGAGATAGGAACCCCACAACAAATGGGAGTCGTAGCAGTGAACTAACCATGTTTCACGCTGGGCCGATCAAGTCGGGTAGAGACTTGTAACCCGTTCAGACTCGAGGAAATCCAAACGAAAGTAGTTTCAAGGTATGTCGTTTTACAAATCATCGGTTAGCTAATGTGTGGTTGATAACGTCTCAGGAAACGTCGAAACTGGTTTTAAAGAGGTCGGTTGATATGACGACTGACCAATCACCAGTGCGTGCACAATAAGCCCCGCCTTGTTATACGGTCTTCTTACGATACATCGATCAGAGGAGACCGGTACCCTGATTCGTTATCGAGTTTTCTTTCGAAACGTTAGTTAAACGTGCGTTTCACTGTACGATGTCGTTCAGACTGGAAAAATGTATTACTTTTCGATTTTCGTATCGGCATACGATTAATTTTGATAGTCTGAACGAGGGTAGGGGCCTCGTGGGACTCTGTCCTCCGCCTGGCGTCTATTTATCTTTTTGTCTAACAAGACATGGAATGTTTGATGCTGTGAAGACTGCAGGGTCATTGGCAACACGAACATGGGGGCTCGATAGCCTTGACTGTATAGGCTAATGACTTCATGATATCCTCGTATGATATTCAAACAGAAATAGGTCATGAGCAGGGGACTGACTGTGTTGAATAGCCTTGACTAATTTACTTGACTATTGCTTACATGACACTACCGTATGATATCAAAACAAACTTTAACAGGGGACTTTCTGCGCTGAATAGCCTTGACTAATCGACTTGAATATTGCCTGCATGATATCATCGCATGATATTCAAACATATATAATGGACTCACTGTGATGAATAGCCTTGACTATTTTACATAACTATTGTCTCCATGCACGATAGTATCTAGTTGAAATCTTCATCATGTGGAATTCTACGGAGTAGGATGTAATATACAACACCTATTAGATCCTTGTCATTTGATTGGAGGATTGTTGGTCACATGATATTCAATAGATATACTTTTGCACGGGCGTCCATTTTTAGTACTATCCACCGTAGTAATATTCAACAAGCGTGCAATTTTTGTTATTTGCAGACTGCTGACGCCTCGTTGAATAGAACGTTAATCTTTCAACTCATGAAAATATTCACACTCTATTGAACTCATAAGCATTCATTATTCATTATTTGTATAATATAAGTAAACTACTTCTATGGTGCATCTAGTTGAAATCATGAACGCGTTTGATGGCCAGATGAACTTCATTATACAATGTCATAAAAAAACATTCCTGTTCAACAGCTAATCAATAAGGATGAACTGAACGTACAAACAGATTATGTAATGTAACATGCTTTGTCTATTATCTTCTGCATGCAACGTTTTCTATACTTGACGGACTCCTTTAAAGAAAGTAACCTGCTTGAGATATATTGGTAGCATTACGTCCTTGAGATTCTAAAAACGGAATACTTTTAAAATAATATTGTTTTTATATTTGGAGAAAAAAATTGTCAGCACCAACAACAGTAAAGAATAAGATACAAAAAGGTTGAAAAGAAATCAAGTTCTATTTTTCTTTCATCGGTGTCTGGATTCTCAACTCATACCCGTCACCTAAGCGTTCCAAAAAACGTCGAATTTTTTTCTAGACCCTTTTTCTTGGTGTTTTTCTTTTAGCCCGCATGTTTGTTTTCCATTATTTACCTGTTTAAATAAGGTTACCTTCTTGGAATATATTTGTGTCATTGGAACACTTATACAAAATTATGTTTCTTTATAGTTCAAGAAAGAATGTTTTGCAAAAAACAACAACAGCGAAAAATGTAAGAGGAGTTTGAAAAGAAACCAGGTTCTCTTTTTCCTTTCATCGTTTGTCTGGACACTATAAATACCTCTCATATAAGATGCTTACGTATCTCTTAAATCCGTCACTTAAGCATTCCAGGAACCGTCGAATTTGTTTAGTGTGATAAAATTGTTCTTCGAACGCTTTTTTCTTGAAGTTTTCATTTTCGCCCGCAGGTATGTTTTCCATAATTTGCTTGCTCAATATTTGCATGTCACTTTCGTTGCCGTTAAGTTCTCGGGACAGTTTAGACTGATTCAGTGCTACCCCCCTCAGTAGCTATACGGAGGAGCTAACGAAGTAGCGAATTTCTAGCTGGCATCAGAAACAACTCTCCCGAGATAAGATAAACAATATGCCTGGGCCCCCCAAGAGAATAGATTCCCAAGTCCCTTCGATATGATTAAGATGGTAATTTCTGTCTGCGGATTGGCATTATGATACCTTGTAGAATTGAATCTTGTTTTCCAGCACGATCGTTCGCTCCGAGCGTCGGACTCAATTTACAAATCGATGAAGTGGAAAGCAGCAGCGGCAGAGAACGTGAAAAGGAACATTTTATCCAAACAATTAAATTACTTCAATCATGGTCATTGATAAAACGAGGCAAGCTCAGAAAGAAGAGGAAGTTAAGAATGCTATTCTTTAAGAATTTTGTTATGTTGCGTCGTTTACGTTCTTTGCAATATTTTAGCTGGAGAATAGACTGTCCTAAGTATAGGCCATTGTCCTTGGTCAACAAATGGCTGCCGCTAGAAACCTGCCTCGGGTGCCAGTCTTTATTATACAGTTTGACATAACATCTCTTTTAGTCTAAGGTATCATGAAACTGTTCGAAAACTTTTTAGCAATCAGTAATTGCTTTTTCAATATTCTTTCAATACAGTGAACAGTTGCGCGGTCGAAACCACTGGCCCGTCTCTGCGGCATATTGTTCAAAGCAATTCGATTCCCAGCGGACACAGGTTTTCAACAATTGTTAAACAAATCATCAATGGGAAATGTGAAAGAGATACGAACCATCATTGTCTCGTTTTCATCTCTCACAAATGTTATTCGCATATTTATATATATTGTATATAAAATTCTTGCTATGTATAAGTCATATAACTATCTTGTCATGTTTTGTGCTGAAAGCCGGAGAACCGTACCTGCTCACATACTTTTTCTTATAGAGTCTTGACGCCCTTCTGGCTTTCAGCACACGACACCATGTTTTTGTCTTATGTTTTATGTATTACATGTTATACCAATGGAAAACAAATTTCTGTATTATATTATGGACAATAAAATCTTGAATCTTGAATCTTGAATCTATATATACCTGGTGTTAAACTCTTCACACAACAGATGCAACAGGAGAAAGAAGAAAACGGTGAGCCGTGTTCATTGCATTACTCAGTGGCAGACAGTTCTTTCCGCATCCATTTTAAATAAAGAGGCCTTCGAATAATGAGCTGTCATTAAACTTGAAAACATGAACCCAAAACTATCCTTAGCAGACCAAATTGTCTTACTCTTTTCGAGGAATCGTCTTAAATGATCTATTGGGATGATTGGGTATACGTGCCTAAAGTGTTTCAACCGTTCAGAGTAAACTTTCAAGAGTAGGATGAATCACGTTGATTTGGAGGCATTAACCTTCCACCATCATAAGAGTATAAATGAAGAGGCTTTGAGAGGCTATGGGAGAAATAGAGGGGGAGAGGGGGAATACGAGATGGGAATAAAGGGGTGATACAAAAGAGGTCGTTTGCCACATTTGTCGAGAATTTCGAAATGTGTTGCAAAATGGTACAAAGATGAATTTAAAAGAGGATTCGCCCGTTTTTAATACTGTTCTTATATCTTAGTGATATGAGCTATTTAGAGCGGTCCTAACTACAAACCTTATCTTATCCAGCTCCTAAACCATGCCCCTGTCTATAGCTCCATCCAAGCTCACGAAATCTGGTGATGCCTTCCTCGGTCCCCGGAGAATGGACACGGAAAGATGTACACTCATCAGAGTTCGATCCTAAAACGAGCCGTTTCCTCTGCTCCCAAGATGTCATGTCCTGCACAGCATCCTAGCGGAGGACAGCCCCTGTGTAATCTTGCTGTCGTCTGTAGATGTAGACCACTCCAGGGAGGGGGGGAGCTTTTCACACAACGTGTCATCAGTGACAAATGAAAATATTTGTTATACGCTACTGAATTCCTTGATTCTGATTGGTTATCAACAGATTTGTCACTGATTTTTGTCATTTGTCATTGGAAAAAGGCTTTGTGAAATGGGTCCCTGGTCACGCTAAAGACGCGTGAGCACGTACTATGAGGCTGCGCACGAATCGCACTAAGAAGTGGCAACCTCGTGGATGATTTTTTTTTTTTGAGGCAGTGTGAACGTTTCCTTAGCACCCTAGGTTAGATTTATTAAGATCTGCGACGCGGCAAAAATCAATGCCCAGGCCAACTCGTGGCTTTCATTTTCTGCTTTGTTTTCAATCAGCTCAATCGCAATCTACAGGTTGCTTATATCTTTGCCTATGCAGCCAGGGAGCTAATTATGCATGTTGAAAGAAAGAAAGAGATGACAAAAAGAGTTCATGCATATTCGGGGAGTGTGTAACGCATTGATGAGAAGAGTATCAGAAATAGAGTCCGAATGCGATCATTCGAATGCTGTGCGCTCCAAGTTTGCTAACCTTTTCAAGTGTGTTGTGCTGAAGTATCTTTCTTGAATCCTCCTCTGTCACTCTTTGCGAGTTTCGGTGGAGAAGATTTAGAGTAAAGGCTCTACTTTATAACGTATTTTTAGTTGATTTACAGAAACAGACAAATTAAAACTGCAATTTTTGGGAAGGGTGGCTCATTGGTCAGATACTGTTGTTGTTTTTAAATCTGTTTAACTTGTTTAATCTCGATTTTATTGTATGGACATTGTCAGGGGCGTACGCAGGATTTTTTCAAGGGGGGGGTTTTAAAATATTTTGCTCCCGAAAATTTGAAAATCGCGCCGGCCGAAAAGTCGCTCAGTGGGGGGGGGGGGGGGGGGGGGGGGGGGGGGGTAAGGGGGTAAGCGGACACATTTTTTTTTTTTTTTGGTCTCGAAATTTCAAAGTTTGACATTTTTGGTCGTTGGGGGGGGGGGGTAAGGTCACCTTATTTAGGTTAGCCGTGGGTATAATTTTTTTTTTTTTTTTTTTTTTTAATAATAAAAAAAAAAAAAAAAAAAAAAAAAACCCAAAGGGGGGGGTTTTAGGTTTTTTTTAGGGGGGTTTACATACATAAAAATAACAAAGGGGAGGGGTTTGAACCCCCAAAACCCCCCCCCCCCCCCCCCCTGCGTACGCCCCTGGACATTGTAGACAATACGATAGCAACTACTTTCGGAAAATCAACGTAACACAGTTTCAATAGCCTTGTGCGTTACATATTGAAATGTGTGACCATGACAATGACGTATCCGAACATGATTTCTTCAGGCAATACAAAAGGGTATTGAAATTGCCCTTGAGTCGATTTTCCGAAGATAGTTGTGATCGTGTTGTATAGTAAAGAAGGAATTTTAGGCTTATGTTACATAAGCTTGGTCTTCAATTAAACATAGAGTAAGACAAACACAACTCTACGGGACCTAATTTACTGAAAAACCTATGTAGTTGTCTCCATCTGCAGAAAGGTAGAGGAGACAAAAAGGTGTCGATTTTTTTTTTTTTTTAAATATCATTATCCGCTTGCTGTCGCTCGCTTATGTGATAGGCAATTTTCTCTGCAGATGGTAGAGAAATTGATGAGTGAGCGATGAACAAATCTATTTTGTCAACATTAATCGGCTCAATATGCTGATGGTAATTACCCGAATTGAGGTTCCATCTACCACGTTAATCATGAAGCATTTAATCGCGTACCGAGTGATGGCACGTGACACTTATCATCACGTGACACTTGTCATCACGGCACATAACTATTCGCACCTCGCGTTCCGTCGATACAATCGATTGCTTTGCATTCTCTCTCGCTCTGTGTCTAACAAATGGTAATTTCCCGAGGGAAAAGTATTCAATTTGCCTGCCCGTGTGGCGCAAATCTGTCCAGAAGATACCTACATTATCCCGCTCCCTCGTGGGCTAGAACGGTTAAAATTTTAAAGAAAATATTAAACACAGCCGGTATGTTGTTACATTAATTATTGATTCATTCCGTATCCAAACTCATCAGCTGCGTTTTTACTGTCGTTGATTGAAATCAATTTAAACTTAATTGTTGACTGCCTAGAAGACAAAATTGATTACTCCTTTTTAATGGGCAATCAGTTGGATTTGTTTTCCACCGTCAATTGATTATGTCAAGGGCAAAATTGCTCTTTTAATGGCAGGATTTACTTTCTAAAAATATACATTATCACGTTAATATCAAGTAATTGTAGCAATTCAGATCAAATTATAGATCAATAAAACTCTGATTCAGTTTAGAGTTGCTTAATGCGGTTAAATCATACACATGGTCTATCGATTCAGAATGGTAATTTGTGTAGCTCTTACTTTTCTCATTTATTTAATTAAACTGTTTCATCCAACATATCTAATATACATTTTTCTTTTAGATTTTTAAAAATATCAAATCCAACATTTTTTTCCGGCAAATTGTTAGGTCTTATCCCAAATCATATGTTTTATATTTTCGTGTACGTATATCCATTATCCATCATATTTTAAGTTCGTCGACGCCATGCGTCAATTAAAATCAATTAACATGATTACGTTTCGACCATGTCTATACAGAGTGGAAAGGAGTGCGGGGTCACTGGGACTATCCTGTGAACATGTTGAACACCCTGAGCTGTGTGTTCATATCTGAAACTGAAATGTACCCACATGTGTTCTCACAAAGCTCCCGCCCTGCATGCACGGGCTTCGTGGGCCAGGTGACCTTTGCTGCGGATGTCATTCAACTCCCTAATATAGCCTGTACCTGTGAACAATTCGAATCAATTGCCTCGTAACGAAGAGCTGATTATCGAATCATTACTTGTAAATGATGGGGCAAATGGAAATCAATGCGCAATGATAATGAGCACCATAGGTCGTAATTGCCAGAAATAACCCTTTAAAAATCGCCTCTGTGTGAATTCTTCATCAAATGGCTTCTCGCGTTACCGATTGAGGGTGTTTGGGATTATAGTACACGCTATAAGGGACATTCTCCCGCTGAAAAGTTTGTTGCGACAGAACTGAACACGCAGAACTTGTACTGTTCTTTGCACTTCGGTCAACGTAGGGAATCAAAGAACATTGTCTCCCATAGATAGATAAATATACTTGTATTACGCCCTCTTCGATTTGTCTTATGACAATCCTCAGGTGATACTGGACATTGTGTATATAAGAACAAAGTTGTGTGCGGAACACCATTCCAAGAGCGTTAACAGATTTATAAACTTTTTAATATTCAAAGAAAATGTTTTATTAATTTTTAATGTTACGTACCTCCTTATTCTGATCGGGATAAATAAAAAGATGTAGAGACCTATGCACTATTTCTGAGTTATAAACATTTACTGGACCAAAGACATGCAAGCGAGCGTTTGAACAGACTTTGGTGAGCACCTATTATGTGCCTATGCTTCGTTTATTCTTGGGTTTAGTATTTATACACTCTATATTGTCTTTTATGTTAAATCTCGTGTCCGTTATTGCGACCTGTGGCCATTGTGTCAAATACGCTGCAACGGCATCACCGATAAATATATTGATATTGATCACAATAAATAGTATTTATCATGAACAACGTATATATGGACAGAGTATGCCTTTTGTGTAGTATCTTACAAGCTTACTCACGCCCCTCCCTACCTCACTCCTCCCCCCCCCCTCCCCCCCCCCCCCCCCACCATACACAAACACAAAATAATCTCCCAAACACCTACTGACAACTTCAAAAACGCCACTCCACACTTCTCTCTGTTGTCCGTCCTTTGTACCCCAGTCAAACTGAGGAGACCGTCACCAGATCGAACAAAAGATTTACACCAAATGTCATTTAAAATGACGAAAATTCGGCCGTTCTTTTAGTCGGTTTGACGGTGTGACTAAGGTATTAATCCCACCCTAGGCGCGCACAATTTATTAAGGTGTCTCGATAGAACTGGCACTTGCACAAAACTGGCTTAAGCACAAGGGTCGAGCTAATTATCTTGCCTGTCTTCGTGTGAATTCACGTCCTTCCATATTGCATTTGAAAAATCGAGGCTCCTTTAGAGGTCTCTTAAAATACTGTATCTCTTGACAGACTGGGATAATTCGGTTTGGCCAACGATGTCCTGACCCATCTGCGTTATTAGATTTTTATCCCAAGGCCCCCTGACTGGGGATCTTAAAATCGGATCAAGACTCTTCATACTCCTCTCACAGAACTCATTTCCGGTCGGAAAATAAATCATCGCTCAGTTTTCTTTAGTAATGAACGTTCTGATTGTAGTCATTGTCTCAATTCGCTAATTGATTGACCCTTTGCACTGCTCTTTATGAAATTATAAAGTCATCCTTCATCATAGAACTGCCCTTTCTGCCCTGCATTAAAAACAAAATTCGATTTGGGTGTTATCTTTTGGCGTTTCGTGTGTTGGTATTCAATCGAGGTTTATATTGCCCTTGGCTTGTAATGATTGAATTTAAAAACGAGAATGAATAGCTAAATAAAACAGAATGCAAATAGAAGACAAAAAGAGAAAGGGAAGCAGGTAATTAACCCATTTGTTTTTCTTTAATTGTTTCCATGAGCATATTCATTATTTTCGACAATTAGATAAACATTTCAAATCTACCTCAGGGCATAGACAATGATGACAGTTGTTTA
The DNA here is from genome assembly GCA_035222895.1 of Strongylocentrotus droebachiensis. Taxonomy (NCBI): domain Eukaryota; kingdom Metazoa; phylum Echinodermata; class Echinoidea; order Camarodonta; family Strongylocentrotidae; genus Strongylocentrotus; species Strongylocentrotus droebachiensis. The sequence continues at coordinate 370,099 of JAVYIG010000711.1, read as the reverse complement.
CAGCTTCAGTGGAAACGTTAGCACGATGACCCTAATATTCCATTAATGACATTTTGTGCATTTTGTACAACATCGCAATGACATAAACATGGATGTGGAAACAAGGAGATGTGCAGCGAATGATTTCGTAGATAAAGATGTAGATTCACGAATGCGAGATTGGAAAACAATTACGGTTCGCATCGACTAAATCACTTGAAAATGTCGAATGTGTCATTCAAATTTGATTACTGCGAGTGTCTGCAACTAATATGGAAAAAGCGATTTGCATCACGATTTCATGAGCTGCCGAAAATACATGTCAGACTTTGCTTTTCCAGTGTTTACAGGATTAAACTACTATTTCATTAATACATTTTAAAAATATCTATGCGTTTAGGATATATCCCTCAAAATGTATATATATATATATATACATGTAAGAATGTTGTGTTGAGATTTGTGAGGCTTTACATGTTCGAGGCAGTACTTCTGAAATGGCTGCTTGAAAAATCGAAAATGACATTGCCTCCGCAAATGGTTGAATAATACAAGTGTGATACACTTCAGTATGTATTGAACTATAACTTGTGCTTTCATTTGTCAGTATGCATTTATTTGTATCTATTTCTGTGCGTTTTGTACCTCTCAATGCGGTGGAAAGAACTTGTTTCTGTCAGTGGAAATTGCTCTTATTAATTTGATTGACGCTTGTTGATTCATCTCTTCAGGCAACATGCGAATGTTCAACAGGATTAATCGATCAAGTGTGTCGCGAAGGGGGAAAATAAATAATCAATTTTGGGATGTTTTCTTAAGAGTAACAACACAAAGGCAAATACATTAAAGATTTGGTTAATTGTATCAAGCGTAGATTGGTTCCTTGACTCATACCGATCCAATTTACAAAATTACCTTAATTGTGACGTATGCATGCTGAGATAATGAGAAGATTGGAAGAGAGTGTGAGAAATAAAATTGAAAATAAGAAAAACAAGATTGGCATTGACATATAAAGTAGCACAAAATAAAGATGAAAGATATGGAGTATATAGACGGGATGTAAGCTCATACTGTATATTAACAAATAGAAGCGAACAGAAGGATTGGTTGCATATTCTACAGAAATTATTCTGAGAGAAACCCGTCAGATAACTAGAAATAGTAGAAGTTGGAGTTTTGGGAAACATCAATCCTAAATTATACATCGCTTATTGTTTTCAAGAGTTAAAAAACACGCTCAACTGAAGGTCTTCAGGAAAATGTTTTACGAAAAATGATCACAAACAAGATTGTAAGTCTGAGCATAGGAATCACACATTTTACCCCCCCCCCCCCCTCGAAAAAAAATAGGATACGGAAAGTAAGTAGAAATACATTTATCGTAGGTAACAACATATATATATGGAGTTCTAGAGTGAGGTAAAACAAAAGAAAAAGAAGAAGAAGAAGAAGAAAGTGAAATGTACGAGAATGATGAGAGAGGAGAAGAGAGGAAGGGAATAGATGGGAGAGAAAGGGCTTTATGAATAGGCCTGGAGCGACTGCGCGTTAATAACACGGCTTAGCCAAACAGAATAGAAGCTTCCTGTCTTCTTCTATCTCCCCAAGTTGCCTCTCGCAATGAGCGTTTCTTTCACTTTCTTAAGGAAAGGGTTGTCGGAGTGCACCTAACTACTGACACGATAGAGTAACACTACGTGTGGTTCAGAACGGAACGTATACACTTGTCTTCTTCTTCTTCATGGGGAAAAAATTATAGGAAGGTAGATGACGTTTGCGGTTAACTCTTTGAGTAATTAATCTCTAGCTGCTTCATTTGATTTTCTAAAACATGAATTGATAACGAAATGTTGGTATTGTTTTGTTCACAGATTTTCTTAATATTCACAAAGATATAAGCTAATGCTTAGGGTCTATCATTTATAGGCTCGCAAAGTCAATGATGTACTCTTTTCTCACGATGCGTTTTTCCCTTGAGGTCATGGCAGGGCATCTGCCCGTATCATGGGAGCTATATTTCAGCTGTTTCCTTACAGAGGATACGAATGCCAAACAGAGCTGTCTATTTGAACGTTCTTTGCCAGCTCTCATCAGTTTCAATTCGCACTCTTCACAATAGCCGCAAGTAACACGCTCTATCTCATTACTGTCCCCGCGTCTAACATCGGTTTAACATTACACGGCAGATTTCAACTCACAACCTTCTCTTTTTCTCCATTTTCCCCTTTCTCATCTGCAGGTCTGAGAAGGAGGCTCGTCCTTTTTTAAAGAGTTCAGTTGGTGCCGCCTGTAGGACGAACTAGACGGTTGGCAACGCTCAGTTTCTACAAGCTCTTGAAACTGGAAGAGACTGGTAGATTTCACACTTCAACTGATACGTCGCTTATAAGTACACATTGAAACGTCTTTGCGGTGAAACCAAACAAGTTCTTATTGCGTTAAAGAGTCAGCAAACATCAGTATTAACGAATTCAAACATCTGAAATTGCTCGATCTGCTCGCTGACTTCTCCCATTTCACCCGAGAGCAGTCATACACCTGATAGAAAGGGAATCGTCACGATGAATTGAATCGGCTATCTTCGCTGCTCGTCGTAGTGGATGATTAGCCTGATCAAGGAATAACCTGTAATGGGAGATCAACGCCTGGAGCTACATCTTTCAAGAAGTGCCTACGCAATGGATGATACCACCATGGACGGATCCACTGCATCCTACGGAGACTTTTTCGGGGACACCAATGACACCACGAACGAAACCATCGCCGTCAAAACCACGGAAATTGGGGCTGGCATGGCACTGGCTGTTGTCACCTTGGCAACGGCGTTCGGCAATATCCTGGTGATCGCTGCCGTGATGTCGTGGAGGCGCCTTCGCGTGAAGAAGACGAGTTGGTTTATTGTTTCATTAGCTGTGTCCGATGTCTCCGTCGCGTGTCTCGTCATGTCTTGGAATGCTGTTTCATACACGATCGGCTACTGGCCTTTCGGATTTTTTTGTAGGGTCCATACTGCATTGGACATCATGATATCCACAGCGTCTATTTTGAATCTATGTGTCATAGCCGTGGATCGGTACTGGGCCATCACGAAGCCTTTCGAGTACCAAGAGAAAATGACCAAACGAACCGCACTGATCATGATTGCTGTCGCTTGGATTCTTTCTTTCGTTCTTTCATTCTTACCAGTATTCAGTAACATCCACACCATACCGGGTAGTCAGAACTCGCTGGAGATGGATCCTCCGCAGTGCGTATTTATCCTCAACCCGTATTACGCTGTGATCAGCTCGTGCATTAGTTTCTACATCCCCTCCTCCATCATGATCGCGATTTACGCACGGATTTTTCGCGAGGCTCGGCGGCAGGAGAAGCTCATTAGGACCCACAACACGCCGATGGACTCCAATCAACGTGGTGAGCACAAAGCTGCAAAAACTCTAGGCACCATCCTGGGCGTATTCATCTGTTGTTGGTTGCCATTCTTTGTAGTCAATTGCATACTTCCATTCTGCCCTCATTGCGTGAGCGACAGTGTTTTCCAAACAGTTCTCTGGTTGGGCTGGATAAACAGTAGCCTTAACCCGCTTATCTACGCCACCAATCGCGAATTTCGAAACGCGTTCAAGCGGTTGATGTGCCGTCAGAGATTCCTGCGGGAAAGAACTCTCCAGTACAGTACAACAACCACGCTGCTGACTCACCTCGGCAATGGTAAAATAGACTCGAATGAGAACGAGCATAGAAAGAGCAATCACTTAGAGACGGATCTCAAAAGAGAGGAGGCCTGCAGGAGTGCTCCCCCTGCTCCACCTCCTGCTGAAGGCAGTGGTTCGGCGTCTCCTTCCAACCCTGGAACCCCGCGGGTGCTACGAGTGGTCTCCGATGCTGCTGTTGAAGACACCACAGGGTCAGAGAGGGACCCACTGAGGCAACAAGATTATCCTGAGCGGAATGTTGGACATAGACTAGCACAGTACAAACGACTTGGTTCGGAGCATCCGAATACGTAATGATGGCTGCATGAAATCTATCTTTTAACTTTGTGTTTTTATACATAATTTATATCTCATAAATTAACTATCAAAGACTTTTAGTTTTGTGTAAGCAACTGTGAAAATGAAAATGCTTCGTACATGACTGTCAAGTGTTCGCTCATCAATGACAAAACAGTATGTAAAGGCAGTTAGCGAAATGTAATTTTATTGAAACCAAATATACACAGAGGAATGACTTGTTTGTTCTGTGATTTCGAGAGTAACTATCGGAGCTCGCCAAAAGATGCTGATTAACAAATACAAGAGACTTTGTTTCACTGTAGTATTTTTGTGTGGCGTCAGCTGATGACATCGAAGAATCTCACAGATGTATTTTTGATACGATTTTATATATTTATGTGAAAATTGTATATTATGCAAGCTAATTTATTGAATGTTTTTCTCTCCTTCAGTATATACGAGCCCGATTATCTTGTGTATAAATATAAATGCCTCTAAAAGTTCATGAGCTTGAATATTAAAGACCAAACTTTTTGCTCTCTTCCCTCTATACACAGAGAAACGGGATGTTCAAGTACGAGGTGCTAGTTCTTAAGTTCTTGTTATTCGATGCAAATTGAAACCTGTTTCCACTTATGTATTCACAATGAAAATGAAAATACTATGTTATGAGAGCCAATGTAACAAATAGATAACTTTTGATTCTTGGTTCAATACATTGAAACCAGTAACGCCGCTTTTACTAGGCTTATGCTACTATCTTGACATCATTTATTATGTCTGAAGATTAAAAAACACACTGGCTATTCTTCCATGGAAGTATGTGTCTGGCCCAATTCCATATCTTCAGAGTCATTGATCAAAGTGAAACGGGACAAACTTGCATGTCGAATAAAGTAGTATATCTCTCCGAACCCATTCAATATTTTGAACTAGCAATTGAACCACGTGATTATTCCTCTGGCTCTTTAAACCCATGGAACGCAAATGCAACGTTCTCTGTTTCAGTTTTCAGTTTCATTTATTTCTCCTCAAGAGATCAACAGATAAAACTACATATATAAACAGACAAATGTATGACAATACATGAGATGAATTATAAAAGTGAGGAGGGCAGTGGCT
>JAVYIG010000711.1:0-360000 GCA_035222895.1 Strongylocentrotus droebachiensis | reverse complement strand
TTTTTTCTCACTCTCTTCTTTCTCACTCTCTCTATCTCCTCGTCTTTCTCCTGTGTTCCTGTTAACGGTGTCTCTGCATGTCTCGTCCCTTCTCTGCCTCCGTTTCTATCTCTCTCTCTCTCTCTATCTCTCTCTCTCTCTCTCTCTCTCACCCTCTCTCTTCGTTGATCTTTCCGAAAACACCCCCACGCCAAGATGCAAATCTTAAACTCCCACTCTGCATTCAAACACTCGTGCAGGCGTGTGATACTCAAATAGAAACATTCGCACATTGTCAACACCGTGCCATCAAACGTTTCCCAAGCGATTCCGCGAACTATCTAATCGCATAACACTGATAATACAAGTGTGCTCAGGAGAGGCACGTCTATAAGTATTCTGTCATAACCACAAGTCGAACGCTAAAGCGTGAGGACATGATCATGAGCTAAGCTTAAGGAGGCACAGTGCGATTGCCATTCCAATAATATGGAGGTTTTTGTTTTTGTTTTAAAGAGAGGGATGGAGGAAAAGGATGAAGGTTGAAATGAAAAAAGACGCTACACCCGCACACACTCTATCTAAACAATAATAATATAAATGTCATGCACCTCTTGTCTACTTTTGTAATTTGATAATTTAAAATTCTATAATTTTACGAATGTTCAGTTATTTAATTACAACCTTTCTTTAAACTTTTTTGTTGGTATATGAGCTTGTGTATTTCCCATAAGTCAAAATTGTGGATTCGAATCAGTAAATTTGATTTGATTTGATTCAATTTATTGCCGATGTCCCCTGTAATATCTCGACCCCCACTACACCACTGGACATGATGATAGGCGCAGATGATAAGCTAAGTTTGGAATGGGAGCAATGCTTGTACATCCATGATGAATGGTCGCTTTGGGGGAAATGGTTGTCCGATATCTTATTGAGATAGCCCTCTTGTATTGGGTAAGAGTTAGTTAGTTGGTGCACTTATCAAAACGAACAAGGTCATCATACTACCGTTTACGTGGTTTAATCTCAAGTTTGGAATGGGACCAAATGCTTGTACATCCATGATGAATGCTTGCTTTGGGGAAATGGTTGTTCGATATCTTATTGAGATAGCCCTCTTGGGTAAGAGTTAGTTAGTTGGTGCACTTATCAAAACGAACAAGGTTATCATGCAACCGTTTACATGGTTTAATCTATATTTGAATTCGATAGCGACCTGTGAGCGTATCTGCTGATGAGTTAAGAGTAAGTTAGTTGGTGCACTTATCAAAACGAACAAGGTTATCATGCAACCGTTTACATGGTTTAATCTATATTTGAATTCGATAGCGACCTGTGAGCGTATCTGCTGATGAGTTAAGAGTTAGTTAGTTGGTGCACTTATCAAAACGAACAAGGTCATCATACTACCGTTTACATGGTTTAATCTTAAGTTTGGAATGGGAGCAATGCTTGTACATCCATGATGAATGGTCGCTTTGGGGAAATGGTTGTTCGGTATCTTATTGAGATAGCCCTCTTGGGTAAGAGTTAGTTAGTTGGTGCACTTATCTAAACGAACAAGGTCATCATACTACCGTTTACATGGTTTAATCTCAAGTTTGGAATGGGACCAAATGCTTGTACATCCATGATGAATGCTTGCTTTGGGGAAATGGTTGATCGGTATCTTATTGAGATAGCCCTCTTGGGTTAGAGTTAATAGTTGGTGCACTTATCAAAACGAACAAGGTTATCATGCGACCGTTTACATGGTTTAATCTATATTTAAATTCGATAGCGACCTGGGAGCGTATCTGCTGATAAAGGTGATGATGTTGCTGTCATGAAGTCGATGATGATGGATGACGAAGAGGGGATGATTGTGCTTTGCTTCAAAAAGATCAGATGGTCACTTTGCGTTTAGAATCGCATATGTTCTACAACGTACATTTCGAAATAAGATTGGGGAATTTTATATAGGCCTAATGTGAGAAATGATACTCTGGGAATTTTTATCTTTACACCGCTATATAGAGCTACGGTACATCTATTTTTATATAGTAAAGACTAAACAAGCCAAGGATCCAAACAAGACGTAGGAGAAGAGGAAGAAGAAGAAGAAGAAGAAGAGGAAAAGGAAAAAGAAGTTTAACGACAACAACTACAACAACAACGACGCCAATGGTGACGATGAGATCACCACCAACAACAAAACACAACCATAAGTTGAGTTAAAGAGAGAACTTTAAGAATAGATGATGAGTTTTCCAAGTATCAACGCCGGCAGGTACGTAACATGATGATGATAATGCCTGACGGGAGTAAAAATTTAGATATCACAAACGTAAAAGAAACAAAGAGAAATGACAGTGCAAGTCGGTAAAGCCCTTTTACAAGTAATTACCTTCTGTGTCCAATCCTGCAGTTGCAGTGAATAGAAGAGTCTGTTGTGTCGGCAAATCCCCGTCCCCTTTGGGATTGGTTAATCCTCTCCTACCGTCTACTCATCCACCAGATCACTCCTTGCAGGTGGATTTAACCCAAATTACTGGTATACCTGTACCCTAGGACAGCCGATCTAGTTGATAAAGTGGCGTAGCTATTAGGAATCTAGCTATTAGGGGGCGTAGAGCTTATTAGGGGAAGGGATTAAGTGGGCCGGTCTTAAACACTGTACGTGGAGGTGCGAGGGAATTAGGCCATGGAGTGGGAGGAAGAGTGTGAGAAGGATGGTATAGTTTTCTTTCGACATCCCCCCCCCCCTCCCCATTTATTCCTCTTTTTCTCTTTCACTCTGTTCTCACCATTCTATTGTGAAGGGGCACGTTGCCCCATCCCCCTTCAGCTACGCTACTGAGTTGATGTCTGAAAAGTTTGTAAAGAAGAAATTGGATATTATTCCTGTGTCCTGTGGGGTGGTTTAACTCCCACGCACAAAATAAAAGAGACAAAAGAAAATATGTTTTTGCTCGCGGAGGAAAGCATGGAGTCAGACTGCGAAGTCATGAAAAGTATAAAGAAGGGAGGTGAAGAGACAGAAGGAAAGACGGAGAGGGTGAAGCAGATATATAGCTGAATTTATAAAAAAATAGAGGGAATGAAAGTGTTTGGGTTTTTGTTTTGTTTGTTTCTTTGTTTCTATCTTCTTTGTTTTTTTAATTTGAATTACTATATAGATATATGCCATAGAATGTTTTACATTGCCCTTTTATTGCATTATGTAATACAGAGCTCTCTTGTACAACAATTTGTACGTACTGAGGAGACTGCCTTGTATAAAGAAAACTAAATAAATGAATTGACTGCTGAGCAAAATTCCACGTTGCATATTGTCGCCTTACCTGAAACGATTGGAGTACAAGGACATCTTATAAATTTACATTTCATGAATTAGATGGATTTCATGGTGCCTCTGCATTCATTCTTCGCTACAATCATTATTTAATTAGGTGTTGTTATTTTTACAATGGTTGACTGGTTCTTTGGCTCTTCTGATGACAATAATTGAACTTATTACATGAGTTCGATCGCGTCTGAATATCATATTTTGTAGTGAACGAAAAAAAATATCTTATTTTGAGCGCTCATTAGTCATCTAGTGTGTTTCTTTTTTTGAGTGTATTTATTCGCTAGAATAGAACAAATGTGTTCGTCAATGAAGTTTGCAGATGCTAGTACATGTACTTGGATGTAGAGCTGGACACTTTTTGAAGTTCAAGGTAAGTGTCTTCAATTTTAATTGTCTTTGATTCTCTCGTGGGTAGGATATTGAGGATCTGAGACTCCCCTTGTTGGACAATGATAGATCCAAGGTGATTTAATGACGCGACTGTACCTCCAGGCGGCGCGCTTTTGTTTTCAAGCAGGGGCGGGGGTTTTCCCCATTTATTGTCGCAGGCAGGTGATTTTATGACGCGACAATAAACCCCAGGCTGCACGCTTTGTTTTCAAGCAGGTGACGTGGATTTTCCCCATTTATTGTCGCAGGTAAGAAAAGTCAAAGACCCGTATAATGGTGTTTACATCTCCCTCCGTCGGTTGCCCGGTAAAAGGTCGCGTAGCGTGGGCGCTGATAAACAAGGGGGAACCAAGAAAAATCGCTTTTTAAGTTTTAACACCTACTCCAGGTGCTAAAAACTACATTGTTTCTATGTTCCCTGTAGCCAAAACTATTCTTAGAGAAACATATGTACCTGATTTATTATGTTCTCATATTAATTTGCAAATATATCTTTCATTTGCTACACTAACTTTTGGGAACAAAAAAGCCCGAACGCGCAATTTGATTTCCCGGCAAGAGGTAGTGTAGCGCTACGAGACGTTTTGCCGGGCAACCGACACCTTATTCTCTCTCTCCATCTCTCTCGCTATCTCTCTCTCTTTCCCCCAACATACCCGAACATGTTGTATCTTTCCTGATCATAGGATAAATCATACATTTAGATTATTTTGCCGCATGTGCAACTTTGCATCAATCAGTGTGCACCGCTTCACAGATTGCTCTGTGCCCCCACAATGGCTTTGCTTTGCTTTGCAAAATTACCCATTTCTTGTCATGATTAGCTCTCTGACAACCATTTAAGTGCTGGTATAGTTTAATCTTGCACTCGAATCAGTTACTTATTATTAAATAGTCATGAAGCCTTTGTTATGTCTATCCCGTGAGAAAGTAATGTGGCACAGCGAGATTATTTGTGTGGCATACAATTATAAAGAGTGAAAAAATAATGATAAAAACATGGTATATGTATTACTATAGAGAGTGTAAATGTTCTGTATTTACATGAGTAATGTTTGCGTGTTACTCAGACCATTACACGTAAAATGAGGTTTGTGTAAACATTTTGTATGTCTAGGCTAATAATATGCCGATCCCGTTCTACAACTTCGACCAAAACTCAAAGCAGATTAATTTTTCTTTGTGCACCATAGAGGGAGACATTGTAGAATATCAAAGGTGCAGGATAAAGGAGCTTGCCGTAAAGATGAAATCGGATGAAATTTCATCTTTCACTCAGGGTTTATGAATCCTTTTCTGACAAAGTGTGCTTTATTTAATAACATAAAAACCTGCATCTCAGTAACGGTGCTTTTAATTATCGCAATTGCAATTGCATTTATCATGTTTTTGCATGTCGTTTCATGTCATTGAAAGCGAAAATCAGCTTTAATTGTATTGTTGCGTTTATGGTAATATGAATGAGTTCTTTGTATGTGGATTGTTTTAATTATAGGAAGCAATCGATTGTTCAAGATTTTTAAACTTCACCCAGTCCTCTTCATTTGTTTATTGTTCAGGTGATTGTTTTTTTGCTAGGGGCAAATACATGCATTGTTAGTGAATAGAGTGAAAAGAGTACCGAAGTGCTATACGTCATACTCGCGCTTTGTCCCGGCCGCGACTTTACGTTTTACACTGTAGTTCCGTCATTTTCACGATAAGTGAGTAAAACCGGGCTGCAGCAAAGACTACATGTACAACTGGGCGTTGTGGCGTGCGCCTGTAATCCAAGCTGCGTGGGGAAGTTACGAATTGATTCAAAGGTTGAAATAGGCTCCCAAACGGCCACAATTATTTATTGCCTGAACTTGATACTGAGCCTGCGCATTAGGCTCACTGCGAAATCATTCAAGCAACGGCCTGGAATGTTTGGGGCTGGTATGATCACTACACCATTCTTTAACACAAATTTTGTAGGAATAAGCAACCTTGACGACTTGGCCCGTATGACGTCACACTTCGGTACATAGAGTACCCAAATTGCAAACGTCATTATTCGCTAGAAGTCCAGGTCACTGGTTCTAAACAATAAATCCTGCGCATGAGGTTCATCTCAAAATCATTCAAGCGACGGGCTGGAGCAGGGCGAATTCAATGTTTAGGGCTGGTATGATCACCACACCATTGTTTAGCACAAAGTTGATTCCGAGATGAACATCATGAGCAGGCTCTGTTGTTCGGAACCAGTAACCTGGATGACGATCGAATATGGCGTTAGCCCTTCGGTACTCTGACAAATACTAAACTTTATGAAACAGGACCCCCTAGTACTGCGACGGATTGGATAACAACGTCTACTTTTCGTTTTGTCGACTCTCTCCGATGGTGGCATAGATAGTCATCATCAAATCTGCTGATGGCCGTTTCCCAAATCTGGAAATAGAAATGCATCCAAAGTATGCCGATTTAAACTATTTAACAATACAAGATGACATTATTTTTCATATTCGTTTGAATCCATTTCGGGTTCAGTTCTGTTTCAGTGTTACATTGTTGCGGTCTGTTTATTCATTTATCAATATTGATAGATATAAAAGGGAAATGTGTAATAACTTTATATTCCTTTTTAAAGAATAGACAAAAATGATGTCGTTTACGGAATGAATATTTTGGTTTTGAACGGTTCTACAAACTAAATATTATTATATTCCTATTTTGTATAGCGCCATCTATAGTAGAGATTCGCTATTACTTGAGATTCAAGAAGTGAGTGCGTTTTATGTTGATTTCTTTGTTTTTGTTGATGAAGATTCGAAAAGCTGTACCATACAGAAATATTTTTCGATATTCATTTCACCTTTCTATTTTATGATGTCATTTCTTTCGTTCATATGAATTTCCTCTTATAGCGATTATGTGGGTAAAACAACCTTAATCCTCTATTCAGTTTGAAACTGAATGCATTATACTTTGTCCATTTATTCATACCTTGTGTGGTTGTATTAGTGTATTAGGTAGTTTTTGTGGTGATGACATAACTTAATGTGAATTATCATTTTATCCTCTCGTCTTTTAAGCAGGGACGTAGCCACGGGGGGGGGGGGGGTAATTTCCAAGATCGGTTGAACTTTTTTAGACCCCTCAATCAATGACATGTATGTGCCCCCCCCCCCCCCCCAAAAAAAAAAAAACATCAAACTCTGGCTACGGCCCTGCTCTTAACCTTGAAGGGTTGCCTTCTACAACTTCTTTTTCATAGTTGCAGGGACAACCCCCCCCCCCCCCCCCCCCCCCCCCCCCCCCCCCCCCCCCCCCAGCGCATCCATGGCTTGGTTTGAAGTCTCGTTACGGTAAACTATGCATGGAACCCCACTTTGTTTCCATTATTAAGCAGCAATTTCAGAGTGATAAGCGCAAGTAATATAAACATAAAGTTTGTTTAATAAAAATCGGTTGTCCATCTAGTTGCTCATTCCGTATAGAGAAAAGCTACTGCATCACAATCTGTGGATTTTTTCGTGGTTATAGCGCCCTCATTAGTTTTCTAAATCAGCATCCGTCACTGTTTTCTTTTCTTTTCCTCTTTCTTTTTTTTCTTTTCCTTCTTCTTTTTCTTCTTCTTATTTTGTTGATTTTTCTTCTTGAGTATGTTGAAGTCAACTCAATATATCTCTGTAACGCTTCTCAATAAAGTTCAAATCAAAGGACCCTCTATATGCTTACGCTTTTCAGGAAACATTTTTCGCTTCGACAAACTTTTTGGCAAATTTAGTACAATGCGAATCCACCATTTAAAAGTGTTCCAGAGACGCCTTGATGGTGCACAATAACTTCAACTTGATAGGGAAGCACTTACAGATTCACACCTCTCCCCCCCCCCCCCCCTCCTATCCCTGTTTAAGTATTCTATCTACGCCCTGTTCGTGTGGAAGACCTTCTACATGATATGACTCCCCTTATGGAGCGACCTTTCCCCCTAAACGTACTGTACGCTATGGTGGTGTGAAATGCCCCCCCCCCCCCCACCCCTTCAAAATGTTTTAGATACGTTCTGGTCGAGTGCAATAGCTCATGTGACAGTGATGATGGACATCAACTCAATCCCCCCCTCTCATGATATAAGCCCTGGTGCATGGTTTTGAGTAACCTCCCATTGATAAGGATGCGCTAAGAGAGAGTGCTCCCCCCCCCCTACACATTTCAAATTTCAAATTTCAAGTTTATTTATCTTTCTTTCTTAACACACATTATAAATATGACATGAATATAAAGGAGTGAACAGAATATGGCGTTACAATAGAAAGATGAGGTGACCTTGGTTGAAAGCAAGGCTTGTGGATTTAAGGTCCCACATTCTCAGAGTTCTAGCGACGCCCTGATGATGTGGGGGATGACTTGATCCACTCGGTGTGGATGCACTTATGGAGCGACTCATTAACAAGATTACAAGACGACGCTTCAGCGAGCCCTACTGCCTTCCATTTCATTACGTCTTCCAATTCCGCCAGCCCCCGATACGCCGTATGCTAGCTTCGGATACTGTAGGGTTGCAGATTATAAAATACAAAAATAAGAAGGTCAGTATCATTTCAGGCGTAAAGTTAAGGAGAAGGTTGACTTCTGGCAAATATGAAAAACAATTATTTTATTCCCTCTCTGTCCTCTCTGTCCGTTTATAAAAGAGCTTGCATAGTATGAATTTGCTCCTGAAAAGGATTGCTCATAGACAAGGAGGCGCGAGGCTAAATGGTATAGTAGTAGTCTCGTAACTGGGGTCTTTACACGGGTTCGAAACTACGTCAAAACTATACACACTATAAAGAAATAGGGTGCCATTCTGCTACAATAGCAGCACCCTCTGCCAAAAACGCGTACATGTAGATGGAAGAAAATCTGCACCCCAATTGCACCCTCTTTTCTTAGTGTGTAGTGCCCTTTAGTAAAGAATTAATCCTCACCACCAACCCTTGGTGAGGACTTAAAGCCGTAGGTCCCCTGGTTACTCACTTACAAGCATATATATAATTTCTTAGCAGTCAGGTAAAACAAACACACACAAAATATCTGAAAAGCTTAGCCTAAACATTAGTGCGTATTCCCATTTACCGATGTCTATGTGTAAGTGCATTTGGTCGTCAGCAATATTGAGTAAATTCTATTTTTCATTTGTGATCATTACTAAACTTCTCATACGTCCACCTTTACTTATTGCTTCCACGCAGCGTCTCTCGTGATGTGAGTCCATGACCAGTACTAAAATGTATCTATAAAAGCGTTCACATCATTGCATCTTAACCGAAGCTGAAAATTCGAATTTGATTAAATGATGAGAATCATGCAATTCATACTATGGTCATAACCACCACGTTTTGATATCTACTTCAACCATCACTACGTTTTATACCATAACGGCACATCAAAAGAGACATAGAGAGGACACAATAATATTTACTGGTAAATGCCGGGCTTAATATAACGGACCCCTTCATACGTATGTGTCAAAATAACCCTAACCTGATTTACTTGCAATTGTTAGTTTGTTTATCATACCATCCCATCATTTTATAAGTGGGGATTATAGAGACATTCTTCCTTCTTCTTTCCTCTTATCATTAAACTTTTTTTATTTTCCTCGATATTTCTCGGCACAAATCCACAAGCAACATGGTATAACATCATAAAGTTAGGTTTTTTTAAACGCTGACAACCGGAGCAGATCACAGAATAACAACTGAGTGTTATCAATCTATCTACATATTTCACGAGAATCTTTGATACAGCTCGCACATAATGTATATATCAGTCATCCTCGCATGATCGCATAATCACTACATCAAAGACACTTTCTGGAAAAGCGAATGACATCCGCAAATGAACGCCTGTAAATTATTCAAAAATGCCTTTACCCCCAACTAGTATATCCTTGTATATAAATCCATAGTAGTAATAGTAGTTAGTTTAAGTAGTAATAGAAGCAGTACAAGTAGCGGCAGCAATATTATATATCAGTAGCAGTAGCAACGGCAGCAGCTACAATTATATAGTAGTAGCAGTAGTAGTAGTAGAAGTAGTAGTAGTAGGAGTAGTAGTAGTAGTAAATGTAGTAGTAGTTGTTGTTGTATATAAATTGACAATTTCAGACGTACTATGTCTGACATGGAATTCATAAAATGTCAATAAAGTACATTTAGTATCTATAGTGTAATGGGGCTATAACATATAGACTTGCTAAGCAAACCACAAGATTTGCTAGGCTAAATTATGGAGATATGACAACTACTACTGCATAAAACTCTGGGATATTAAAAAAGCAATGATCTTTCTATATAGACCTGTAATTTATCTGCACTGTTCTCAATTTCTCCATCATTCTGCAGAGCCTCATGATTGCCCGATGCCTCCATCAATTGGATTTGAGTTTGACCCTATTCTCGAGAAAGATAATGAGCCGCTTGATATGATAACTCCAATATTTCATTATTAGAAAATGACCATCCAAAGAAGGCACAGGGGCGGCGTCCGATTTTTTTAAGGGATGGGGATCTCAAGAGTAAAGCCTCCGATAAACAGACGTAAATTAATCTTCCCGAAACAAATATGATGAAATAGATGACCCTTCAGGCGAAATGATGTTAATCTACCTGTATAACTCCTTCCTAGAAGTAATCAAAATTTAATAAAGATATTTGGCATTTTGTTAAGTCTGACTTTCAAATTTGTCTTTGGGTCTACTTCCCTCAACAATTGCACATCAATATATTGATAAACTTTTAAGTTACTATAAATAAACCTATAAAAATAGCAAATTTATTCCCATTGCTCTCGCCGATTTGATATGGTTAGGGAAAGAATATTTAAGTTTTTTAGTAACCTTTGTTCCATCAGAATATACTTTGCAATCAAAACAAAAAAAAGGAAGATTTCTTCTTTTCGTTCAAACTTTCAGCAGGACAGATAGCATTTTGACAACGGAATAACATCTTAAAGAAATAATTTATTCAGTGTTACAGCAATGTCATGACCACATCCAAACATTCATCCTTATTACCCCCAATGAAGGAGCGACAGTGACCCCCAAAATACGATTAATAAAATCCTATAAATGATTTCCGCACAACTCAGTGACTCGACTAGGTACACGTAAGTGGGTGTGCAGGGGTAGGAGGGGGCCGTGGAGATTGTGGGGGAGGAATCGGGAGTAGAATTGTGGGGGTATAAAGGGCGAAAGAAAAGAATTTGTAATCGGTTTGAAGGAAAAGAGGGGAGAGAAATGTAGGCGATTGGAAGGTGAGAAAGGGAGACTTCTCATGATCTGAGTGGATTTATATTTGGAAAGAGATATTGAGATAATTCAGTCCATTATAAAAGGGGGATTTGGGGGAATTTTTAAGGGAGTATGGGATACAACAGTTATGTTTAGGAGTGGGAAAGGGAAACATGCTTCCGGGTGGATTTCCGCTCTCCGACAGACATTCTTAAACATTTAGCATCAGGAGGCATTCTGTCTTTAGAAGGTTGCATGGCGGGAGCAAACAAACTATGTGCTATTTAATAGAGGTAATAACATTTGATGTTATCTTCAGGGCTTACAAATCTACATCAGGATTAATTGTTGCAGCTGTCTGTAATTGTTAGTTCTGTCGATTCAGCTGGCTATAAATGACTTATTCAAAGATATACAGTAGGCTTGCGGGTGCACCATGTGAGAGAGAGGGAAGATTGAGGAGTCCTGAAAAGGACTCTCGGTAATCTTTCTTGAGGGTGTGTAGTCCTGAAAAGGACTGTTATTCAAAGATGTTTTTGCAAAATGACATTTTCCAAGAGTAAAACAAGCATTCATATTGATTCTTGTTAAGTGCATTCTACTACACAGGATATAAACGTTCAAGGTTTGGATGTGGGTATCAAAGTGGAGAAGTGTTGAGGAAACTAAAGGTTTGCACTGAATTTTTAGACAAATTAAATGATACAGAATCAACTGGAAAAAGGGCCTCTGTGTCCTTCATAATATGTTTTTTCAAATCTTCGCAACATCCAAATTCGAGTCCCTGACACTTTGACCGAACATCTTGTCCCATCCACTCACACCTTCCCATCCCCCCCTCCCCCCCCCCCCCCCCCCACAAAAAAAAAAAAACAGGATAGGCATATCAACCAAAACTGGCCTCTGGAAATGGTAAAGTTTGTCATCAAATTCTTCTTGTTATGTACCCTCTCTTCTTGATCGGATTCACCCATCCAGTGAAGGTGTGTCAGTGGTTCAAAGTTGAACGCACATGCCCATGGCGTCTCCGCCAGGTGTTGATTGAATTGAACCGAGCTACCTTCAATCAATGAAAACTTTCATCAATGGAATGGAGGGGGATATTAGGAGGATAAATAAGAAATAAAGAAGAGTTTCATAACGGCACTTCCTCTCCCCCTGGCGTCATAATCCCACCTGTCGTATTGGGGTTATTGAGACATTCTTTAATTTCAGACCTTAAATAACTTAAGGTGACCAATAATGTATCAAGAGACTATTTTCAACATTAGACGTTTTTAGGATCCAAATTGGGAGTTATCGGAGAAATAAAAGAGTCCTCATTACATTTTACATTCATTTACTTGTTTTATAGTCTTTTCTCATGAAATTTTACTTATTTCTTTATCATTTTTTAAAATTGAGTAGTTTCATTTTTTGTATTTCTTTAATTTCATCTTGTCATATTATCATCATTGTCAATGACTTCAACAAAGTTTTGCATTTAAATTATTGGCCTCGTTGGCGGATATCCAAGTTAGATATGAACAAATAAGTGAACGCTATGCATAACCACGACAAATAAATATTCACAAATGAGAAGAGAGAAAGAGTGGGAAAATTAAAAGTATTTATTCCGTTCCAGATAGAATTTTTCTGCAACAGTAGTGTGCTTACCTGGATGTAAAGCAGGCAATGACAACATAATCTCCTAATTTTCATTAATTATTTGTTCGTTATTTTCAGTATAAAAAATGTCAAAATTCGAGAAATATACACTCTTTTTGTTTAGTGTTGATATTTCACTAATTCCAACTTTATGATTACATCCGGTACAAGTGTATCACTGCTTTCAACCAAGTATCTTGGGGATTCTAATCTACTGGTTGATGGCAGCTTCTCAAAATGCTTGCCATTTTAATGTTCAAAAAGAAATTCACGAAAAATGCGGTTTTTAGTTTAAAATCAACACTTCTCATATTCCAAACTCACAATAGCACCAGTTGCAAGCATCCATACCTTTCTTATTTAAGTATCTTTGAAAACGAGACTACTTGTTGATATGACAACTTATTAAAACTTTCCTTCAATCTATTGACAGGTTTGTCTTTAGGGCAAGCTACCAGATGCATAATATTGCCGAGCTCGTTTGGCTATTTCGATTAGAGGTTTCCAATTTTGAATCATGAGCAAAATCAATCGGAAACTTTCCACTACCTTTTCGCAGTGTTAGTAACTACAGATCTGATCCGTTAAAGATAGGAACGATATATCACGTATGGTCATTTTCCTCATTACATCTTTCAAGTTCTACCATGTTTAATGTTATTGATGAGTTGCACGCTTATTTCGGCGGTACTTTGAACATGTTGGAAGGTTTTCGAAACTGTGATATCTTATCCCAATGGCGGATTCAGGGGCAAGGGGCTAAGTTCCTCCACTGGCAAAACATAATCTGACATAACTTGAATACAAGCTCACCAAAATAAGAATACGCCTGAATAATAATTATGCCAGCCAGGTGCTGGGGAGATTTGTTCCCTCTCGGAGGAAATCATGGATGCGCTTCTAAATAATGTATTATAAATTTTTCTCATATTTGAATCTTGTAAACGGAGAAATGTTCAAATCACTCAATAAAGAAAAAAGTTCAAAATTACATGTTTCTTTTTACTTTGAAGGAAACATTCATTGGTAATTTTGTTTGAAAGTGGCTGTCACTTATCTAAATTTTGATTGAGTAAGGGATTGATTGATAGATAGACCTTTGATTTAATAAGAATGATATTTGTGGAGGAATGGCTTACATCTTTAAGGGTGATTTCAGTCAAATGGTATCCCTTCACATAGAAAAAAAGAAAACTATATAACGAAGGAGAGAGACGATGGAGTATTAGTAACAAAGAAAGAGATAGAGCGTGATGTAAATTCAAAAGTTGACCTCTCTTTATAGGTTACCATAATGAAAAGCGTGTATTTCATTGCATAATACAGCCCATGGTCACCGGTATCATATCAAATACTCATTTAATCGGGGCCAGCCTATGGCCTGAATGCAGTTCAACCTGAATGCCTTAAAGGACAAAGCTTTTCAGACGGCAGGGGTCCCCCTTCCTTGTGATTGTCTCCTTGTCCAAACTAATTTACCACGTCGTTGTGCCTCCTCGCCTTTCATTTGCCGTCGCCATATTGGGTCTTTTATCCGATGTCGGCCGATTTGGCGACGTTTATTATTTCAGGTCATTCTTGTGCTTCGATGGCTCGGGAGTGCCTCCGTGAAGGATATCCTCCTTGATGGCCAGTGCTATGACCTTTGATTTCTTATATGAAGGGGAAAAGAGGGTGGACGATGGCCCAAACTAATAGATGTATACGTGAAGAACTTGATAGTATAAGGGCTACACTATGACCATGTCTCTTGTTGTCGTTTTCTTTTTAATGTCTGAGATAAAAAGATAAGTCGCGTAAGATTACGCCGTATCCAACGCGATGAGGACAGTTACGGATAGCGAGGGTAATTACATGTCCACTCTGTGATGTTTGTATCGTTCCATTTAGTGGAAGACAGGTAGTTACACAGTAATTCAGGTATAACACGATACCTTTTAGATTATTCAACTTTTCGAAATAAGAGAATTGTTTATTAAAACTTATCTGCCATAGTTTACAGGAGGGACAGGTGGTTATCTCATCAACTCAGCTCTCAGTTAACATAAAAAAGAGGATCATGGGGGACCAATGGTCACCGATTAGGCATTGTTTGTTATATAGAGGGCGCAAGTAGCTACCAGTAGTGCAGTGGGCCTTTAAAGCCCCTCTATTTCCCTTCCCAACAGACGACGAAAATTTCACTGTGCTTTTCGATCATGTAGTTTATTGAGAATATTTACGATTTATCGGTATGTATTTCGCTGCAACCCTGTCAAGTTTCGCCACATTTGGCCCAGTGTGTTGAGTATTTCCACATCGCACATGATCCCTAATATGGTAATAATGTGGTACCTGAATTATGCTGTTCTCTTCATGTCCACATTGTGTCACCCACTCAGTGTAGTGTCTTACCGTGTAAACGCAGAGTATTCACACAAAGTCAACATTGTGAAAACATTCCAATATTTTGTGGTCACAGTGTGGTGTGTGTCTTATGTGATTTTCACTGTGACAAATGTGACACACTATCCAAAAGTGTGAACACAGTTTTGGATTTTCAGCACAATGAAAGCAGTCTAAATCCACTCTAGGTTTACACTGTGTGCATACTATGTTCCACACACATTACCGCTAATTACCACGGTGTATTAAAGATAAACTTTAGTACTGGTAATGCGATTGCATTGTGAAAGAAAGGTGTGGAAAGGATCAGAAACAGTTGATCATGTAGCATGTAAGTATTGGTGTGCACTGCAAGGTTCTGGATTCATCAAAATCATAATAAATTTGACCGAGTCTTGGTAAAGTAACAAGCAATGTACACAGAAAGCTATATATGGGACAACACATATGGTGTCGGGGCTAGTACTACCTTGATTTCCTTGTCTTTCTATGCTCATTACTCAGCCAGTATACATTTTCTTCCAAAATTGTTTGGCACATGTCATTTATTTGTAATCTTGAACATTCAGTGTATGTTTCGTTTGATTCTGTGAGAATTAATTTTCTTTTCTTACCAGAACTGGAGTTTATCTTTAAGCACAGTCAAAATTGTGAACATGGTACAAACATCACTCCACGGACACAATGCGATGCATACACTGCTTTCCCTATTAAACGCACATTTTTTGCAAACTCTATCACACTGAGAACATAGTGTTTTCAATCACTGTGAACATTTCTCAGACACTGTAATAAAATACAGTGTCATCTGTGTCCTAATCCCACGTGTATCAGAATATTTATCATTCAGTGAACTTTTCCTTTTGTTCAAACACTGTGAACATATTCTAGAGCCTGTGGTAATGCCGTGTGTGACTCCGTCTCCTCTCTAGTAGGACAACTGGAATGAATATCCCGAATATTGATTCGACTTTATTTCGAATGATCTTCTGGTATCGATTTCCAAGTGAAAGCCCTCTGGAATACAGGAAATTGAAAAAATGCAATTCAAAAGCATAACTGAAGGTAAACGAACTACTGTTGCAGAACGATTCTATCTGCGAGCGAAAATATACTCAATGAAAAGAGGTTCTGAGCATCACAAAAATACAAGTTGTAGACAAAAAATTAAATGCAATACATTTTCAATAATTCATTGAATTCCCCCCGGTCCCCAACAGAACAGAAAAAATATGTGTTCCCATGCCTTGAGCCATAATGCATGGTCGTACAGAGGATTTTTTTACGTTGGGGGCCGGGGTAAAATGCAATGAATTATTGAAAAATTATTGCATTTTCTTTGTTTTTTTGTGGGAACTGCCCCCTACCCTAGCCCCCGATGCGTACAGTCATGGTTCAGTGGCCAAGCAATGGCCTCGTAACTGTGAGGCCCCAGGATGAAAACCGTGTCGATGTGCAAATTATTAGTGCCCTTTTGTGGGGCATTAATCCTCATTACTGTCATTTATGACTTAAGGGCGTATGTCCCCTAGTTGATGAGCATAGTAGCATACACATGCTTTAGGGATGAATGCTTTAACACTGGCAAATTATTATTCAATAAAATCTGAGAATGTATACTATTATCTAGATCTATTAATAATAAATAATTTTCAAAATAATTCCATAAATTGGGGTAAAAAAAAATATTTCAACTATATGAGCGACAGTGTATATCCTTTATATTCATCTTTCTTCCTCTCCCTTCCCCATCTCTCTCTCTCTCTCTCTCTCTCTCTCTCTCGCTATTCTCATTTTTTGCAGTTTTGGGGGTGGTGGTTATGCCCAGCGCTCACCGATTAGTTCATATCTAACTTAGATATCCGCCAACGAGGCTAATAACTTAAATCGCCACTATGTAGACATTTATGGGATCATAAAACAGGAAGGACGTGTTGAACAATGTTTCCAGTTCTATAAGTCTAAGATGCATGTGTTATCAGTGTATGTGATATGGTGTAATATTAAAGACCTAAACAAAAATTGCGCTTCAAAATGATCATGAAGTGCTTAAAGGGATCCGGTAACTTTGTCTCAGATTCTGAAACAAAATTCTGGATTTAGCTCATGATGCAATGATAATTATAAACCTTCAGGTCAGTCAGAAAACCCATGACTTTTACAAGCCGATCGCCTGTCTGATTATCAAGATATTTATGATTGGAATAACAAATTTTGAAAACCGTTCGCCTGACGGTTTTCATAACACTACAGTCTATTGGGGAAAATGAGTATGGTAAAACCGGTCACTCAAAGATTTTTACTTTTTTGAGGCACTTCTTGATCATTTTGAAGCGCAATTTGTTTAGGGCTTCAATATTACACCATATCACAGACACTGATAACACGTAGGGCCGTGTATCTCAGATTAAACATTGTTAAACGATCCCTTTAATAAAGTAAAATCTTTGAGTGACCGGTTTTACCATACTCATTTTTCCTTTTAGACGGTAGTGTTATAAAAGCCGTTGAGAAAACGGTTTGTGAAATTTATAATTTCAATCATAAATATCTTGATAATCAGAGAGGCTTTCGGCTTGTAAGAGTCATGGGATTCCTGACTGACCTAAAGGTTTAGAATTATGATTGCACCATGAGCTAAATCCAGGGTTTTTTTTAATCTGAGGCAAAGATACCCAATCCCTTTAAAGGATCTTTAGCTTCTAATAAAGAATAATTGCAAAACATCCTGATCATGCATAAAGCTCTCTCATACTCATAGTGCTATCTCTAATCCATATAAAGGGTCATTACAATGATTCGGGATTTATCCGGTAATAAATAGACAGGCATCGGAATTACAGACAAATTGTCAACACAGACGGCTGATAATCGCTCGCTAGTCCCAATTAGCGGGCAAATTAACTTTTAATAAGGTCACGGCCAATTCAGCGTGTATAATTCACAAACAAATCGTAGCATAACTTGGTCTGATCTGATGACGGGTGCTCTTCTATCTCGCTGAGGATGTCATGGCGACGGCGGGAAGTTTTGATCTGGGGAGGGTTAAAGGATCTGTTAAGGGGCCAGAGATAGATTATGGGAGCTATAAAACGTAAAAGCAAATGTAAAATATTTTGCAGTATACCCTACATGTATTATTAAACTTCTGAAGTATATCTTTATAGTGATAACATTCTCTTTTGGTTGTGTAGTATCATCATGATCGCTGATAATCATTTCCTCTCTCTCTCTCTCTCTCTCTCTCTCTCTCTCTCTCGCTCTATCTGTTATCTTCATAATGTTGCATGCCCCTTCCGTAATCCATGTATGTCTTTCCCTCAAGCTCTCTCTCCCTCTCTTTCTCTCTCTCTCACCATCTCAATTTGTTCTCTGGCTCTCTCTTTCTCTTTTCTCATTTTTTTTTCATTTTCTTTGTACATTTCATCTTGCATTTTTGTATGTACTTACACGAATGCATAATTTAAAAAGTCTTATTTATGTCACTGCTCTCTCTCTCTCTCTCTCTCTCTCTCTCTCTCTCTCTCTCTCTATCTATCTATCTTCCCCCTTCTTCTCCTCCTCTTCCTCTCATATCTCTCTCTCCCCCTCTTTCTCTCTCTCTCTCTCTCTCTCTCTCGCTCCCTCTTACCCCATCCTCTCCTTTATTTTTTCATCAACATCGATGGCTTTGATTCAATATGATTTGTATCTATTCAGACCAATCGCTATTTTCTCGACATTAACATTTAATCGTAATAACCTCTAACATGGATCATAAGTCAAGTAGGCGTCTACGACCAACAGGTTGCCCTCTCATTCTCCTTAAATCTCGGCTATCCCACTCGAAAATGGCCGGACTCGTACCAAAACACCCCCTAGGGTGTGCGGCGAAAAACACCACAAATCAATATCGAATGTTTGTGGCGTCGTCATCCTTTTTATGTTCTTCGATCGAGGGATTCCCTCTGCAGTGATCTTCGGATGCGGCGGCGGCGTTCACCAGCCGTGAAAGTCGAACATGCTCCCGGCAGCGTTGATGTTCGAATAATCACGGGAATGATATCATAGTGTGGGTGGGATGATGTCTGAGAAGTGCATCGTCGGGACCGCATTTTGCAGCTCTGCTGACCCGGCGAGAGGCCAGTGACCTCAGAAGCAAAGTGTCCCGGTTAACGGCACTTATCTTCACTTTTCGATGGTCCTCGTCTCGTCAAAGTTTAGCTTTCTCGTGGCCTGTTCAGACTCAAAGAAAGTGCCAAACTCGAAATGTAAAATAAATCGTATTTATAGAAGGAAAAAAATCATCGTACATTGAAAGGGGCACACACTTAATAACGGCATGATCGTGTAAAAAAACTAATTTTAAAGAGGTCTGTTGTCAAATTAGCTGGCCAGTCTTCAAAGATAACCCCCGCCCAATTCTTTAATTTTCGTATGATACGGCGTTTAGACTAGAACGGGACCCTGATTCACTATTGAGTTTTCATTCTAAACGATGCTCAGACAAGACTGTTGCCAAATGTCGGCTTCTCTGTACGGCGTTTAGTTATACTACGGTCGAAGTTTTGCAGTCTGAACGGGAGTGGTTGGTGGTGGGAGGGGGGGGGGGGGGGTAACTGAACATAGATCGCCCCACTCCTACTCGTTATGTATACAGATTAACAAAATGTCAAATGTTCTCGAGTCACGACCGTGCTCTTTACAAGAGTTATTGGATTTCGCACGATAACGTTGCGGGCCTCAAATGGGTTAAGAGTTCATCTTTCTCGTGAGGCAAAGAAAGTGACATTTGCCTGAATCAGCGTTCGCCATGTAATTATGGCAATTTAGATGACAGTTTGGCAATTTGAAGGGACATTGAACCTTTTTAAAGACTGATATTCTCTCTTGTGAAAAAATATTTATCACTTCTATATAATTCTGCCCATTTGGTATCGCAGGTGTCGAATGAATTTTAATTTGTTGTAATGCTCTCATTAAAGGGATTTGGTAACTTTGTCTCCGATTCTGAAACAAAATCCTGGATTTAGCTCATGCTGCAATGATAATTATAAACCTTTAGGTCAGTAGGGAACCCATGACTTTTACATGCCGATCTCCTGTCTGATTATGAAGAAAAATATGTTTGAAAATCGAAATCAAATTCTGCGTTTTCTTTACGGTTTTCTTAACACTAAAGTCTATAGGGAAAAACGAGTATGGTCAAAACCGGTCACTCAAAGGTTTTTACTCTTTTGAGGCACTTCTTGATCATTTTGAAGCGCAATTTTAGGGGGAATTCAATATTACACCATATCACAGACACTAATAACACGTAGGGCCATGCATCTCAGATATTAAATTGTTAAACGATGCTTTTAAGGATCGGCTTTTGCATTCATCTTGTTGAAGGCGGTCAGAGAGAGTCTTTGACGCCGTCTTATAAACAACTGAGACTGATCCGAATCAATCGAAATCTGATATCAAGTCAAAATTAGTACTCAGAGCTAGGAGATCGCACATTTTCTCTCGTTATTACAACGCTTGTGTATAATGACGACCCATGATATTAATAAACTGTATTCGAGTTGATCGGCGGTCAGATGGGGGGAAATTCTTGAAACGCAAAAGACATTATAATCATTGGGAAAATTGCGTCTCGGAATTTGAGTTTTAAAAAGATTATAACCAATCTCATGGATTCACATCAAAAGCAACAACAACTAAATAATACAATTGGTCGGACTCAAATTACATGTAAATTGTCCAATTGCTGAGTAGGCCTATTTGACTAAAGCCCGTTGAAAATGAGGCGTCATTTATTGGCGTAGGACTACGTCATCAACTGACACAGTGTTTGACGCTCCATGTCATAAAAAAGGTAAATACGAAATGAATATTGCAAACCTTGTTTTGGATTCATGGCGCACTCGCTAATTTGCCTTCATAGGGTGATTAGCGTATAATTGCAATCGAAATGACGCATTGTTTGAATGCAATAAACGTAAGTGTCGAGCCGAACGAGTACCTCAAACTGAAATAAACATAGCAATTACAATTTCATTAGGGAGAAAAAGGGGTATACATTTTTCACATTAACAATAAAACTCTCATGATTTATACAGAATTAGGTTACACATGAGTGATTTTTAGATAATTTTTTATTTCCACTTTTTAAGACCGATTGAATCGTATAACTCCGATATAAAAACAAACAAACAAACATGTTGTTTAATAAGGCCTTTGAGTGGCAGAACTAGATGTTTCTGGAGTATGAGCAAATATCTAGGCTTTCTGGTATAGAAATCCAATTACAGCAAAGGTCGAACAGGGAATGTAAATTTCTAAAAGACATTCGAGACATTGTGCATTTTAAAATAGATTTCACAAAATCAAGTGTATTACATCTTTTTGAGGAAATATTTAAAACAGTTTATACAATTTTAACCCAACCTTGGCCTAGATTTTTTTTAATTCGTATTGAAGCAAAATAATACTTCTTTCTTCTTCACATTGATCGCTTTATATCAATATCTACAATAATACTCAAGATAATAGATTTCACCAAATCAAGTTTCAGTAAATAATTTTTGGGGAAAATTCCAAATGGTTACAAAATGTTAACACGACAATGGCCTGGATTTTTTTATTTTGTTTTAGTGCCCACAAACATATTTTCCTTCTCCATATTTATTGCTTTATTTCAATATCTATATATACCGTATAACAATAAAGACGGTGTTTAATACGAGGTAACATATGCCTTCAAAAATTTGTTGATAGTGTTCGTTACATATAGGATTACAGGAGGTTTAAGAATAATGTTTTATATGTAGGCGGTGTTTTTCTAAATACTTCTTAATGCTTGTCATTCCTTTTCAAATGGTTTATTTAAACACTTTCCTCGCGGCCGCAAGGCCGAATTGCTTACAATAACTAAAATAACCCCTTCCGCCCGCCCCCTCCCTCCATCACAAGATGGTGAATTATCATAACAAATTATAATCATACAGGTATAGAGAGTGAAGCGCGATTCGTGTCAAAAATGAGTATGTTATCATGCGATTTGGGCTTATATAATCAATGGGATAATTTCAAAAGGTTTTGGTATTGATGAAATGAAAGACCGCATTGCCTGTGGCACATCCAACGCTACAAAATGACCATTAAAGTTCATTTTCCTTTTATGTATGTGGGTTTCGAATGGAAAGAAACATTGACTTCTTGTTTAGATTACTTGAAACATTTTTAAAACAAGGTGAAATGCATCGAATTATTTCCATTTATATATCGAATGTGTGGCATTTCTTATTTTGTTTTAGTGCCCACAAACATATTTTCCTTCTCCATATTTATTGCTTTATTTCAATATCTATATATATAACAATAAAGACGGTGTTTAATACGAGGTAACATATGCCTTCAAAAATTTGTTGATAGTGTTCGTTACATATAGGATTACAGGAGGTTTAAGAATAATGTTTTATATGTAGGCGGTGTTTTTCTAAATACTTCTTAATGCTTGTCATTCCTTTTCAAATGGTTTATTTAAACACTTTCCTCGCGGCCGCAAGGCCGAATTGCTTACAATAACTAAAATAACCCCTTCCGCCCGCCCCCTCCCTCCATCACAAGATAGTGAATTATCATAACAAATTATAATCATACAGGTATAGAGAGTGAAGCGCGATTCGTGTCAAAAATGAGTATGTTATCATGCGATTTGGGCTTATATAATCAATGGGATAATTTCAAAAGGTTTTGGTATTGATGAAATGAAAGACCGCATTGCCTGTGGCACATCCAACGCTACAAAATGACCATTAAAGTTCATTTTCCTTTTATGTATGTGGGTTTCGAATGGAAAGAAACATTGACTTCTTGTTTAGATTACTTGAAACATTTTTAAAACAAGGTGAAATGCATCGAATTATTTCCATTTATATATCGAATGTGTGGCATTTCTCAATTACATATTGATTATATATCTCTCAACTTCTTGAAATTATTATTTGACTAAAGAATTGTATTTAAAAGTCAGAAAGAGAAATTATGAACACATTTTCAAAAGGCTTAACAAATAATGTTGGAACACATCGACTTTCATAACCTAGACTGAGTTTAGGATGACCTTTTGCCTTTGTTTTAATAATAATAAAAAATAATAGGCATTTCTATAGCGCCGTCTATCTAGAAATTCTATTCCGAGGCGCATTTATTATTAATCTCGTAATGTTTGAAATAGTCGTTGTCAATAATAGTGTTTTTGTTCCATGAGTCATCTTAGTCAGGGACAGATATACCCTTGGGTTGTTATTGAACATCATTCTATTCCTGTGGGGACCAATTCGATATGTTAGTTCTTGAACAAATGCGGTCACGATAATATTATACTGCTACAAGTTGCATTGCTATACTGTGTATCATGCTGTGTTGTTGGGATAACAGAATCAATTCAAATAAAGCTTGCAGCGATGAATAGTGATGTTATTGACTTTTTACTAGCTCACGAACCCCCCCCCCCCCCCTCCACCTTTTTGTATTTACATGTCTCACCAGATTACGTTTATGTTGGCCGTGAGACATCACGTGAAGCGCTTTTGAACATTGCTTCTGCATCGATCGTCATTATGTATTGTCGTCTACCTCCAAACGTTCTCATGAGAAAAAAAAGGATGATACGTGTATATCTTTCCTCGGAAATTCAGTCCGTGGGTTTGGTTTCTTTGTTGTGTGTAGCCCGTGTCTATGTTAAGGCCCGGTCCCACTGCACTTACGGATGCAAAGAGGATGTAAAACGTAAACAAATCTTGCCATCCGTTGGAAAACGCTATGCATCCGTTACTCATTGCATATGTACTCATTGCATACGTGTTTCATACGCTCTATCCATCGAGCATCCGTCCACTGTGATTTCATCCGCGCAAAAAGTTTTGAGCTGCACAAAACTTTTAGAACGGATGAACTTCCGCCGTGTACGATGTAAATCCGCGACAAATACGAGGAACAAACGTTCTATGTCCGTTATTATCCGTTAAACGTCCGCTGTATCCTCTCTGCATCCTCTGGACATCATCGTAACTCACATCCGCTGTAGCTGAAAACGGAAAGAGGGAGGAAAGATAAGGTACATGGAACGTCTATACATCGTTAGTAGCACGGAAATAGAAAGGATGTAAGCGTATGCATCTCGTATATAAAGTATTCAAAGCTGTCATCCACTTCCATCCGCTTTCATCCGCTAGGCTTCCGATGAACATCCGTTTAACATCCCCGCTACATACTACCCACGTCCGTTATTTTCCGTTCTGTTTTCGCAAATTTTGTCCATTTATGGAGCGGATGAAAACGGATGGAGCCACCCCGGAAATTTTGCTCGTCCGCTGTGTCCTTTATGCATACGTTTTGTGTCCATCGGTCAGTGGGACCGGGCCATTACAAGGCCTCAGAGTTTTAATGCATTCAATGCAACAGTAAACAATGAAACTTAACATTTTAAATGTCACCCCCATAGTTTGGTTCCCCGGACCTCCTTCTAAGCTTGTGACGATACACCATTGATTTTTTGCAATCACTTTTTTTAAAGTCAATCTTACGTTGCGCATCAAATGCCACACTATGGGGGCGTTTCACAAAATTTGTCATGAGTGACACATTACAATTTTTGTTATAAGCTACTGAAATCTTTGCTTCTGATTGGTTATCAGCAGATTTATCACTGAGTTTTGTCATTTGTCATTCAAAAAAGGCTTTGTGAAACGACCCCCATGTCACTCCATTGTACACGAAGCATAATTTCAGTTGCGATATTACCTGCATGCGCTAATAACGCCTCAATGTGAGGGTTGTGAATTATGACCTACGCCAGTAAGGAAAATCTGTGTTTTCACTGTTTTCTTTGCAATCATTTTTTGCATGATATCACCCTCTTATGGTTCGCCAAAGGCAGAACTAATCACTGACGCAGTGCTACGTCAGGCCAATGACGCCTTGTGTTCAATGCGCATTACAATCTCACTGTCCATTAGATGTAGGGAATGTGTGGCGTCTCTGAGTGGAATGAGATGTCTGAAGATAACCGTGGTCTCGAAATCGAAAGGAAAAAGCATCGATGCTTACAAGAAGTAGACAAGAAAATAAAGTCGTTGAACTTCATCAGGAATGACATTTACTGTGATTTAAGCTCACTCGGCGAAGAAGATATCCAACAGATCAGAAGTAGATAGAGGCCTCGCGACGACCTTATGTGTAAATTTCTGTGATGGATCAATTCATAGAATGTTTTATTGCTTTCTACATGGGTCCATGCCATGTGAACTGTGTCCTGGCATTTCGATAATTTTGGAACATGGCCCCGAAGGTATCGGGAAGACATGAGACTAGCTTAATGAAAGAGTGGGGGCTTTTCGAGATTAAATTATGGATGAGAACTGACGCGTATCGACGACCAGGGTTGAATGTCCGAGCGTAGGGGTTTCCAGATTTCGCTCTTCAATTTTGACTCATTAAAAATGTTCTTATATCACATGTTACAAAGACAAGCAACGGTAATGATGTCGAGAAGTAACTTGAAAATATTAACAGTGAAGAGACTGAATATATATCGACGCAATAAGTCTGGGAAAATTTCTTCAAGGGTTTGATTGAACAAATATTTGACGCAAGTAATGACGCTATCGGAATGACGCCTCGATAGCAACGCGCATTATGCCAGTTGTACACGGTGCGTCATTTGCTGACGTAGGACTGCGGTAGCGTCGTGGCGCCGTCTTGGGACTATCTTTGACGCACCAAGCAACGGTGACATTATACTCAAACTATAATTATGCAAATTTAACATTGCAAATAGTACGTTGGATTACTGGCGCATTCGCGAATTGCCTTTGTAGGCTTCATTACGTATGTAATAGCGCAATCCAGATCTAGAGTAAAAATGAGACGTGGCATGCAATGGGATAAACGCTCTAAAAAAAAACACTTTTTAATGAAACTGAATGAAATATTTGCTTGCTTGTATTGCCTTTTGTAAGTGATGTCTTAAGCTTTACTTCTTGTTTTTTTTTCTTCAAATGTCATTAGATTTAAAAAGTGCCGACAAACTGGGATCTTAGAATACTCTGTTCCCTATAGCACTTCTGCTTCTTGACGTTGCGATTTTGCAGCATGCTCTGATCATCTTCAAAAAAATGTTCTTACTTTTCTTGGAAAACCGTCAAATTAGTTTCCTTGATGTTTTAGAATTGACTGTTTCATATATTAAATGGCTATATTGAACTGCATAGCTCAAAGGTAAATAAAACAAAGCTGAAGTCATATTTTTCCAAGATGTGAATGTTCGTTCATTTACATTAATAAAAGGTTTCTTTAGTTACCTTGTTGTATGAAAGTTAATCCGTTAACGGTAACATTTGCCATCAAAGGACGACTTCTTGAAATGAGACGCCACATTATTCAGTCATACTCTGGTTTCCTTTAACCTTAATTTTCTTTTGTTTTTGAATTATTAAACATACAGGATTACAAAATAATTTGATTTAAGACTTTTCCCTGCTACCCTATACCATAAAGATCTCTATGGGCAAACCTGACACGCAATAGCAACTCAAACATTAAAACGAACAAAATCTTTGCGTATAAGAGGTTGTTTAATTGAGGTATACAGTTACCACAGAGGTAATCCTCCGTCATGAAATTCATGTTGCTCTCCAAATCTTCTTTCTTTAATCTAGGGCAACGCCGGCGTCAGTGTCGGTCTCGGCTTCGCACCGGAGGCGAGGAAACCTGGTGGAATTACAGAGATGTTAAACCGCGCAGTCATGTAATACCGCCTCGTTTATATGCGTTATGGGGCACAGAAAATGAGAATTGGCTGCTAATGGCGCCGGCGCCCAGTTCGAGTAAGGGAGCAAAGAGAGACGAACGAGATCAATTTCTTTGCTGATTCGCTCTCTTTAAGAACTCCTTGTCGATATCATAAATTATAATTGGTCATGGCTCGGTAGATAATCATATTTTACATTACAATGCTCTGTCATTTTTGTACAGACTCATTACGTGCACAAACCATCATTGTAAGTTGTGCTGACCAGCGCATGTAATTTCCATGGAAATTTAAGTTTTGGGGGGTTATTTTTTAATATTAACTTTTTCGACAGACAACTTGTTAAACATATCGAAAGCAGTTTCTCTAGAAATTGTGTATTGTGAAGAACTCAATTAAGCTTTAATAATGATAATGACGCACTGACCGAACGTAAATAATATTGGTGTTTATCTACAGATTGTCAGCATAGAAAGATTTACAACAGTTCACCATTTTCATTTCCTTTAGATCAATGTACTGACAGTATTGATTATTTTAGGATGCTATGGATCAGTTTCCGTACTATTACCTCCTCTTCCCTGAGCATGGAACGTGAAGGTTTCTACACTCTTGTTCCCCTCCCCCTCCCCCTCCCCTCCCCCTCCTTCTTCCCCTCCCATCCCTCTCCCCCTCCTCCTACCCCTTCTTCTCCCCTGTCTTTCTCCCCTCCTTCACCCCTCTTCTTCTCCACCTCCTTTTCTCACCTCCTTCTCCCTCCTCCTTCTCCCCTCCTTCTCTCCTCTCCTTCTTCCCCTCCCATCCCTCTCCCCCTCCTTCTCCCCTCCTTCTACCTCTGTTTTTCTCCCCCTCCTTCAACCCTCTTCTTCTCCCCCTCCTTTTCTCACCTCCTTCTCCCTCCTCTTTCTCCCCTTCTTCTCCCCCTGTCTCTCTCCCCCTCCTTCACCCCTCTTCTTCTCCCCCTCATTTTCTCACCTCCTTCTCCCTTCTCCTCTCCTTCCTTCTCCCCCTCCTTCTCTCCCTCCTTCTCTTCCTCCTTCTCTCACCCTCCTTCTCCCCTCCTTCTCCCCCTGTCTTTCTCCCCCTCCTTCAACTCTCTTCTTCTCCCCCTCCCTTTCTCCCTTCTCCTTCTCCCTCTC
Source organism: Strongylocentrotus droebachiensis (assembly GCA_035222895.1). NCBI lineage: Eukaryota > Metazoa > Echinodermata > Echinoidea > Camarodonta > Strongylocentrotidae > Strongylocentrotus > Strongylocentrotus droebachiensis. Next base: position 332,098 of record JAVYIG010000711.1, on the reverse strand, counting down.
CCTTCTTCCCTCCTTCTCCCCCTCCTTCTATCACCTCCTTTCCCCCCTTTCTCTCTCTCTCTCTCCCAGGATTTTGTAGACTCCAACCATGTTACCCGGAAAAATCAAATGTCATGGAATAAATCAGCTCAAGAAGTGTTCCCTTTAGCCGAGAGCGCTAATGGTATGATTCGATAAAAACCAAATCGGTGGCGGGGGAGACCCGGGATGGTCTTCGGTGACTCTTAGACGCAAAGGGCGGGGATTTACGGTTTTAGCAGGCCAGGAGGGGTGTTTTTAAATCCAGGCCCACTGAGGGAATCGAGGGGGCGTAATCGACCCGTGTCCCCTTTTGGAAATGGCTTACCCTATACCAAAGCAAGTTGTGTCCACCTCATTATTGTGATCTTGTGTCCGCTCCCAAATTTGATACCAAAATTACATCTGAAGAATTTTTGGCATTCAGAAGAAAAAAATGAAAAATGAAGAATTGTGCCTAACCTTTCGTTCCAAACCCTGGTGCTGCCCCCTTTCGGGAAATATGCCTAAAGATTATGGTTTTATCATAACACACTATGTAAAGGAGGTATCATTTCGTTTATATTGTTGCCTTCTTTTAATAAGCTCTTGAAACACAATCAGTGCAAATTAACGCCAGTAATTCAATCCATTTTATTTGTCATGCTTCATCATTTTGCATTCAATATCTTTACGATGTTATTCACATATTCAACAAAAGTCCTGTGCTCACGCAATCCTACTTCAGCAAATCAATGAAGCCCAGTGTGGAACAGATAATAGGTTATATCAGATAACATTACTATAAACTATAATCATATTGTCAACAAAGTGGCTACAGACCATTCATGACGAATTTTGTTTAAGCTTGTCGACGTAGATTTTGTTTTCTACAAAACATGTCTGTCTGCACAGTAGGTCACCCCCTACCACTCCCCTCTTCTGTAAAGCATATTTGAAAATGTATATGGCAAATGCGCTATATAAATACATTATTATTATTATTATTATTATTATTATTATTATTATTATTATTATTATTATGTGGCTTTGTGACCTTAGCGACCCCCTATCCTTTCAAGTATGTCAGTAATACCACTGACTAACTGACTGAAGTCGACCCTAACAGATAATGCAGGTTATTTTTAACGTGCTATGATATCTACTGATGATAAAACTGACTATGGTGGAACAAAACCTACAATACACTAGACGCCACAATGATGATTATTGGAAGAACACATTCCAAAATGTGTTCACGTGGATCTTCCCGCGGGGAGATATCGATTCTAAGGTTGATTCTCCTCACTTTTCGCCCTGTTTACCCGTTAATACGTTCAAATCTCCCTACCAAAACATCACCTTGGAGGATATCATATGGCCAAATATATCGCCGTTCCTCTTGACCTTTCCTCGTTCTGCTTTCCATTTCCTCAATATATATCTTCCTAGCGTATTACTTTCTCCAGCCTTCACATGCGGTACCCCCGTTGCATTTTTCATCGCAACTGCAATTTCACCGTGACATTTTAATGCATCTTATATCATCCTTTCCTTCTCCGTCTTCTTGTTCTTCTTCGTTCCCCCATTTCTTTCCAGTCAATGTCACCAATCCATTTCTTGCAAAATTGCCTACGGTCACCGGGACTGCCACGAAATGATTGATTCTGAGTCCGAAAGCATTTGCCTCCTGGCACAGCTAGCTTCGATAGTATTTATGATTACTGACATTTCGATCCGGTGATTTTTCTTCATCACAATTGCCTCACTATATCTCTCTCTTGGCCAATGCTGTTTGTTCATTTTCTTCTCTCAGATTCGATTTCTATGGATAGAATAATACGGAGTATGACTCGAGGGCATGTTGATTTAGATTTTGATAAATGGCTTTCTCTAAAAAAATACTATTATAATTGCGGATCGGAGTGGTCTAGCTGTCAGCAATACATCGAAATATCCACGGCCTTTGAGCCCAATACTTTAAGGGTTGGTGTTTCGACACTCTTAAGCAACTCTACAAGTTATTCAATTTGTCAAAGTAATTTTAAATGCCCAGTGGCTGACATTGGGTGCCGACGTTGATTCAAAGGTGCCGCGAACAGGCGTATACTTGGCGACATTTTACCTGAGTCTTACTTCGTCAAAGTTGAATTATTAGGGTTGCAATTTGGTATTGGGTTGGGTTTGGTGTTAGGGTTATATAATTATGTGGTCCTGAGTTCAATTTCAATCATTCGGTTAATGTACGATATTGACCGCGGAGCAAAATTTTCGACACGGCATTTTTTTTTACAGTGCGTCCCATTAAAATTCGAAACTCAAAAACATGCGGTTATTGTGAAAACACAAATATGAGCGATATATTTTTACTTTACTTTCAAAAATTAGAAGTAATATGCTTTGAAATGATGTTTTTATTACATTAATCCACACACATCGTTCTGAAAATGGCATTTGGTAAAACAATTGATGTTTTAGGATCACATGTGAACATGACCGAAGATGACCCGAAAGAAACACAAACATTCAACACCCAAATGAGAAGTTTTTTTTCGTGCTTCTTTTGATAATTAGGGCTTGTAACGTGATCATCAAAAATTAAAGGATGGTGAAGATATTGTCGATGGAACGTGTAAAAAAATATTGGACATGGAATCATGTTAGCGTGTGAGACTACCCGGCGTTTTCATTTTTTAACCAAAATCTGGGACAAAATGGTTTTTGACATGCCATTTGAATAATATTTTCTCTCGGTGGAGCTTGTATGGATTAAAAATAAAGTTGAGTTCTGGTCATGCGATTGCATTGTGAAATAAAAGGTGTGGAATGGATCAGAAACAGTTGATCATGTGGCATGTAAGTATTGGTGTGCACTGCAAGGTTCTGGATTCATCAAAATCATAATAAATTTGGCCGAGTCTTGGTAAAGTAACCAGCACTGTACACAGAAAGCTATATATGGGACAACACACATGGTGTCGGGGCTAGTACTATCTTGATTTCTTTGTTTTTCTATGCTCATTACTCAGCCAGTATGCATTTTCTTCCAAAACTGTTTGGCACATGTCATTTATTTGTAATCTTGAACATTCAGTGTAAGTTTCGTTTGATTCTGTGAGAATTTTTTTTTTTTTTTTTTTTTTTTTTTACCAGAACTGGAGTTTATCTTTAATGCAATCAAGTATCATTTGAAAGCATATTCCTACTTTATGAAAAGCAAGGAATCACATTTTTACAGCACTTAGTTTGTTTACAATAATCGTTTGTTTTCGGATTTCGTTTCGCGTGTTTTTTTGTTCTGGGACGCACAATATAAACACTTACAAGTTTTATAATTGTCTACATTTCGTTAGCTGCCTCAGGGCGTACAAGAGAATGGACCATTTTGATGAAATTTTGTAAAATTGTGTTTTTTAGTATGCTTTACTTGATTTCCAAAATAAGAAGGCCTGCAAGTGGACAATTATTCTTTGTGATTAGTTTTGTAACCAGCGTGTTGAAATATAACAAAATTGTTATCAAGTTAAAACGTTTTCCAAACTATTTATCATTTAAAGGCTTGTATTCTTCTATGGTACATTCGTTTAAAAAAAAATAGCCCTATACCGATGACAACTTTTAAAGGTATAAACCAGTTCTGGTCATGCGATTGCATTGTGAAAGAAATGGTGTGGACTTGATAAGAAAAGGTTGACCATCTAGCTTATAAGTATTCGCGTGTACTGCAAGGTTCTCGAATCATCAAAATAATAAGAAATTTGGCCCAGTCTTGGTAAAGTCACAAGCACTGTTCACAGAAAGATGTATACGGGACTACCCTATATCTACCCAGTCCAGATAGATATAATAATTTACCAAATATTTCAATTAGTATAGGCGGTTTCCCGGCAAAATTTGTATCATCACGTATTAGTCAAAACATATTCTTTCACATAATTGGTAATAAGAGCTTCCATTTAATTTTTTGAGAGGGGGGGGGGGGCGTTTCCAAAACTGGTCTTAACCTTTAAGAGATGTTTTGGTATTTAACTGTATTCTTATAACTAGACATTAGCTGCATGGACAACTGCTATTTAATATTTCAAGATATCATATAAGAGTAAGGCTTGTCATACGGTTTAAGAAAGAATTAATGTTAATATAGTGGTTTAATAGATAGAATGTTTGGTCTGGGTTGAGGTAAGGATTTCGGTTAATAACCGCGATGCAATAATGTCACCGGTGCATGTGTCTTAAAATGCTAATCTATACAAAATATAAAAAATCATCACACAATGCCATGCGATGGAAGCAGTATACAGCTGGAAGAATGTGTATGCACTTCAGCTTCGACAATATCAATCAGAATAAATCAATATTGATTTGGCGCAAGATGAAAACGATCCACAATGTTTCGATGATCCATCTTGTTCCAATCACCTCCACTGCTTGTGTGATATATTCTCGTCAAATTGAGATGCAGCGTGAAGATTGTCTCGTCTCGGTACCAGGGGTGTCGCGAATAGGAGGTTCGGTGTCAGCTAGCGACCCCCTATCCTTTCAAATTCTCTCTTGGCACATCCGTGATTGGTGTCGGCAACGGTTTTAGCGCTATATTGGCAAAATTTGAAAACGTCAAGTCTCTTTTTAACACTCTTGTCATTGAATTTAAAATAGCGACGGCTAGGAGAAATGATCATTAAAAAATAACGTTGACATCTTGTAAAGCGCTCATGTCCGTCACGCCCTGACGCTTCTGACGTTCTTACATCATCACTCTGGTCATAGCCGAACGACCAAATATATATGTAGAACTATAAGGTTACCCATTTACACTTGGGTAAGAGAGTGGCAAGCGTTGATTGGTGTTTTGCCAAGGGCCTTTTTTTCAATGAAAGTCAAGTTAATGAACCATTCCACCACGACACCTTCGCAGAGCTAGATTGTCGGCTTGTCTAGACCAACACCTCTTCCATCCCCTTCCATTTAAATTGTATAGTGACGCCCATTGTCAGCTTGTCTGCATTAGTGTTTCAAGAGGATATCATCTTGGCTAGTCGACCTAGAAGTATCGGTTCAATTATACACAGCAAGCGTACGTAAGACAATTTTCATGTTTCTTGTTGTATGTATGAAGTAGTATCTACTTATTTTATCAAGAGCCACATCAAATATAAAATACAGAGTGTCTTCCAACTGCACTTATTAGTCACATATACGATGATAAGACGGAAACTGAAGTGTGTTCTATATTCTTAATATGCTTAACGTGTATATCTACCTGTATGTTGTGTACAGAATAACCCACGTCATTTGTTTTACCCCCCGCCCCCATTTTTTGTTTGGGGGGACAATTAGACTGACCTGACTGTCTTTTCAAGATATGTCAAGTTCTGCCAGGCTGCATGCTTTCAAATAAGCTGCCATTATAATTAAAGGGATGTGGTATCTTTGCCTCAGATTCTAATGAAAAACATGGATTTAGCTCATGCTGCAATGATAATTATAAACCTTAAGGTCTGTCAGGAATCCTATGACTGTTACAAGCCGATCGTGTGTCTGAGTATAAAGATATTTATGATTGGGATTTGAAATTTTTGAACGGTCTTTTTATAGAACTATTGGAGAAATGAGTATGGTAAAACCGATCACTCAATGATGTTTACTTTTTTCAAGCACTTATTGATCATTTTGAAGTGCAATTTTGTTAGGGCTTCAATATCACACCATATCACAGACACTGATAACATGTAATGTAGGTCAATGCTTCTCAGATTTGTAAAACTGGAACATTGTTAAACAATGCCTTAAACGTCAAGTCACAAAGCCTGTTTTTAATACACAATGCGTTATTTCTAGCGTCAAGATTGTGGTACTACGAAAAGTATGTTAATCTAAATCATGTAAATTGCAATGTGTGTACTCTTCATTCTGCATTATCTCTCTTGAACGATACCCCTCTAGTAAGTTGTGTCAATGATCGTGCCAGTCACTGGCGCAGTCCTACGTCAGCAAAATGACGCAATTAGTAAAGACGCTTATTTTCATTGCAATGTGTGCAATCTTCATTTTGCATTCGCTCTTCTGTACGGTGCCACTCGCATATGGCGCGTCAATGATCATGTCAGTCCCTGGCGCTGTCTTGCGTCAGCAACATGACCGTCGCCTCGTGTGCAACAGAGCTCTTTTTATGAATGACTACGAAGCGGGGGTATGAACGTGTCTATATACTCAGAATCCGAACCCGTTAGAGAGAGGTAGAGAGAGAGGGGGAACGAGAGCGAGAATGGAGGAAAAGAAAAGCAAAATAGAGGGACAGACAAAGAAACAGATTGGATGAGAGTTGATGTATAGAGCTGTAAAGACTCTAGATGCCTTCTGCTGAGCAGTTATAAAGCAGACCAATACTTCGACCACCTGCTGCAAACAAGTGAGACAAATGTTCTCCTTTTCTTCTTCCTTTCCTGTTTAACACCCGTCTTGTAACACTTTGTGTTCTTTACCAATGGATTAGTAGATCTTGATTTGTTCACTACCTTTCTCTCTCTCTCTCTCTCTCTTTCTCTTTCTGTATCTTCCCCTATATTATCTCATCCCTCTCTTCCCTCCGTTCCTCTTCCTATGAGGTCTTCCGATAAGTGTATGTATTAGAATTCCCTCAAGATCGTTACTCGATAATTACATAAAGAAAATGATTACTAGTATATGTTTACCGTATTTGTATTACTAGGGACATCTCATAATGGTCCCCTTCTTTTCATTGTATTTTGTAAAATAATTTGATAATTTTTATGGAATTGAATTAGATCCCTTAAAGGGAGAGTAGCTTGGCAAATACTTGTAAACGCCATCTACGTCTTCTTCTGGACAACTGCACGTAAACGAATGAACTTGATTAACGGTAGTCAGCGACTTAATCTCTACATGGTCAACAGACCAAAGTTCTCCTCACGCTTTTGTTTCGCGTATGTTGCACACACGTGATTGCTGCGGTCGCGCCTTCCGAAGTCGTATATACACGATTGGCCCCGAGTCAGGCAACGGGATAGCCTCTTGTCGATGGCCCTCGCGTTGTTGGAGTCCGTAAATTTTGGCGAGCGAAGCGAGCCAGATAAACCGAAACGCGATCGCGCTGAGGCGCTTAGGTTTCTCTGGCTCGCTTCGCTCGCCAGAATTTACGGACTCCAACAACGCGAGGGCTATCGACAAGAGGCTAGCAACGGGAAAGACACGTTGTCTCGCCAAGCTACACTCCCTTTAACATTTGAAAGAATGAATTGTGCGTCAAGTTTAATACGCTATTTTCTTTTCTCTTCATTTGCTGATTTTGCACCTGTCTCTTATTTTTTTTATTTTAATCAGTTTGTCGATCCCATTGTGAGGGGAAGCGATTTGAGAGGATTTACTCTTTGATATGTCGATGAATAATTCATGTTCTCCTTTGTGTTTGCGTGTGTGTGTGTGTGTGTGTGTGTGTATCAATCAGATATTATATGGTATGAGCTGGATTACAGGCGCACGCCACTACTTAGTCACCTGCATCCCCTAGTTGGCCTGTAGTGAACGTGCCGGCTCCTAATTTAATCTATAAATCATGTTTTTAATAACATGGAAGGTGAAATATCACCTCCAATATGAATCGAAATGTCAATATTAAATATTCCGGTTACAGCAGATGTTTGTAAAAAATCCCCTTTTCAGTATTAAAGGTACTATGTCCCTTTTGCAGCCAACCTCAAATGCTGTAGAACTTTGCAGGAATTATGAATATGTCATGTATGTCCTATCTGTGAAATTTAAACGTTAGCAGTGTCCTCATATTCAAATTATGCAAGGAAACCCGTTTACTTGCTAGACTTCACTGTCATACACTATTGAGTGACTGACTGGCTTTTTTTCTTCTTTGGGAATAACATACATGAAAAGAGTTGTAAAGGGTACATGAGCATTTGTCTACATCAATAACCCACTTCTTGTGATGGCCAAGATTAAACAGATTGAATCTTTGCGCAGCATAAAACGTATGACCATTCGGTACAATTGTCTGAAAATCAAGACTATTACTTTTGGGCTCTATAGCCCTAAAGTCGATCTGACAACTAATAGTCATCATTTTCCCACTTGAAGAAATTTTCAAGCCCCACCTTTTTAGGGAAGTTCTAAATTAGTATTATCTTTCAAATGCAGTTGGAATTTAACTTTTTCATTTTTTTGGCCTGCAAATGGGATATAGTACCTTTAACGAAAAAAAATCAATGTTTGCAAACAAAAGATTTTTATATCTTGTGTTTATTCAAAATATAAAATATAAGTTTATCTCATTACAAAGTCAATATCCCATACTTGCAATCAATATGGATTTGATAATCCAATTTCCTTTCAGTCACCAACCTTTCCTTGTCAGGGGTAGTAATAGGCATTCATCTGTTCATTGATAAAGAGAAAATTGCCTTCATAATATTCTTCTCAATGAACTAGTTAGTCTTCCGGCTGCGAACACGTTCCTCATTTCCCCCTAATTTTCCACAATGCAGTAACTACCAACAGAAAGTTAGAAGACCTTAAAGCATATTGCCCTCAATTTAATAACAGGAGGAGGGCGCCCTCAAGGTACATGACCCGTGTGATATTTAGAATGACGCCCGGTCGGTCAAACTCAATTTATGTGATGTTTGGGTGATCTGACTACCCCTCCAATAATATTGTATTTTGTAATATTCCCTTCCCTTCCCCCTTCCATGCCTCTCTCTCTCTCTCTCTCTCTCTCTCTCTCTCTCTCTCTCTCTTTCTCTCTTTCCTTCTCTCTCTCTCTCTCTCTCTCTCTTTCTTTCTTTCTCTGATGGAAAGTATAAAAGCGTGGGGGCGGAATGAAAACAATGAAATTGTGATGTTATATGGATACAAGCGGGCAGTGATTAAGTGCTAATGGCGTATTTCGATCCATTTTAAAATGTCAGGCACGGTTGTGAACCTCTGATTATGGTGATGGAATGGCAATAATTCGTCGTTATAATACCTCGTAAAAATACGTCGTATTATGCCAATATTACGTCGTAATGTCTCGCGAGTCCAGGGTAATTACTGCTTTTATAGCAAATTTCTTTGTACGCCTCTGATATTTTTCTCCATCACAATTCATAAGTCTTACGATATACCTTCCTTGAGTTCTGGGGTTATATTGATATGCTCTGTCTATGCGAAAAGATCAACATTTTCATTTCTATCTAATCTGCCCTTTAATTATATCTAGGCAGTACTATCATGATTATTATTACGTAAAGAATGTTAAAGCTGGTAAAGGGTTTTGCAGATTGGATGTCGGTCTGGCAGTCTGTTCGCTCTCCGAGTGCTGCAGTATTATGAAATTGTGAGTGTACAATATTTTAATATTTTCAACGTTTTTATTGTTTCAATATGTTTTTACAGTTATTGATGTTTCCTTCATTAATATAGTTAATTTTTAAAAAATGTATACATTAACGTATTCAATATATTCTAGATTTAACCATATTTTCAATGTTTTTCAACGTTTCGATTTACTCCACATTACGATTAATTAGAAACCCTATTTGCCAAGATATCATTTGTAAGGAATAGAGATGAAAAACACACCCTTGGATCAATATCTTTAATAACCGCTATCGCCTATAGTTTACCTTTGTTTTGACGTATCAATTTGTCCATGTATAGTTGCATTCGCCTGATTAGAGTCTGCGTCCTACATGTAGTTACTACTGATGTTTTTGTCTGCAATCGTTTAAAGTTTCGGAGAGGGGCTCATCGATAAACCCTATGGCCCGAATTCACAAAGCAAGGTTTGAACTCAGACCAAGGTTTGAGCTCAAACCTCCTTTTGTTCTTTACAAACCAGGTTTGTAAAAAACGCGTAAAACGCGTCATATGACGTACGAAAACCAAGGTTTGTCGACAAACCTCCTTTGTGAATTCGGGCCCATGTGACCGGGCATGGTGGCTCAGTGGTTAGAGCGCCCGCCTCATGAACGGGAGCTCGTGGGCTCGAACCCCGGCCGGCCTAGTCATACCAAAGACTTATAACAATGGGACTTTCTGCCGTCTTGCTAGGCGCTCAGCATATTAGATTGGAGAAGGGTAGTAATAACATATTATGTTATGCAGGGCCCGCTGGAAAAGCAGTTTCATAACTTAAGTGGCTACCCTGGGTAAAACGTTATTATAATATATATCACAATTAAATGTTACAACGACAAACAAGATCGCAAAGACGTTCGAGAAATCAAGTAAGCCAATGTCAATAGCGCTGTGTATCATCATTTGAACTTTGTGAACAGTACAATGGCTTATTAAATCATGTGATTATCATGTGAGTGGTATAATAGAGTATTGAAATTCCCTTGAGTTGATTTCTCGAAAGTCCTTACAATCGCGCCAATTATAACATATCATGCTTCCTTTTGATCGATATCTTATACGTCATCGCCTTTTCTGTTCCTTCCTATGACGGTATTAATCTTTTTATACAGTTCCATGCACTTCAATCAAAAGTCTATATCCTATTTACTTAATGTTGCTGTTGGCGACTGTTTCTGCTTGGTGGTGGCGGTGGTGGAGTGGGAGGGAGTGAGGGCGGGGAGGGGTAGGAATACATATATCGCATTTAAGTAACGACGGCATTGATGGATCGCCTACGGCCTATATTGTGTATACTATAGCCTACGTCAATCTTTGTATTTTCTTTCTCTTTACATATATTTATTTCATTTATTTTCTCATGAAACAACTACCCCAATGAAATAGGACTGTCTGCAATACCAAACAAGTGCCCCTCGGTTTAGAAACTGACAAAACTTGAACAGGGATCTTGAAAAACATACTAATTTATCTGCACAGGTAAACTTTAAAAAACGAGAAATCATATACTATGGTCTCGATATGTTTACTAACATTATGTGCAAAAGATAACTCATTTTTATATAAGCGCATAATAATTTGTAGGGATAATATGTAGTGTATGCATCATTGGCACAAACAATGTGTGTAATATACAAAAATATTTGTATTAGGTCTATATGGTACAAATTTTTACATGTAGCAGAGTAATATTCCATGACCATACCTTCTTTTTTATGTACGCTATATTTTTGTATTACTTACTATTTATTTATTTATTTTATTTAATGGTATACTTGTACAAAATTTGTCTCCCTGCTTAGGTCAAACTGTACATATTTCTTTTTTACAAATAAAAACAAAATGCATAATTATAACAATACAAACCAATGCTATACAAATAAATTATGAGGAAAATAAAAACAAAACGCTAAGCGATTTGGTATGGTTTGATCCATAATTAACATGATCAATTTAATCCAATAATGTCTAATTTTCTGTCTGAATGAAAAGAAAGAAGAAAAGACAAAGGTTTAAGTCATTAAGAAGAGAAGGCAAAAGATAAATAAGTCAAATTATGAATAAAAAGAGTACTAAGGAAAAGAACAGGAGAGACGGAAGAATAGAAGGAAGAGACTGAACGTGGAGGTGTTGAGTAAAGACGAACAATAAGTGTGAGCCTCTAATTAGACAGACGTTACCTGCCATACATAGACCATTAATCAGGTCACGTCCTTGGCTTTCATTAGTATGCTCTCCTTTTCTCTGTATGCCATTTGTCATAATGTATGTGTTGCTTTATTGCTGAAGTATCAATGAAGCGATGTACCAACAGAAATAAAGACTGTGTGATATATTTCTATGATTAGTATCCTTTCATCACGATTATATTCCACAGAATAAGTTATCCATTTCAAATAATCAAGTGACAGTATTGATTAAATGACAATCGTATAATCAACTCATTAGCTATTGCTCCCCCTTCCCCCATCCCACTTTCCTCACCTTGTCTACCCTTTTGAATCAATGAAGTTGTTTGTGACCTCTTAATGGTGAGGGGTCACGCAGCTTGGTCCAATTCTCTTTTCTCTTCGCCCCATGAACAGCCCATCTTACAAACACTCGATATAATCAATAAGACAGCGCTCTGCAGGAGGGCTACCGAGCGCCCTAGCTAGCTCCATCCGTCTCCGAGAATCGAATAGAAACGTCTCGGCCAATGGGGCTCAACGCGCCCTTTCAAAAGGTGCTGTTCACATTTAAACCTAATCTGGACACTGGTGAAGTTAAAGATGAATAAAGAAACATAACTATCAAATAAGACAGCGCTCTGCAGGAGGGCTACCAAGCACCCTAGCTAGCTCCATCCGTCTCCGAGAATCTCATAGAAACGTCTCGGCAGTAGATCACAACGCGCCCTACAAAAAGCGCTGTTCACATTTAAGCTAATCTGAACACTGGTGAAGTTAAAGATGAATATGGAAACATAACTTTAAAAAAAGACAGCGCTCGGCAGGAGGGCTACCAAGCACCCTAGCTAGCTCAATCCGTCTCCGAGAATGGAATATAAAAGTCTCGAACAGTGGGGCTCAACGCGCCCTACAAAGAGCGCTGTTCACATTTAAATTAACTGAACACTAGTGAAGTTAAAAAATGAATATGGAGACATAACTATCAAAAAATGCAATATGATCACAAAGGTCAAAAGAAAAATGATGTCCTTGTATTTTCGCCTTAAATTTGAAAATACAAGGTGAAATTCATTTGTAGCCGTTTGAATAGAGATCACAAATTCAAAAGCAATAGTAAATGGTATAATCGATGGAATTCTTTGTGTAGGGTGTCGTACCAGGGTGCCGTGGTAGGAGGTTTGGAAGTTAACGCAGCAAGCAGATAGTATGGCCGAGGCCCATTTCTCCCTCCGGTCTTAAATTCATTGAAGAGAAGTTTTATGGTTTTGGGTTTGTGTATCAGTTTTATTTTAGGCTAGGTTTAGGGTTAAAGCTTTTGTTATTTGTAGTGTAGGATTTTTTTTTACAGAGCATCTGTCGCCGTTTACACTCAATCATAATTATTAAAGGCTTGTTGGTTGGACTGATTTTGTTTTGTTGTTATTGTTGTTGTTGCTGTTGATGATGTATATTTGTTTGTTTCTTGTTTTTGTTTTGTTTTTGTTAAAGGTTTGTAGAGCACTAGTATACCTTGGGGAACATCGGATAAAGAAAAAAAATGTTTAAGTGCATCCGTGTTTGTATTAAACCTAGGGCATATCAAATGAAAAATGGTTCATGTTCAACCTTAGGCACCTATTCTATCACGGGAGTAGCATTCACCTGAAAAGGGCATTTCCGATCACAGGAGAATCTCTTTTCTTTATCCTTTTACATTATCAATATCGTTATAACCATTCTTATCGAAAGTTGTCACTGTCAAAATGGAAATACAGGAATGGACATCGTCCTACTTCGCACTATTTCATTGGTAATTATAATGATAATAATAATCTGGATTTATATATTGCTTAATACAAGATACCGCCTTTGGGCGCTTTTGTGATATCATTTCCCCCGGCCATCGGATTCATTTACCTACAACGTACACCATATCCACTCCCTGGGGAGTAGTCCTACCATATGGTCACCATGAGGGCCTATGACAATTACTGATACAAACGCTTTCGTCATCCTACGAGGTCTGAATGTAAATTAATGCCTTGCCAAAGAACATTAGTGCCGTGTCAGAGATCGAACCCACGACCTTTGCATTTCAAGTCAATTGCTTAACCCACTCGACCACTCGACTACGACACCTCTACTTGCAAGCGTTCGTGTCAATCAATCAAGCCATCACTTTTGTCCCTTTTTCATATAATTGGATTGTACATCCGGAAGATTACATCGACCGTGGTCTGGTGAAGCAAAAAAAACATCGGTGTTGCCATTAAATTGACGTTGGCGTATCCCCGGATTCAATGGGGGCGGAGGGCAAGTCCGGAAAAATATGTGATGAGCAAAATAAAAGTGTAGTCGTCAGCCCATGCTTCTTCTTCCATTCATCTGTTGGTGGACCGGGAGGGGGTAGGCAAGTGCCCCCGGTACCCCCTATATACGCAACTGAATTATGTCACTCTACCACGCTTGATTGTCCCATTGAACAAATTGCTTGTACTGTTTGAGAAACGTGGTTGCGAAACGAGTGGAAACATAAAATTGACAAATTTAAGTTGAAATGGAAGTATTATAATAAAACCATTAAATCGAAACTTGGTCAAGCAGGAGATTTCCCAAGGCACTGTGGTACATTGGTGAAAGCCCGTAACTATCGGAAGGGGAAGGTCATTGGTTCAAACCTTCCTTGGTGCTTAAATCGTCGGACAAGATGGCCTTGCAACACTATGGCTTAGTGGTGGAGGCCTTTTGACTCTCATACAAGAGGTCCTGGGTTCGAAACTTGCTCGATGATCACGTCCTTGGACCTTTTGTTTAAACCCACATTGTCCCTCTTGGCCCTAGTGTATTTTCCTGATGAGGCTGATGAGGAAAATGAGACCAGATAGTTATCATTACTGCTTTGAACATATAACTTATTTCGAGAGCATACTATTTTCAATTCTATGTTTTATTATTTTACTAAATAATAAATGTATGTCTTATGATAAAGAGAAGTGGTGATTTAATTGTTTTTAATGCGAAAAATTGTTTTACAGGAAGACGGATACAGTTGAGAGAGAAATGAAATTTAAACAAACATTTATAATCGTTAAAATAATAAATCTTTGATTACAACTACGATGTAACAGATTTTGATTTTACATACGTTCAGTTTGATTCAAATAATTCATAATTCTGTCAATAAAACGCCGTTGGTGATGGCACAATTCATATGAATTGATATACAGCAACTATCTGATTCCTAACAATGTGTATATATACATATATGAACTGCAGAGATTCATTCCGCTCTTGCTTCATATTGTCTTTGTTTGTTTGTTTCATTTTGACTCTGCCAAAGCTTAAAATAATCTTGTGGCGTGAGAGCACTGTGCCGAAAGGTATGGTACGCAATGCAGGGCGGAAAGCAAAATTAATCGTGGCCTTTCACCTCATCACACACGCCTTTAATATCACGCTTGTTCTAATTTGTTGAATGAAATATGTTTTCAGGCTTTGTTTTTCTTTCTTCTAGTTCAGCGACTCTCCGTCATCAACGCACACACCTGCTGGGGTAATATTAAACACCTCATCTCACACACTTCCCTCCAAATCCGCCACGCTTTACAACGCCACGCGCTTCAATGGCTAACTCAAAATAAGTATTCGAATCTTGTCGTATAACCGATAAAGAAAACTTTGCTACTCTGAATAGCCAATCAACACTTACAACGACCCGCGCATGCGCATCTTGGCAGTGGTCAATGTACGAGAGAAGACTGAGGAAAGCCGCGCGCGAAGATCACTTTCCAATTTTATGGCATCTCAGTTAGGTAGTATTGGTCGGGTCGTCTGCACGTTCGTTGCGCTCTGTCCTACATCTACATGATAAGGATACACGGAAAGATTCTTTAACTACCGCTGGAATGCATTTGCACGTCGTAAGACGTGATCAATAAATAAGGGAGACTAACTGGCAGCTCATACATACATCAACAGACTTCCGTGGATTGTTATCTCTGAAATATACTTCAGGCCAGCTTTTGTTCTTCTCGATTTAAGCCGGGAAGCGTTTTGTTATTTACAACTGCTTTTGTGATGGAACTGGGGTGAATTTCACTTTAATGAAGGAATCGAATGAGCGTTTGATGCGCCAGCGGAGATGGACAATGGTGTTAGGATGAATTAGTCAATTGTCCTTCTCTTTGAGTCGTCGAATCGATGGCGCCCATTGTCTAAGGACACAAGGACAGAGGGTCGATCTTAACGACTCATCCAATCTCACTCTCTATCACCAGTCACCGCCACAATCACTCTCTCTCTTGCGTCCATGTCGGGATTATTGGTGTATTTCTCGAGGCTTTACTTACGGAGATAACCACTTTCAGCTTTTACTAAGCTCTGGGACTTATGATCGTTGAGGATTATCATCAGCTTATGCTCAGGTAAGTCGGAATACTTTCGGAAAAATGTTATGGTAATTTTAAAAGACGATTACGTGCGTGTAGGTACAATTTCTATTAACCATGAACTACCCCCTATTAACGAGTCTTTTTTCTTGTCTACGAATGCTATACAATAAATGCAGTGGGTAACGACATTGCATAACACTTTTTTCTATACACATTTTTGAATTCCGTCACTGTTTTAGCAGTTTCATAAATTCGTTGGGAATGTATGGCAGTATAACTTTCTTTCTCGAAACATCACCGTAACATTAACGTTACGTTTAAAGTCTTATTTTGTGTAGGGTATGCAATTAGGATCTTTGTTTCACTGTGGTAACAGCAACCGAGCCCTTTAAAAGAACCAGCGATACTTTATATATGAATTAAAAAAAGTAAACAAGCTATTATCAACTATAAACAATATCGTGAAGGCTTAATACAGGAAAGCCAACTGAAGTAATTGCACGAGCATTGCAAATTACACATGTACCTATTCAAATGTGCGTACATAACAATCACGTGATCTGTAATCGTAATGTGCACATGTTACAATTTAGAGATCTCATAATTCGGATATGATTTCAATGGGCAATACAAAACTGTATTGACATTTGCCTTGAGTTGATCCTTCGAAAGTATTAAATGCTTTCGTGTTTTAAATGGTAGATAAGTATGTACCCGGCACATTACATAATCATTTAACAAGTATCTAAAACCACACGGGTTTTTCTGTAAAAGTCCGGGCAGGGGGGGGGGGGGCTGAATAAAGAATGTATTGTGGTCGTACTTCTTTGCTGATAACATTCCCGTAAACGTCCTTGTGGATCATGTGCTGATATTAAATAGCTGTATAAGCTATCATATCACACAGCATATGTGTATCGTTATTTCAAAATTATGTCATGCTACTCCATAGATCTATATTTTCTGAATTATTAAAATATTTTATAAACTGTAAAAATAGATAAATTAATAAATAAACACTGGAAGTGATTAAATGTTACTTTGATTTTCTTATTATTGTTGTAAGGTACGCATTGCGTTAGATCATAACTTGCGATTTTTTTTTGTGTAAACAAGTAGAGGTATGTCATACTTTTTCCATGCTGCATACAAACACTATATGGGGCCTGTCACCACGAAATGAGTCCAGTGTCGCAAAAATTGTATTCCTGTTTTTAAGTATTATATGAATCTACATTAAGTAAGCTTTAAATTAAGGGGTCACACATTAAAATTGATAAATTATATCCAGAAATATGAACAAAAACCTAATTGGACTTTATAACAATGGGATTACCCAGTTTTGAGATAATTAGGTGTAAAGTTAATGATGCGTAACATATTATACTCTGGTCAACAACAACATAGCAACAACACACTTCCCATCATTCGATTTCAATGAAACTTTCAACAAACAAAGAAATAATAAGTAGATTTTTGGAAAAATCTTAAATGTGGTAGGTGGGTCAAATTTCAGTACATACACACTATACATCGCTATTACTACGATTGAGCTAATGCGACACTGGACTCATTTCGTGGTGACTGGCCCCATATATTATCATCTTCACTCCCTATATTCGTTTGGATCTACATTAACCATAACTAGAAATGCGACACACAACATGGCAATATAATGTCATTTTGACATGGAATGCCACCCATCTAAAATTTTCTAAGGTTACATCACATCCCGTCCCCTGAATTACTCACTGGTGATTTTATTCGATTGAAAGTTCATTGTCCTTTCCGGGTGAGATAAACATGACTTTCGGTTTCCTTTGTTGATGATTCGTCTGAACTACCGGGAGGATATCATGGAATAGTAGAACCCAGCGGCCAGGTAATCTATACAAGAAACACCATCCACTCACTAGGTAATGTGTAGTAATTGATAGCTACCGATAAAGGTAGGTAGCGAAAAGATTTGAATTAACAGTGAAATATTGCACATGGCACAGCTTAATTTAAAAATAAGATCCTTAAGAATAGTTGAAGAAAGAAAGGCTAAATAGTTTGGTCATATTCAGAGACATCAAATTCTCTTGAAACATTTGTTGGAATGAAAAATAGAAGGTACCGGACCTATAAGGAAGCCGAGAACCAACTGAGAGGTGAACATTAAGACATGGAGTGAAATGACACTGCAAGAGTGTACTAAAATGGCATAAATTATACAGAGATGCGTGGGGGAATTGTTGCAATCAACCTCCGAGCTGGGAGAAGATACCAGTAAACACTATGAACATGATGGACAAAGAAAGAGGACAAAATATACGGTTCCTCATTCTACCCTCAACAATTGATGTGGTAGACAAAAGAACATCCCTTCCATGCTATTATGTAAAAATGTGTAGAACAGGTGAATATGCATGTGACACCTAGCTGTTCTACACATTTTTACATAATAGCAGTGAAGGGGTGTTCCTTTATTCTGAGAAACTGTATATTTTGTCCTCTTTCTTTGTCCGTCATGCTCATAGTGATAGATACAAAGTAATTGATATCCACATTTCTACTACAAAATAATCGCGTTAGATTATACATTACCTTTTCTCTGAAAACAAAAAGTAAGAATTTCTTCAGGAACTATGAAAAAGTGTTCTTTTAATTTATTCTATGAATCAATCATTCCTAATTATACGTGACCTAATTTTAAAATACAAATATACTGAAAGAAGTTCGTTTACAACTGGAATTTTTTTTAATTCTATAGCAGCTGCTTTATTTTAAACTACAATTTTTTTTTCACATCGAATGCATTTTATTGATTTTCGATCTTTAATGAGAGACACAAGCTACTCAGGCAGTACGAGAGGATTCTAGTCAATAATATATTTGATCCAGAAACGAATTTACTTACTCATTTCAATCCCATCCTCTTTGCTGATAAGTGTGTTTTTAGCAACCTGGTTTATTTACTTTATGGCTGCCTCCCGATCCTTAATATGCCATGTATACAAAGTACGTTTAAGCCCAATCCACAATAATGAGAGAATGATGAAAATCTCACTGTGCCCTTAGCATTTATATTTTCTTTGAGCTGACTGATTAGTTAGTTTCATTCCCCTTTTCTTTTCTTTTTGGGGGATTAGAGTTGGTCGATCCGTTTAATGATAAAGAATTTCGTTTATTCATTTTCCACATTCCTTTAAAAAAAATAGAAAAATGACATGCAAAGCTTAAAAATAATGAACATTTCATACATTAAAGGAATACACAAAGAAACACACATACCAACAAACAAATAATTGACATAGATGAATGTTCAAATTGTGTCTGTGTATGATATCAATATAATTTAGGTAAAATAAATAAAAGAGGTTCCTTATCCTAAGCTAACATTTTTCCTGAACGATCAATCTCTTATTTAATCATGTATCCGACACACCTATATTCTCATAATTTCCATTCTGCAAAGATCAAATCATGGTTTCCGTCCTTCAAAAAGTCGTGAAATATACATAAATACAAACACAAACACACCCACGCACACACACACACATACATATATACAAATATAACTATACATGGATATATATAATATAAATGGATATATATAGGTCATGAATATGTATCTATGCACGAAACTTGATCCGTTACAGATAACCAGCGTATGGTTCATTAAACACGGTGGCGGCGAACATCTAATTATGTCGAAATAGAAACATATGTATCATCGATGATCCAACTGATTGACGTGAAACGAGCCGTTAATGGTGGATCTGATGTCAGTTCGGAGACAGCGTAGGAGTGTCTTAATGAAAATCCAGTCACACGTGACAATAAAAACATGTACCAATATTGTACATGTCAACTTTACACCAGGTCGAAGAGAATTGTATTTGTCTAGGTAGTCTGGTAGGCTATCCCCATAATGTTGCTATCAATATGTGCTTATTAATATTAGCGGATGAAATTCGGAACAGGATTTTACGAGTACAGAAGATGTCTAATGATAGTGAATGAGGGATGAGAATATTCATTTACATTAACTCGATTGGCCAAGAATTGGTTGGAAGCGGTGTAGGGTCGGTTAAGCGGTGTGACGGAGGTATACCAATTATAATGACCTCCATGCAAAATCATTCTCTTGAGGAAACATTTATGAGATATCAGTGCAAATAGGAAAGCTCAATTTCTGCGTTATTAATAGCCTTTCGAACAAATTGCTTGTGTGAATATATTTCATTGCTATGTTTTTTAATGTTCAATAATTGGCGGTTCTCTTACTGAGGAAAAGCCATTTTAGATCGTATGAAGAGCACTTGGCTACAGCGTGATAAGGGAGTGCTTCTTGATAGACACTGTATTCATTTTTCTTATTCACCCCCTCTACATCTGGAAAAGATATTAGGATGATTTTAACATTACATTTTGAAAGATGATACATCTATCTGGTATTGCTCTCAGAGTTCTACTATATCATTTAATCTTCTTTGGCCTCATTCCCTTACAGATCAAGACGAGAGCACCTCTTGTTCTACATGATTACAGACGCCGAGTAGACGGAACAGTCGGATTGTACGGATTTATACACATCTCTAAAGAGCTCTTGGGGGAGTTTGTTACGCGATATGGTTGAGTCGGATTGGCAATTGGTGCATGGACATCATTTCCGGTGAAGTGTATCGCCCATAATGCAAGATCAAAGGATGACCTCGGCTCTGATATCGACGCTGAGTGTCGACGCAGCAGCTGATGAACTCTCCATGTCGGAGTTCGACTACTTTACGGAGGAACCACCCGCCGACCCGGACGGGGGAATGCCCATTGTGCAGATGGTCCTGATTGGACTCGTGCTCGCGCTCATCATCGTTACCTCTATTTTCGGTAACATCCTGGTGTGCGCTGCTGTGGCAACGGAGGATAAACTCCGGCGGACGGGGAACCTTTTTATAGTGTCGCTCGCCATGGCGGACCTTCTCGTATCATTCCTCGTCATGCCGTTCGCGATGTTTAATGATCTCTTAGGGTACTGGGTGTTCAGTCATCGCTTCTGTAACGTTTGGGTGTCATTTGACATCATGTTCAGTACGGCATCTATTTTGAATCTCTGCGCCATCAGCGTGGATCGCTACATACATATCAAAAGACCCTTTAAATACTACCACTGGATGACAAAAAGGATGGTCATAGCAATGATCCTGTCTGTATGGGGCATGTCTGCACTCATTTCATTCATTCCAATTCATCTTGGTTGGCATAAGGATGCCTCGGATACCAGTGCATCACTCCACCCCTCATCGCACCTGTTCCCTCTCTCCGCCAATCTCTCAAACTTCACCCATCCTGACATGCAGACATTGAGCCCTAATTCAATCAGCGTCTCTCATCTCCACCCCCCTGACACGGATCCGGGGGATCATTACTTGTGTGCGCTGAGTCTGAACGCTACCTACGCTGTCTTCTCCTCTTTAATAAGCTTCATCATTCCCTGTTTGATTATGATCAGTATCTACGCGTGTATTTTCAAAGCGGTGAGAGAGCGGATGAGGAACGCTCGCCTCGGCCGCCTCGGCAGCAGTAAGAACCATCATCCGGACACGCAGTACCACTGCAACAGTCAAGCAGCCTCGGACCACAAAGCTGCCATCACGTTAGGTATCATCATGGGTGTGTTCCTCATGTGCTGGCTACCTTTCTTCATCTACAACATCGTACTTCCATTATGCGCCTCCTGTTTGTTTAGCGAACTAGCTTTTAAGATATTAACCTGGTTAGGCTATTTCAATTCCTGCCTCAACCCTGTTATCTACAGTATTTTCAATCAAGATTTCCGCAACGCGTTCAAGAACATCATCTTTTACCGCATCGCCGGAGTCCTCTGTCGGTGCTGGGACAAACGGCCCCGAAAGCGCCATCGCGGTCACCATTCGAGTATCACCAAAAGGACCAGACCTAACGACATAAACGGTCGCGTCAAGTTTGACGCACCAGCTTACGGGTTACGAGCTCACAGAAAGACGAACATCAGTGATACTTCTCTCGAGACAATACGCGAGAAACTCTCCCCGACGTGAGAATGATGAATGAAAATAATTGAAAATATTGTCATCACAAAGGCTTCACGTTGTTAGGCCAAAATAATCATATTTCTTCTCTTCATTATACTATCGTCAGAGTTTGTATCTATCATTCTAAAGAGTCTACCTTTGTATAATGTATATAGGTTCTTAACTGTAAATATTGAATAAAGATAGGCTATCTAATGACAGGTTGTTGTTATAACATATGTTTACGTTTTTTGTACTTCACCGCAGGTTTGGTGATGACTGAATTCAATGTTAATTAATCTAGTCTCCCGTGACGAAATAACTGCATGAAGCATATGGGAGATATACATCCCCTATCCCTGTCTGTCAGTCCAACTATTGATCCATACAAAAATTAAAGAATACAAAGACAAGGTTTTCTCGGGGGAAGGTCGAAAAAATATCGAACTTACTCTCCATTTTATTTCAGATATTATTGACGGTTTTCTGCTATATAAAATCGTTATGGTGATGAAAGCTTGTATGCAATATCAAAACTATCAGAACGACCAAAACAGCGGTGGGCGTCCAAGCTCGACTATATCGGTTACATAATATATTCTAAAGTTTGATGGATAAAGTTTATATAATAATTGGCTGTGAAAAAAACAAAAAGGTCGCAAACAATTAAACAAATGTTAAATAACAAAAGAATTATGTTTTCTTTTTCTCATTTCGAGTTCTTAGAAAGGTCAATATATTTTACTACCCATATAAGACACATCTTACGTTCTATGTACGGGGTGAGAAAAGTATGACGGTATCATAGATTCCCATTTTCGGTTTCTATTGTCAGTCACTACTCTATCTCTTAGTTTTGTGCAACATCGGAGAAATGGCCATAAGAAGATTCTTGATCGAGTGGACTTAAACATGTATAATGCTAGGCGAAGTCAATGAAAGTCCAAATCAGTTTTATTGAAATGTTCAAACGCTTTATTGGTTCGGAGTAATCCACAATATTATAGAAGCCAAAATATACACCCTATCCTTCAAAATTCGAACTCTTTCATTTCATTTATTCATTTATCTTTGCCCCTTTTGCTCTAAAAGGTTGTATACCAAAAGTATTAAAAAAACACGTAGGGTCAACCGGACTGCCACCCCCTCCCGGACAACTACACGCCTGACATTCGACCCCTAGCCTAGGACAACTTCTCCCATAGACAAATACCGTCTAGGACAATGTACCCACTTACCTGACAACTACCCCGATCAAGACTCATTCTCCAAGACAGTTCACTCATCCCGCTACGACTACCCAGACAACTACCAACTTAGGATGTACGACTGCCGTTTTGACAACTTACCACCTGGTAAATATTGGGAATAGTCACCTCAATATGGAAGTCCATGATTGTTTGTCCAAGAGTGCAAGATCACACAATTTTCAATTTACATTGAAAACAGCATATTTACAAGCGTTTTACGATGCATTTCTATGTATACTTAATTTCCTTAATACACTAATGTTGTGTATGGTCACTTGATGATCAGACAACTTTTCCCTATCCGACCTTTTTCATCTGTTGATTCGAAGATCGAAGTTATATGGACTACTACTTTCATCGCGCATATTTATACCTACAATTATTTTTCTGTTGTATAAAAATGCATTTGCTGTTCCGATTGTCGCCTCTAAATCATTATTTAACTATCATTTACGACGTATATCAGTTGTCAAAACTTGCCAAAATATTTGATATGCAAAGTGCGTAGAAGGAAATAATTCAAATGTTGTTAAGTTTTTTTATACTGAGTAAGAATCTCCTGCTAATCATCTTCTGAAATTAAAGATTTGTGTTATTTTGTTTGCGGGAGGGAATCTTTATGAGGGTAGTTGTTTTCATAAATCTTTTTTTACTGCAGAGACAATCTTTGATGCATTACCAGTAGATTCTCATACAAAAATTTGCCGTCAGTACTAAAAGTTTACGCACCCCATCTCTTAAAATTACTCGCATCTTTCTCGGCCTGTCCCATGTGCACATGTCCCACCTATAGAGAAGGTCACTAGCAGTTAACCTTGCAAACAATAGGCGGATATTATCAGATATTTGCACAAACAATATCTCAAAAAATAGAATTCGAGCGAATTCAAACAAACGTTTTCGTAGAACATTGACTGTTTGTACGGAAAATTTACCCTTGTCAAATCAATTTATTGTACTTTTCCTGATCGATTCCCGCCACCAACAACTATTCAGGGGGGAACTATGCTTATATTTAGGGGGAAACTGGATGACTGGATCAACATTGAAAAGACGTTTGTTCACTGTCCGTAGATTGAGAGGTTTGTGGTTCGAGTCATTACCCAGTGTTAATGTCCTTAAGCAAGGTATTCTGTCCATAGCTGTCTCTCTCCACCCATGTTTTAAATATACGTTTGATTTTGTTACGCACAGTGCGCCGACAAAAGATCGACAGCGTTCACACCAGTGTAACAATATCCACTTTGCATTGTAATATTGACTTGAATGTGATACACATTAATTCTTTCATTGATAATAGGCAGATGAATTTTCCATTTATGGTTAAAGGAAATAAGTAACAAACACTAAATTTCAATACATGTGACCTGGTTGTTCTTACGCTAGAATTATTACCGGCTACGAAAAGATGGGCAATCTAATTCTCCAATTGATATAAGTGGAAGATGCCGTTCCTATGATGCCCACGATTCTGAAAGACAAACAGAATTCCCCTCTCCATCTTCCCAATGCTTGGGGATGATCGGCACAGCTTAGAGCAAATTAGGTGGATTAGTTGCCGAAAGTCAAACAGCGGTACGATGAGACATGTGTAGAGGAAAGAGATGATGAGTCGTATTTCGTCAAAACAAAGCCGCGAAAGGGGGTCAAGCCAAGATGTATCTCAGTGAATGAGCTTTACCTCATACCCCGGTTACACCAAAAGACCGATACCAGACCGTCTGACCAAGTCATTGATCGGTTTGTGCATAATGCCCCAGTTGCACTGATGAAACCGATACCAAAAACCAGACAAAACTCAACCAAATGTTACATTACTTCGAATGACCACGAATCGGTCAGATTAGGAGTCGGTTGTCGGTCGATGTGGAGTCGGTCAAGCAGTATCAAACCAATATCTAACAGAATCGAAACAAACTGGCTTACAAAAAAGGGAGAATCAGGGTAGTAATTGTTTGTTCGGTCTGTTATTGGTGTTTTGTCAGTCTCATCGGTGTAATTGCAAGAGTTTCCCAATATACAGTGAGCAAGTAGAGCAAGATAATAGATCGATCAGGAGTGCTGGGAATAAGAATCATCCTTTCAATAATTGTTTCTAACCCAGATTCGCTGCTTTTGATCATGTTGATTAATTGAGTATACAAAGGCCATTGTGACGCAATAATGTGTCCACTGAGACATGTCATAAACACATCCCTGCTCGGCAAGGCTATTGTTAAAGAGTATAATGCCTGTTGCAGACGAAGCGTCATTTGCTGCGTCAGAGACTTGTGGCGCAGTCTTTGACGCATTACATTAGAGCCACATTTTACATAAGACGAATGCAAAATGAATGGTGCATTTGGTTCAGTTAACTGCCGCATGTATTTATTGCCTCAATAGGCTTGATTGGCGCAGGTAATGACGCAATCGAAATGACGCCTCGTGTGCAACGCAGTACAACAATAAAATGTTCTCCATAGTCTAATCTCCATAATACTAATCTCATGTCTGAATAATTAAAAATCGGCAAATCATTTGATGCACAGTGCCTTTCATCCTGAAAATTATATGAAACGATAACTGGAGCTGAGTCCTTTCCTCTAGTATTTACACACTAACTATGCTCTACTAACAAATCCTTTATTTCTCGTTGTGCCAGCGGAAAAAAAACGTTTAGAATTGAGTCAGATATTACAAACGAAAACAACCTCATCCTCTGTTTTTTTTGTCCCCGGGATACTCTAATTTAACAAACGTCCACAGTACGCTTTACAATAATATTCCAGTCCTCTGAAATATTGCGTGAGGTAAATGCGACGAGAAGATAATTTGATCCGCTGCATCCACTGATGTTGCGGAAAGTTAGCCCCTTGAGGCTCTCCCAAAGTCAGGCATCAACCATGTGTCGACGTTCAAAGCACTTTTTAACGTCGATGCTTTGTCAATAGATCCATCTAAAATGGGGGCGAGAGAGAGGGAGATAGAACGAAAAAAGGTATGGCTTCATATTTTCTGCGGAATAGAAGCGGCGCAACGGAGACGGCAAAATCTCCCGCGAGATTTCGTTACTACATTTACTCAAAAAGGCACCTTTCCATGTTGATTGTGATGAAAAGGCGCGCGTCACAAATAGCGAGGGGATGTTCAGGTTAACATGATTATATCGTATTTGGGAAGCAGATTATTTGAAGCGAAATTGCGATCATGAGGTGGTTGCCTCCAGCGGATCGCATCTTTTACTTTATGAAGAATGAACTGCCTGTACTGCGTTGTAATGTAATAACGACATTGGATATCTTGATGCCAATGCCAATGCCAAAGTATTGTATCGCTCGGTGATCAAATCACCTTTATCTCTTGTTGAATTAACTCTCAATGCAAGCAAGGTAATCAGGGAATCATCCGCAGTATAATTTCTAATCTGTATCTCATACAATACATGTATATGTCTTGCTCCAGTATTTCCCCCCACATTATCCTCGGTAGAACTGCCAAAGTGGACATTAGAAACAGCACGCGGTAAAGCTGACTTGCATGTGCTATAATTAACCCCCATTTAAAAGGAACATTTGGCCTGCTGTTTTTCATTTCGCTCTGATACACTCCTCTCCCTTCTACCTCACTTCCCATCTCTCTCTCTCTCTTTCTCTCTCGCTCTTTCTCTCCTGACCTCACTCTCCATCTTGTTTCTTTCAGCATCTCTTCTGTGGGGCGTTTCACAAAGGCTTTTTTCAATGACAAATGACAAAAAACAATGACAAATCTGCTGATAACCAATCAGAAGCACGGATTTCACTAGCTTATAACAAAAGTTGTTATTTGTCACTGATGACAAGTTTTGTGAAATGGGGCTCAGATCTCTATTCATATATTCAAGTTCAAGTTTATTGCTCCCTAATTTTTTTTCTCATTTCTTGTTAACCCACCTCATTAGGTTGTTCACAATATTCTCAGTTTCACTTCTCTCGATCTCTCCATCCCACGTGTCCCTCCATTCTCTTTATAACTCACGTTTTGAGCCTTCCCCTTCCTCTCTCCATCATGACCCCCCCCCCCCCCCCCTCTCTCTCTCTCTCTCTCTCTGCTCTCTCCCTCCACTCGTCCATTTTCCATCAATTCCTTCCAATGGCCCGGCCTGCCGTCTCAGAAAGCAGCATGTTGCTATCCAATCGTCCTGTAAACACATCGATACGAACCGAGACTACGTCACAGACGATATTGTCCCGTTAAGAATCTATACCGAACTAGACTGACTTCTGCATTTCGGCCAAGCTTCAGAATACGTCATCATAATCATGATTCGACTTCTGTGCCATCTCATTCATCCCATCAATTAACCTTTACCAAATCATGATGTAAAATATTTCACAAAGCACCCTTTAAATTTATGTCTTTTCGTTAACGCAACAATTTCTTTAATTATAGAGTAAAACAATTAATTACTTCAATTTAACGTTTTGAATTTATTTTTTTCATAATATTGTATTGATCTGAAATGAAGACAAAATAGATCAGATATCAAGTCCAGGTCAAGGGAATACCGGGATATATTTATTAAAAAGGACTATCAAGTCTCAAAATCGATGGCGTTAGCTTTTCTAGCATGTCCATAGATATATAAATATATGTATCTATAGACAGGTCTACTATATAAGTATGCGAAGGAAATACTCGTGCTGTGGTTGCATTCAGGTTAGGTGTCATGACTTATAAACTCCACAGCGACATCACTCACTAAACAACATGCAAACCTCGAAATCATCGATGTTGACGTGACAGTGGTGACCACTTGACCATGAAAACACTTGACTCCTTACATCCCCCCCACCCTCACCGTAGATCAGCAAGATACTCACCCCCCCCCCCTCCTCCTTCCAAACGCACACCTAAACACAGACCGACCTCCCCCTCCACACGCACAGGCACACACACACTCATGACCGATCAAGACACGGGACTGAATTTAAACAACAGAACCTTTACAACTATGACTTTACGACGCCATGGCATGCTAAGTGGCTTGTACGACACGGCACGCTGCAAATGCTCCGCGGCCAATATCCTACCCTAACCGAATTCTTTATTTTAATCCTAGACACAGCACTACACCTGACCGTTACCGTAACACTGAACGTAACCTAAACCCTCCTGCAACCCTAACCCTAACCACAACCCTTAACCGATACCTTTTGACGAAGCTTGGCCTGCAGCAAACGTCACCTGCGTAAATGACTACCGCCACATGAGTGTGACAACTGACAACCCTTAAAAAATGTTCCTCTCTAAAATGTAGACTTTAGTTGATGATATGACTTTACATACACTTTGTAGTCAAGCACGAAATCATTTTTTAACCTTACAAAGTGAGATAGATTGTGCTTCAGAGCGTAAATATCACTGGCCATCAACACGTTTTTTACATGACCTGACTGCTACTCTCGCCAGACCTTTGACGACTTGACATGGCAACTAGACTTTGTACGAGACATCATACAAGAAGAACCCGGACAAAAAAATTGGTTAAAGTTGACAATTATGAAATGGTAAAAGTGAATTGAAAATTTCGTTTTCAGACCCCCCCCCCCCCCCCCCAAAAAAAAAAAAAAAAAAAAACAGAATTCACGGTTTTAATTAATGATCATAATTCTCTATCAAAATATATTGATGATGATGGCACCATTATTGACAATATTCTTTAAAGACGCCCTCAATCAACGACTTGACCATGAAAAAACATCGACTTACTCTTTCTCCCGGCTGTTACACATCTCTCACTATTATGTTGCTTCGTGTACTGTGTAGGTGACACAAACTATTATTTAATATATTCATATATTCTTAACAATAATACGTTTTTGAGGGACTTTTGGTTGCTTTTTCAAACAGGAGAGTAAATACATACCATGACCTGATATTAACTTGTACCTTTGCCAGAAATGACACAGGGTGACAGATTCTATATGACTGAAATTATATACCAACAAAAAAATGTCGTAGACTTTTCAACAACAAAAAAAATGACATTTGTCTTTTATCCATTTTAAGATGGAAACCAGTTTATCATTAAAAGTCTAGAACCTTTATGTAAATGTATATATTCCCGGACGATTCGTGCCGACATGTTTGACTCACCAAGCGGCATAAAAAGACAATATAGTGCTGGACTTGGAATAAACAGACTGATCTCAGCTGTTGTTGCTTTTGTTAAAGGAAGTAACGTCAACTATGATCGACTTTGACATCGGACAAGACTGAACTCGCGTGACTTATCGGACTTATCGCCACACTTAAATATCAAACTGTTTCCTTTGGAAAACAATCTTTGACGATTTAGGTAAAATACTGGGCCCGAGCAACTTTGGAATACAGGTCATTTCATTTATTAGAACAGAAGGTTTAGGTATAACTACATGTTGACACCTTTGGCCGTGTTGCTAACGATGACTTTTAACGAGATGTTAATAAAGTTAGTGAGTTATGAAAAGTATTCTGCATCTTTCTCGTGAGCACACCAGTATTTTATTGACGGAAACGGTTAGGGAAGTTCGCTCTAATGTATAATATACTGAATCCATTAGTGGCGTAGCGTGGGTTTTCCGATTTGTTTTTGAAAAAAAAAAATTGGGGGGGGGGGGGGGCGGCACTGGTTTCATTGGTTGACGGGGGCACCGTAAACAAATATTATACGGAGGAAATGCGAGAGAACATGGCCGTAGTACGAGAAAAAGTGCAAATATTATTTGTCTTCACTTTGCACACCCCCCCCCCCCCCTGGATCTCTCTCTATCTCTCTCTCTTTCTCTCTCTCTCTCTCTATATGTATATATATATATATATGTATTTCTCTCCTTTCTGCTTCATTTTTTCTTCTATCGTCAAGAGATTAGGAAGCACGTACCCCCTTGGCGCCCTTAGCTACGTCTCTTGATTCAATGACGGATGACATCGATCGTTATTAATGTACTCTATGTTTAACATCAGGACGTGACTGACAATATCAAGACGATGAAAGATTGCATTTTCTTCCGAATAATTTAATCAATCCTGCTTCAATTTCATTCACCAATTTTTCCGCGATTTCTATTCAGTCACTCAACTTGCCATTCACTCAGTGACTCCTTACGTTACTCATAAATTTCGAAGAATGTTTTGCTGAAATATCGGGAAAATGTGTTCTATAAAATCATTACTTCCCGTCATCTCTAAGCTTTTTTTGTGATAATTATATTGGGAGGCACGCGCTAATGGATTGAATGAATGAATATTCAACAAAACAAGCAATATCGTTTTTTAAGGGAGAAAATTAAGTCACGAACCATTAGACGATGAAATATGAACTGGTGGTAAAGTAATTTAGATGGATTTCATTCACGGGGAACATTGCTCACTTTTTTCGAGGTAAATGTAAGTATAGTGTAAACTGAACTGAGCCGGGCTCGTATCTTTCACACGAAAGTTGTTCACATTTGACTAAGGAGAATGCTTTCAATTAACGATGGGGGGAGGGGGCAAGATGAAGTGTTTTACGTGATTCCACGGGATATGCAAAATGCTTTAAAGTTTGGTCCATCATTTTTAATAAATAATGTAACTAAATATGTTTACGAATTTCAAAATCTTTAGAGCGAAAGTAATAGGGACAAGTGACGTAAAAACTTACGAATGTTTTTAGCTAGCTTCAAAAACTATCGGGCTACTCGTCATTTATTCCTTTTAACTCAAAATATATTGACCAACAGTCATGATAAGTGGCTTTGGTTGTTGGCAATAGTTTTATTTGAAAATACACAAGATTATAAAATGAAATTTAGTGATTTTTTTTACTACAAATACATGTACGTGAGCATAAAATGTTTTTGTGCTGAATAACTTATTTTAAGTGAAAATCGGATGTTGATTACCATTATCATGAAGGACACAAATATAGGTCAACATGAATGCAGCCTAGTTAGGAAGGAGACCGAGGTTAAGTGATAAAAAATGGAATCCATTTACGTAAATTGGGAAAAACCCTTTGAACCGCGGTGCCTAGCTAACTGTTTATTTTGTTTTGAAACGTCACAGACTACGACTGCCCCGGGTAGACTCTGACTTTAGACTGCTCTAGACATGCTCTTGACTCACCAAAAATACTAGAGGCGAATTTTCAAGTCGTAGATTCGTGTTTTTTAAGTTGTTAACGATGAAATCGGGCTAAGAGGAGGCGTGACATGGCCCTATTATTTGACAAATTTACAAAGCCCCCTGTGACAGCCCCCGTCAATTTTACCCATTTCCCGAGGTGGTTTTGTGACTCAACTTCATATCATAATCTCACATCTGCCGACGTATGCACACAAATTATGGCGCGTAATGTGTTGTCATTCTCTTATTCTTATCCGGGTTTTTCCCCTTCTTGATCAGCTAAGATCTATTGTTCACGATGCGTCATTTCCATTGCGTTATTACTTGCGTCAATTACGCCCTTGAAGCCAATGTGTGAAAGCGTCAGTGATCAAACACACATGTGGCACGTTTGTTCATTTTGTATTCACGATGTCACTCTTACAAGGTGCGTCCACGATCATCCCAGTCGATGACGCAGTCTTGCGTCAGTCTTGCGTCAACAAATGACTTGCGCTATTAATGAGGAAACAATGAAAATCGCATGATGACATGAGTAGGGAGAGCATCTGTGGCATGGAGCAACCTTGATAGGCTGCAAGACCGTGGTGTAGTGGTTCACTCAGTCGCCTCTCAATCGAAAAGGGGGATTCAAATCTTTTCTCGCGATCTTTATGTCATTTGACATGCAGTATTTCATCTTGACCCTGATGTTGTGAATACTTGATAGGTATAACCATATTGATAAATAGGCAATTTTAATTGAATTGTATTTCATTCTGTTCACTCTGTTTCTTTAAAAATGAGTTTTTCCTTTCATAATTGATCGAACTAATGGAGATGGTAGTTCATACCTAATAAAGACCTTGTCATTCTTGTCTCTGAATTATTCGTTTATTAGTTCATTCTATATATGATGTTTTCAATACTTCTATGATTATATCACATCTGTTTGCACCATGTATTCTAATGGGACCAATAGCGCTGAAATGTCAACCGTCAATTTTGCAAATATGTCACTTTATGCACCAATCTACGTTAAATTTTGATCGTGTTTATTTTTCTATGTTTTCAAAAAAGCTACCATAGATGCACGATTAACACGATAGCAAATACTTTCTCGAAATCGACTAAAGGGCACTTTTAAGATGAGAATAACGCAATAGTCAGGCGCAACAATTTTCGTTCTGTCTTTAAAGTATTTTCTTGTTAAGTGTTCTCTTAATACGAAAGTACATCATTGCGTGTCCGGTGAAAGAACATTATTCTGCTACCATGAGTGGATTTTTGACACTTGTTTGAAAATAATACGAAAATTCGTTGAATTTAATATCTCTTCTTATCTAAACGTGCAGATGATAGAAATTATCAAATAAAATCTGAAATACATCGATGATGCTCTGTCACGTGTCCTCTTTTTTCCTTGGTAATTTTGAATTGAATAAACATGATTTGATAGTATTTGTACAGTGTACATGAAATGTGAAATTTATTATTGTATGTATATACTGATGAAAGAAATGGATTACTAGTATGTAGAGCACACATCAAAAGTTAACGAGGACGGTGAAATGGGTGTGTAAGAGTGTGTGCGAGAGATTCATTATCATATGATAGAGAAAGAAAAGGTAAAACGGGAGAAAAGACAGTAAATTAAAGTTGAGATGGGGGAAATGGCAGAACATTCGATTCAAATCACCTTTTGATTTTTCCTTACATGATATCTTGGAGGACCTGAAAATCTAATTCATTGATATTCAAATATTTTCAGAGAAATAAAATCAATAACGTTTGTATAATCAATGATATAAGTTAGCTTAAAAGTACGATGTTGCCTTCCAGAGTTACATTAAAGTAATTCCTTTTTGTTTCATTCACCACGGATTTATCTTATTAGCAGTCTTCTCTTTCTATTTCCCTTATCTTCATT
This sequence comes from Strongylocentrotus droebachiensis, assembly GCA_035222895.1. Lineage (NCBI taxonomy): Eukaryota > Metazoa > Echinodermata > Echinoidea > Camarodonta > Strongylocentrotidae > Strongylocentrotus > Strongylocentrotus droebachiensis. Next base: position 298,891 of record JAVYIG010000711.1, on the reverse strand, counting down.
TCTACTCCCTTTAATTGCCTTTTTTTTCTTTCTTGTTCCATTTTATATTATGTATCCCCGTTCCATCTGTTCATATTTCCCTCATCGATCTCTGTATCCTGTTCTCTCTCCTTCCCCCTTTTCCTCCTCTCTCTCTCTCTCTCTATCTCTCTCTTCTCTTATCTTCTCTTCTTTCCCTCCCCGTTCTCTTTATATTCTATTCTCTCTTTGTCTCTTCCCCCACACCTTACGATATCGTTCACATTCAGTCATGCCTGCTGATTGGTTTTGTGCCAATTCAATATCCCTAGCCCCTAGCGAAATAAATGAAATATTGATTCCATATTACCATACACTAATAATGCATGCGCAATCAATGCACAATCGAGTTGATCCAAGACCCAATTTCTCTTAGATTATATTCAGAAAGAACAACCATGCACAGCCTGCCATATCAGTGGCGAATTTAAGGCCAAATTTACGGGGGGGGGGGTACAACTGGCCCGATGTCCCTCTTTTCTTTCAACCCAATGTAAATTTCACAAAATGAAAATCCCCCCTCCCCATATTGTGTTCTCGAGCTCCCATTTCCTGAAAAAAAATTGTGCTAGTAAAAAAAATTAAAAAAGCGTCGTTATTATTTCAACCCCCCCCCCCCCCCGCCCCTGCCATTTTTGTATAATCCCTTATCCGCCCCGTGTGTCATTTGGTAACACAAATGTCACCCATGTTAGTGAAAACCTGTCAAAAAAATAAGTAGGTCACTCGCGCTCTGTCATCGATAGCTCCTCTTGTCAAGAGAACATCGTTTCATTTCTCGAACGTGTCCAAATTGTATCTCTTTCTCTATTGACAAAATGTGACGACACTGCCTCGCTCTGAATCTCAAAAATTCGCTGAAGAGGGCTGCTTCTATCACAATGGAACCCGTGGAATCAATAACGAACATGTCAAATCACGATATTATCAAATGAAATAAACCCGCGTAATCGAAAATGCAATCTTGATAAGCTTGCAAAGGCATGGGATTGAATAGGTGAGCTGACTAAATGAAATGATTTGAAAAGGCAGTTACGTATTATATATTTTATTTAGCAAAGAAATGTTCATATAGTATGATTCTTACTTAAACGTCAGAGTCTAATCTAATGTTATCGCACGCTTCTGAAGTTGAATGTAGAAACAAAATATCCATACATAACAAATCTTACTCTAACTGATATTCAAATGAAATACACATTTTTGATAAACATTTCCCTCTTTAAGAGGTAATTTATTCGACAATTCTACAATTCAACAACATCAGCAATATCAAAAGGATTTATGAAATAATTATAAACGCATTCAACTACAATAATAAGCCGATACTTATAAGCAGCATCTAATAGTTACTTGGAGAGTGATTAAATACCTAATTCATAAGCATTGACTTCACTTTGGAAAGATATATCTGTATAATAATAATGACTTAAGCTCACGGGGTTAAATGTTGAAACGCATTTGACAATGCGATGTTATCAAAATGCACTCCGTATTAAAAAAACGTCTCATATCGAAAGACTATTTTACGTTTTCCATTGAAAGTCGTTTAACATATACATGTTATAAATTGCTTATTGTGCGTATGTTATGACCATATTCATATCTTTTGTATTTGAACATCAGAATCAAGGTGATTATCAATAAATATCAGTGATTGTTTTTTTCTTCTTTAATACAGCAAATGAATGCATCAATGTAATACGCATCTCATTGTACGGAAATGAACTGAATTGAATTTTTTCATTTGTCAGTTTGTGACGAGATAGAATTCCCTTTCGGTGAGAGTCACACTAATTAATGATAGTATTCTGAAGACTGCTTTAGAGATACTAAAAATATCACTCATATTTGCATCAGAGAAAGATTATCTCAAAATACCTGTCAATCCCTAACAACAGTGCAAACAGCATAGGCTAATTAATAACATACCCGTGAAGATGCGAGCTTGACGTATAAAGCTGCCCTACTTGAAACGCAGACGCCATGCAATAAACGTAAATCGAGCATATATCATGTGATAAAGTCAAGCCAATATCATCAACCGTAAAGCAGGGATGATATTGATGCTGATCCTGGCTTTCAAGTGAATGGTCCATCAGGACTCTTGGGAGAAGGGTGCTAGGTAACCTAACTCATTGCGACCAAAATATATATTTGGAAAGACGTAACAATGTGAAAACAAAGTGTGCTGAGAGTAATGTCTATAATTATGGAACCTCTCCAGAACCCCTTAAACACTTAATTTGTTTAAAGAATGACATTTTATATGGAAACGTCATGACACGCCGGAGTACATTGTAAATTACATAGGAGAGAAACCGTGTCTACTTAAATTATGGACCCTGGGCTGTATGGTAGAAAGTAGAAACTTAAACTACCCACACTACAAAAGCTAAAGTGGAAAGGGATAAACCATCCAGCATTAATATACATAAATCTCATAAATCTAAGCAGTTGTGGATCTGGTAAGTATGCTCAGAGATTATTATACCACAATACCCCCCCCCCTTTTTTTTTGTTGGGGGGGGGGGGGTTGACAGCTATACCGCTGAAAAAATAATGTTTCTTCTCAAATACATGCCTGTCAGATATATCTCCCCGGGAAGTAAACAACACCTTAAGTGAAGAAGTCATTCTCGAAGGCCTGATGTCCAGTCTATTTTTAACACTCATCAAAGGATTTCGTTAGTTTGACCACGCGATGCAGCTGTCCTTTTCATCCAAAAGATTTCCTTTATCGAGTGTTTCGAGGGTTCGTCCGTATTACGATTGCTTTATAGTAGGGTTAGAAAAAAGGTTAAAGAATTTCACTCGGGAAGAAATTCATGGGTACGTCACATGCATACATTATTGATCACAGCTAAGGTTTTAGTATGACTGATATAAATTGTTGCCCTCATAGAGCTTAGATCAGCTCCAAGTACCAAGTTAAAATCAAGTAAAATTATACAGTTTTTGTTTTAGTTTTAAAAGCTTCGATCCACCTCGTATACTCTTTTTCGTTGAGTACTCAAAACATATTTACAATGGCTATTGATAATAGGCTATGTTTGGTAGCAATAACATACCCAGATTTATATTTCCATTTGACAAAAGAGAGAAGAAATTGAAAATTAGGTTCGTCTTCTTAAAACTTACACCGGTATATACAAAACCTGGGAGACAAAATTAAGAAATTAATATGAATTCAATTATGGTGATCTGTGAAGGGATAAAATTAAAAATAGAGTTGATATCACGTAATGTTATTCACTCCACAATACCAGACAACGTATGAGCTATGATATGATCAAATACCTAGATTTGCCTTATTATAAACACATGATTTTAAGGTTTCATAGTCAATTGGATACATCACCGGACGGGGCGCGTTCATGCTTGATTTTGAAGGTAAAATGAGCGATCTGAAACGCTCATCGTAAACGCTCATCGTGATCGCAGTTCCACGGTGTAGCTGTTCATGCTTACTTCTCTGGCTCATCCAGGCAATTCTCCTTGTGTGGCATTGTGTGACCTTCACTGTGCATGCTACGTAGACCCACTAGAGGTCAGTGCGTTGAACCCATTTAAACGCGTTTACAATTGTAAACGCATCTTTTTGTGAGTTTACGATCGGCGTTCGTGATCGCCGTTTTTCGGTGATTCTACAAAAGTGAGCATGAACGCAAGCGTGTTTTAAACTAAACACGTAACAGATGCCTGATTCTGGCCGTCAAAATCAAGCATGAACGCGGCCTTAAATGTAGCTACTGTGAATTGTGGGTTGAGCCCTAAACGCAGCACTAATGTCTTCGGACAGGAAATTAACGTGCGTTTGCTCTTGTCCGTAGTGTAGTAAATAGGAACCTGGTAGGACGACAGTCATTCCTTGAATGGTTTTCGCGCCTTGGGGTAGCTTAGCCAAAGCCAGTGTAATAATAGCAGGCCTACTTTGAATGCATCGTGAACATTCAAATGATATAATGTGCGCGATTTTAATGTAGCTGTAATGATAATTATTGCTAGTAAATCTTTCTAAAGGTCTTTGAAAATGGTTCATGATTACCCGTCATGATTTTAAGTACAATGCCCCTTGCGTACGACGCGTTATTTCCTTTGCGTTATTACCTGTGTCAATCATTCCTATGAAGATAGATTATCCCATTTGACAGAAATCTGTTTGCACTGTTGACTTTTTCAATCTCTTTTTGTGTGACGTCATTTTCATATAGTACCTGAAAGACTGGAAAAGTCACTAACGTAATCATACGTCAGATAAACAACGCCTCATGTGAAACTCGCATCAAGGAATACATATGCTAACGCAGCATGGTGCTGCGATAAGGGATATGAATCCGTGGCGTCGCGACTCATGCATGGTAGTACCACGTGACATGTTCACCCGCGCGGCGCCACGGTAGCTAACACAACCAAACACGGCTCTGCGGCGGATCGGTTCTACACATAAACAAAACGAGGTCTTTTTTTTTAATATGATGAGCGTAAAAGCCACTCCAGGTGTTTTTCATGCAATACCTGAAGTTGGGAAGGGGAAATGAATACTAAATCTATAGCACGCCTTGCCCATCTGCCGCACGGGCAGTGATTTGTTGCTAATGTCGTATTCCACTAAGCTTCATCAATCTTCATAAACGCATCAACATCTGAAACCTACCTTTTAGGTTTACTACTTTGAAATTATGATAAATACAAGTTAACATCAAATTTAATAGAGAAGGGAATAAAGGACTGATAGAAAACATAGGGTTGGATTACACAAAAAAGACAGAAACATAGATGCAAATGAAACATGTCTTTTTAAAAGATATGGAAAGATGAATCGTTCAAAAATTTGCTTGAAGAAATTAAAACGTCGGATGCCCGCAAAAAGGTGGAAAGAGTTAAATACATGTATTTTCAATGGCACTTACGGCCTTGTTGTGGACATTCAGCCCAAATCTAATATATGGAGAAAAAATGAAGACCTGATAGAGAAGGATATCGTGGAAAGGGAGAGGGGAATATAGCGACGGAGAAAGGGGGATAGGGCGTGCGCGTGAGAGTGTGAGAGACAAAGAGAGTTTAAGTTTCAAGAAGGGAGGGAAAAGCGAAACAAAATTGGTGAATAATCAAGGCAAGATAGGAAGAGGAAAACCCTTTTATCTAGACTTTCAGAGAAAAAAATATTGCATATCACTTCCCTGGTATTGAGAATAGAGGGAAACAGAAAGTCAGACTAGAGAGAAAAGGAAGTGTTTGATGAGGAAATATTCAGACTCAGTGTGGGCGGTCCTGGTGAGAATCGTGTAAAGACAGCAGTAAGAATTCGTAAGATGGTCAAGGCAATAAAACAATATTGCGTTATGTAATAACGCTCCTATAGTCCTGCTGGTAGTATAAATTCAATGTATTCCAACATTTTAGATTTATTAACGATATAAATGCTAAAATTGTATTTTGATTAACCCCTATTAATCCGACGCAATATAAAACATGGTCAGTTCAAGAGCAATATAACTGAAATGTACGTGTAAACATATACTATTTCAAATAGACTAAACTCTCAAGTATACTTTATTACTATATTATCATGATTATATTACTATTATCATGATTATACTGATAAAACCGCTTTAAAGAGAAAGGAACTTTAGCATGTTTACGGTTATTAGAGGAATAGTTGCGTTTTACTTATGCAATCGCATTCTAAAAGAAGCTCTCTGTATGAGATGTTAAAAGGTTTGAAATGTATGGCACATGAGACGTTTTAAAATCATCACAATGCACCATATACAAAAAATATGTATATGGGACTACACAAATAGGTGGCTTGAAGGTTAAGTCCAAACGTTTCACCTATTTGTTGGCATATCTTAAAAATTGGATCATTTGGAGACTATCTTGTTCAGGGGATCTTTTCTAAGTAAAGAGAATGGGAAAGGTTTACAAATATTTCCGTTCCCAGAAATCAATGTTTTCTTTATTGGGGGGGGGGGGGGGGCGAAAGAGAATTTTAATGAATGAAAGAAGAATCTGCATTCGCGTGTCTCTGACACGATCCTAATCATACCAAAACATGCCATGGCAGAAAAGCGTGGATCATCAATGAATAAATGTTATCATAGCAAGACGTTGATTCTCATTGAAGGCCGACAATCAATCAGACGCGCTTTCGAGTCGCTGACTTTCAAAGCCATCTTTGTATACAGTAGTTGTGTACAGACCTTTAACAGCACTGTGGTATAGTGGTGAGGGTTCCCGACTCTCATACGAGAGGTCCCGGGTTCGATGCTTGCTCAGTGCTTACATCCTGGGGCAAGGTATTTTTGTCCACATTTGTCCCTCTCGACCACGGTGTTCTGTAAATCGATACGCGGCAATGCCAGGGTAGTAATAATTGCAGGATCCTCAGGATTAACAGTATGAATACTGATGTGGATACCCTCGTTAAAAACAAATAATATAAATGATAATTATTTGTTTTGTTATTATCATATTATTATCATCATTATAATTATTATTGTTATTGTTTTATTATATTTATTTAATAATTATCATTATCATTGTAATCATTATTATCATCATAATCATTAGTTATGTTATTATTATCAGTAATACAACTAACATTCTCTTTTTTTCTTCTTCTTCCTTCTTTCCTCCTCCTTAGTATTATAATTATTATCATTATTAATATTGTCACTACAATTATTGTTATAATATCGTTGGCATTATAATACACATTTTGTCATTAGCATTATCATTATTTTTATGTTCATCATTACTATTACAATCATTATAACTCCCACCACTACTACTACAACTACTACTACAATAAAATTGTTATCATTATTTGTATCATTATTGTTATAGACTTTGAGCACGATCTCACATATTTGCAGTTTCTACATGTTTACTCACTGTACAAAGTATTTATTTTACATTATATTGACTTGTGGGTGAGGATTTAATAAATCTGTATTTAACTCCGATATAGGAAAACAGAAGAGAAGTCAGTTTTGAGAAAGGTTACAGAATTTAAATCTCAAATGAATAAAAAGTGAATTCCAAAAGGTCGCATAATTCAAGATATGTCATTAAATTCGCATCAATTTTATTTTTAGGAGTCTGTATTTTTCTCAATCCAATCCATTCGCACTAGCTTCGCAGCTGCCAGAAAAAGAAAAAAAAAGAAAAAGAAAATATGTATATAGATATATTGATGTTTGGAAGTGTATTTTTGAAAAAAATATTATTTCTGATAAGCATCTTATTTGCGTCGATCCATCCACGATGAGATGAATTAAATCTATAATAATTCTGCGTTCTCAATGAAAACTAATGATGGTTTCTTAATCAAGGTCAAGGACGTGATATCGCCTGCTAGAATAAACATATTGATATTGGATTGAGCCTGCTTGATGTAAGATATATAGGATAAGAGACGAAGAGAGATGGGGAGGGAAAAGAAGAGAAGGGTTGTGTATTGGTTAGCGGAGCCTTGAGAGGAGGAATAAGAATATAATGAATGGAAAGTACATTATGCATAATACACTTGGCGAATGAAGAGGAGATAATGCGATAAATCAAAGAGAGTATGAAAACGAAATGAGGGTGTTGACAGAATACAGAAGGAGAAGAAGAAAGAGTAAAGGAGAGTGAGAGTGATAAGAAGAAGAAAGGGAGAGAGAGGGAGAGAGATAAGAAGAAAAAGAGGAAGACGAAGAAGAGAGAGAGAGGGGGGAAGTAGGAAGAGAATAATTGAGAAAGATGCACTAGGGGAGAGAGTATTAAAGATATAGAAAGAGAGAGGGAGAGAGAAAGAGAACGAGAAAAGGAAGAATGGAGAGATAGAGAGAAAGAGAGAGAGAAAGAAAGTGAGTGGGGAGAGGGAGTAGGAGGGATTAAGAGAAAGCGGCGAGGAATACGCATTGTAGGAGTGAGTGGCTGAGAATGAGGCTATATGCAAACAAAAATAATTGAGCTATACTTTAGGGTGTAGCCCCACAACCATATTATCCAAAATAGAGTTATAAGATAAAGGGAGAGTTAGAGAGAAAGAGAAAGCGGTTGATGAGATTGAAATATATGGGCTAATGCACACAGAAAACAGGGAAAAACCATTGCCACGTGACGACGCATTTATTCTGTGAGATGAATTATTCAGAAATCGCTCTAAAGATAGGGCCCGCCCATAGAGATATGGGCCCGCCGTATCGTATCATAACAATATTTTCAAAGGATTCAGTTCATCTATAATGCAGTAATTAATTAACGAACATGCGTTACGGTGGAGATTTACACACAACAGTCTCTCTTAAGTCTCTCTCAATGCGCAGCGTGGGGTCTTTTTTTCTTCTTTTTTGGGGGGAGAAAAATGGATAATAAAATGAAATTGTTTTGACATTAAAACCATCTTTGAGATAGCATAGGTGGTTCTCAGCCCTATGATGTTCAACGCTTCATTTCGTTAAAAACTAAGGTTACGTTAGACTTGCAAACGGGCTTTAGCTTGGGTTTAGGATCAAATTTTAATGTAGAAAATTGAGCCTGGAGCAATTTGTCACCGAAGCAAATTCAGTGCCTGGGGCTGGCGTGATCACCATACTATTGTTTAGCACAACATTGTTTAACACAAAACTGCTTGGAACCATCAAACTTAACTTGGCCAGTTTGACGTCACACTTCGTTTCTCTATATTGTATTTATCAAAGGGATTACTTCTAATCATTCAAAGGGTGATTGTCCTCAAATTGCATTTGCGCATGCGTATTTGGCAATGCAATTGTATCCTCTCTTTATTTAATGATAATCTTATTCGTCCCTTTTTCCTTCCAGGTCTCTCACTCCATGAATCAAAGTCAATTTAACCCCCCTTCATTGTCCCTATTTTCAGCTCGATGGCATCTCCTCTCAGAAGGTTGCATTGCATTTCATCCAATTGAAGGTAATTCCCCGGGAGCTTTAATTTGATTTTCATATTGTGGCACTTGGAAAGAAGTCATCGCATGATATCAAGTTCTATGGTAGCTGCTCCTCATAAATAACGTAATTGCAAAATGCTTTTTTTTTTCTCGATAATTCTTTATTAACTTACGAAACATCTCGTGGACATGAAAAAAGAAAGTCATTACTTGTTTTGACTTCATGACCGCATTCATTTTGCTTCTGTATTTCTTTACGTAATTATTGTAGTAATATACAGAAGGGTCGCTTAGCGCACCGTAAACCCGGTTGAAAGACAAAAACATTGTTTTTGGAGGCCCCCAACTCTTAACGTAAGATTTCTCCAAGTTAAAGGGATCCGGTAACTTTGTCTTAGATCCTTTAGAAATGATCCTTGATTTAGCTCATGCTGCAATAATTATAAACCTTTAGGTCAGTCGGGAACTCCATGACTTTTACAAGCCGATCGCCTGTCTGATTATCAAGATATTAATGATTGGGATTACAAATTTTGAAAACCGTTCGCCGAACGGTTTTCATAATACAACAGTCTATTGGGGAAAACGAGTATGGTAAAACCGGTCACTCAAAGATTTTTACTTTTTTGAGGCACTTCTTGATCATTTTGAAGCGCGATTTTTTTTGGGCTTCAATATTACACCATATCACAGACACTGGTAACATGTAGGACAGTGTATCTCAGATTAAACATTGTTAAACGATCCCTTTAAGTTGATCAAATGTTAACAAAAATAAAAATAATTAACCATATGAGTAAGTCATTTTTTTTACACTTGAAGTGGAATATTTGAACAGATGAGAGGTGAAAAATGATTTACAATAGGCCTGTGTGTCGATAATACACTGTATGACCATCCATGATAACTACGCCAGGCGAGCTATAGGCGTTGTTCGTTAAATGTAAAGACGAGTTTTGGAAACGCCCCCCTCTCAAAAAATGAAATGGAAGCTCTTATTACCAATAATGTGAAAGAATATGTTTTGACTAATACGTAATGATACAAATTTTGCCGAGAAACCGCCTACTAATTGATATATTTGGTAAAATATTATATCTATTTGGACCTGATAGATATCGTGCACGTGTCGTGCACGTGTCACGTAGTCCCATATACATCTTTTTGTGTACGGTGCTTGTAACTTTACCGAGACTGGGCCGAATTTCTTATCATGTTGATGATTCCAGAACCTTGCAGTACACACCAATACATTATCAACCTTTTCTGAACGATTTCACAGCGTTTCTTTCACAATGCCCATAACTGGTCTTTATCTGTAAGCGATTGTTGCGATAAAGTTTCAATGTGAACTTCCTTTCAGATTTTCACACAAAACAATATCAGGAATCAGAAAGATAATATTTATTTTTAAAATGTCCTGCACATTGATCTTTTGATATAACGAGAAAGATGTGAGAGCATTTTCAAGTTTCATCATGATTTTATATTTCGCCACAAAACCTGAATCTGAACCGGAATGCTCTCTGCATCTCTATTTGACATTATTAAACGAACCTTAACATGGAGTGTGAACATTATGACGTCATAACCGAATATCAGCTCCTTTCTAAACAGACGGGCGAGCGTACGTTGACCTAACGTTTTCACGTTTTATCCGAAGAAAAAAGTTCGCATCGATTTGCCGCTATAATGTAAGGGCATGTGTGAAGGAATTGATGAGAGAGAAAGATTGAGAGAGAGAAAGAGAGGAGAGAGAGAGAGAGAGAGAGAGAGAGTGAGGGGGGAGTTCTTTCGAAAGATAAACACATAAAGGAACTCATCAGAAATCGATTTTGTAGCAAGTGATGAGGAAACTGCAATAAAACTCGGAGGGGTGGGTAATATCTAATTTGCTGCCACCTGTCCTCCGTGACTGGTGGCTTTATTAACGTGTGATTGAGTTGATGAAAGCTCTCAGCGAAATTAAACGCGGAGAAATAAAGTGGGAAAGGGGGAGGTGGATCCAAAGCAAGTGTTATGACGTCATTTTATAGAGTCAAAGGATGCTGGGATGTGCCATATTTGACAGAGAATCATTATTCACAAAATTAATAGATACACTTCTCTCTGTTATTAAAAAAAATACAGATTTGTAACGTTTTAACTAAATACAGCAATTCGGATGTATTTTTTTTACATATATCCCGTAAAAGTACTTCATTTTTATTGTGAGACTGATTTACGTCAGAAATTTGTAATTTTAAGGCAAAATAGAGTACTAATACAGTTTGCCTGTAATTTTACAGATCTATCCCGTAAAAATACTTCATTTTTATTGTGAGACTTACTTACATCAGAAATTTGTAATTTTAAGGCAAAATAAGGGTACTAAAACAGTTTGTCTGTAATTTTAAGGCAAAATAGAGTTACTAATACAGTTTGCCTGTAATTTTACAGATGAAATTGTTTACCTAAATGTATTTTTACAGATGTCTGTATTCGTACAACGATTTCTTAAATTGAATGGATATGGTGCAGTTTTACTTCGATGTGATTTAATTTGAATGCAGTTACTAGATTCTTTAACAAAATTCTGTTTTTATAATGTCGTTTTGATTGGACAGCATTTTACATTTCATGAAACTTATTTCACATATACTGTAGCATATTTACAGATTTCGTTTTCCAACTTTAAAATCCCAGACATGATTTCGAATAATTAGGCGTTACGAAGTAGAATAATTAAATTAAACGAGATTTAAAAGAAATTTAATATTGAAGTTTAATTTATATTCTACGAAGTATAAGCCTAATATGAGGAATCATGTCCCTCCCTGATTGAATGTTCTGTCAGTGTGACTATTAATACAATTGATTTTGTTGTCTTTTTCCCGCCCTTCTTTGCATGATTGAATGAGCCTTTTGTCTTTGAATACTGATGCACGTGGCTTTGAGTGGGCTTCTTATACATGATGCGGAGGATGCTCATTTGCATATGAATGAAGTCCCAGAGACTTTGAATGTGTACTATATTTCTACATTCATGCTGTAAAATTACATGGTGGTGTAAAAAAATAAAACAAAATTGGCTCAAATACAAATACACAAAAAGGTACTTCCACACCAAAGGGAGGCGAGTTGGCTCAGTCGGTAATGCGTCCGTCTGTCGAACCAAAGATCCCGGGTTCGACTCCCACCCAAGCGGATGACTTGTGTGTTAACGTGCCCCTTCCCTTGTTCATAGACGCAGGTTATGTCAAGTGGAAAACACTCCGTCCCTCGGATGTTAAATGGAGGCCCCGTGTAGAGAAGAGTCACTACCTTTGCATGTAAGAACCCACTGCACTATTCGTATAAGAGTAGGGGGAAACCCCGGTGTAGTGGTCCACCTGCACACCCCCAGTATAGTACGATAATACTCTGTAAAGAGGTCTGTACTCAAAAGGAAGAAGGGAAAGCTGTAAACCAAATTAACAAACATATGTATTTATACAACATTTTTGTACTATGTTTTTACATTCATTCTGGTGTAATTTTAATCAACATACAATTTGTAAAAGAAAATACATGAAATGTTTGTAGGAGAAAATAACAACCGGCAATCTGTATTTTGACAACATGATTTATGGCGACTCTGCTGCCAGCAGATTTGCTGTAAAATTACAGAGATTTTTTTTACAGCGTTGGCCCTGTTTTCATCAAACTTGTTGTCGATTTAAAAAAAACTGTATCATCCACGACCATCTGTTCATAGCAAATCAAATGGATGGATTTCAGTAGCTTGTAACAAATATTGTATCTTGTGAGTGATGACAAGTTACATGAAACAGGGTCCTTGTCAGACTTAAACGATAACGATGTAAATAACTCGATAAGTCGAATTCCATCAATAAGTGTAACAGACCTCTCTCCCGGCTAGAAATTAACGGTTATTTTCAGAGCCACCAAAAAGTCAAGAAAGAATACTCGATGCGTATGTTAATACCGTGACATGCAGTACAAAACGAAGAAAGAAAAAAGCCGTAAATATTAAAGGCAAAACGAAAAACTAATCTCGTTATAACGGCTGTACCTCCTATGCAGAAGAGGTGATAATGATTGATATAGACAGACGTGAGGCAAATTATGAAACAGAAAGTAATGAATGAAATCCAGGTTGGGCAAGAGGGGTGTTTATTCTAAACGAAGGGCAAATTATTAAACAGAACGCAGTATGAAATTTAATAACAGGCTCACAAAGACTTTCAAGACCAACTTAAAGGCAATCTAAGCAGAACCTATACCCCATTGTACTTCCTTTATGATACATTATCGATTACGTAATATATAAATGTGATGCTCGAACATTTCAATAAGTGATGGTAATTGCCTCAGCTTCATTTTTGGAAAGTCTTTGCAATTGCTTTCATTTGAGATACGAAAGCGCACGACCGTAGCACGCAACTACCGCAAGAAGTAGGGTGTTCCCTAGATTGCAAATATTATCGTTGTTTTCAATCTCGTCAAGGTCTGGCCAGCTTTTCATTCCCTTTTGCTTCAAGAGTTGATTATATTGGGTAAAACTCCTAAAAAGTGTAGCAATTGCTTCTAAGTAAAAGCCCAAATCCAGCTATTACCCATTTAAAGTTCTGAACAATATCCACCCATGTTTGTAACGAACCAATGTATTTGGTAACTTGTATTTTGTAATTTGGCAATGAGGGTAATAAATATGTCAACTGGTTTGTGCTTTTTTGGTTTGTTTTTGTAAAGACGAATAAATTAGAGCTTGGATATAATGAATTAAATATGGATGTTAGATTAAATTAGTACTCAGTTAGATTGAAAATGCGGACAAACAGGCAAGATGCAAGATTTGTTTTGTTAATGTTGTTCATAGAACTGGAATTCATGTATGCATTTCAAATAAGGGTGTCCGTTTTCTTTTCCTCATGAGGGTTTCAGATTATAGTCGGGGAAATATTTGTTAAAAAATTAGCGGTGCTCGGCAACAACCAAAAATACTTCTTCTGATTTTGAATTCTGCATACGGAGGTAAACAAAGTCTTCATAATCCAACTAGGGCTTAAAATGATCCACCTAAGAAACGGAAATGTTCATCAAATTTGCTTGATTGTCGATTTAAAAGAAAAGAGATTTGGTTTTAAAAAAATCACAACAACAACTTATCAATTGCCCACTAGTGACGCCCCTGAATATGTATAACACTGTCTTTCCCATGAACTCTTGGTGGAAGTAGGGTATTTTACAGCACTAGGGATTAACCCTTTTGTGGTAATTTCAATTGATTATCGTCTAAAAATACACGCTATTCATTCCCTATCTCGGTGACTAAATACGTTAATACCCCCTTCACATACACGGATTTTCCTTACGAGTCCTTACGGATCGCCAACTCGTAGTCAATCGCAAGCATCCGTTAATAACTCGCTGGTATCCGTAAATAACTCGTCACAACTCGCAACAACTCGTAGACACTCTTGAGGATCCGTGAAAGGAGAAGCAGATTTTTTGACATGTCAAAAATCTTCTTACGATTGTCCACGGATTGATTTGTCCGTAAATAGCTCGTAAATAGCTCGTAAATATCCGTAACCACCCGTAAACCGCTCGCAACAACACGTCACCATCCGTAAACTGCACGCAAGAATCCGTAAATGACTCGTAACAGATTTTTGTAACGATTCGTTATGGTTAGTTTATGATTTGTTTACGAATTATTTACGGATTATTGGGAGCAGTTTAAGGATGGTTACGTGTGCTTACGTGTTGTTTAAGATTTTATTCGGGTCATTTTACGATGGCTTTACGTATTGATACGGGTTATTACGAGCATTTTAAGTGTAGTTACGAATACTTTACGAATAGATACGTATAATTTACGTATGCTTACGAACTGTTTACGATTTTGGGAAAGGTATAAAAGCTGCAAATTCGAACACTTCATTTTCAGTTATTATTTTTTGGCTAAAAATCGTAAGGACTCGTAATAACTTGTAGCTTACTCGTAACTATTCGTAACAACACGTAAACAGGTCTTAACTAACACGTTAGTTGCTCGTAATTATCAGTGACAACTCGTAACGAATCGTAGACTGTTGCCGTAAATACATCGTAATAACTTGTAATGATCCGTAATAAACCGCAAACAGCTCGTAATAACTCTTAAACCGGTCGTAAAAGTGGCAAAATCGTAAGAATCCGTGAGAGATCCGTGAATTTGTGCGATCCGTAAGGACTCGTAAGAAAAATCCGTGTATGTGAAGGGGGTATTAGGCAACAAGAAACACGATTTTCCTTGCCTCGGTGAAGGTTAATTTGGACTTGTTATTCGCTTGAATTGCTATAAATATCTACAGGTAAAAGGGTAATAATATCTACTGTTGTCATAATTGAAGGACAAATTATAATACTATGTGATGTCTGCTCATCGCCACTCCAGGGCGATCTAGCACGGCTGTCATTTCTAGAAATTACAAAATATAAAATCTTGAATAGTCGATATTCTGAATGAATATTAGCCAATTGTTAATTAACGTCATACACGTTTCCAATAATGCGAAACGTTCGCATTAAGAGAGTGCAAGGGTAAGGCTAGTCAAAGATATTTAACAGTTCCGAGGTCTGTTTCCAAGATTTTAAAGTAATAATATTGCAGTTTTTCATACATAAAGGTAAGGCAAATGAACATGGAGGAATGATGGAGAGAGAGAAAACAAAAAACTGAAAAAAGAGAGAAAGAAAGAATGAATGAACGAACGAAGAAAGAAGAGACGAATACGCAGACATGATGAATTGAAACAAATATCATTTGAAATTGACAACCGGGAGAAAAAATATATATATATTTCCTTTGGAGGCACATGCCCCTTTTCCCTTCCCTTTTGGATTTACATCATCACCCCCCCCCCCCCCTTTTTTGTGTCATTTCCTGTCATTGCACCCCCACCAACACACACACACACACACACACACACACACACACACAACAACAAAAACACCACCACCACTATCAATCTTTTATTATATTTCGATGTATGTGTGGGTGAGTGGGTATGCGTGTTCTACGGGGTGTCGGGAATGTGTGAATGTGTTTTTGTTTGCACAATGTAATGTGCCCCTTGAGAGTTGCCCACCCCCTTGCTCGCACCTACTATAAACTCGGGGCGCCGAACTAAAGTAGCGTTCCTCAAAGTACATTAGAAGACGACATATTGGTTGACTCTGGGAAGTAATCGTGGGTGGATGACGCGAAAAAGAGAAGGGTAAATTAAGTGTTGGGGTCATTTCAGGTCTAACTGTGAAAGAGGATGCGGCGGATACGGAAGAAATCAATGGCATGATTGGAAAAGAATGAGCGAATGCAAAGGAAATCACTAAAGGATTCCGCGTGGAAAGGATAAATAACCATGGCAACGGGGGTGGTGGAAAGTGAGCACACGCCGAGCAAAAATTGAAAAATATTAAACAAAGACGTCATTGATAAGTTCATGACTTGTAATATGTGGGTTGAAACATGTATTGGAGAGATTTTTGTTATTGTTTATTTTTAAACGAGGAGGTAATAATTAAATTTGTTTCTGTGAGTAGGATCGTGTATATATTTTCAATGAACAGTAGGCGTAACCTTTTCAGACTCAATATTACTACTTTTAACTTCCTTTCTCCTCTTAACCCATTTTCATTTTAAACCTGTTTTGATAGTGTTCATGGACCTCAACTATGGCAGCCATTTTCCTTTTCTTTTTATGATAAGAAGGAAGAACTGTCCTTGCTCCTATTGCTAAAATTTGAAAAGGATTCAGACAGCACGAGTTTGTAATTGCTACATGTATGTCACATTCAACCAATGCATGTGACATGAAGTAGATACAGGTATAGATTTTCTAATGAAAAAATTGAAAGTTAATTAAAGGTCCAAACATATATTATTGATCTTAAAACTGAACGGCGTTTGAACACAACACTTGATAATATATAAATTTGAAAAATAATTTGTACGCTCTGGACCCCGTCTTATAAAGAATTGAATGGCAAGTCCTCTATAAACCAATCGCAATTTTGCATCCCCTTATCTCTTACGTACATAGTTGCGACCGATATAACTCGAAAAAGTTGCGATTAATATCAACTCTTTATAAGACGGTGCCCTGTCCTTCAATATATGACGTCAATGACGCCACATTGCTCTCATTTACTAGCATGCTTTAATAGAAAACGTTTGTAGAAAATAATATCATAAACATGTATTATAATATTATACCATATCATAGTATATCATATATTCGGATTATATTAATACCTTCCTTCTCATCAGGCGCATGTACAATGGCGCCTTCTTCGTGTGAAAAGATGTTTCCGCTGAAGTGAAGGGAAGCATGTGATCAGCATTCTACCGGTGTAACATGCAGAAAACTCAAGTTTCTAAACCAATCATTGATTATTATGCAGCGATGACGTGAATTCATCAAAAAGGGTATCTATTATGTAGGTTGATTATGGAGTTTATAGCTTGGAATATATAGATACATCGAGGTATGGGCGAGAAGATGTGGAAGTAGGCGCGGCGGGTCAAGTGTAGCAGCGGTGGAGGATAAGGAGATGGAGAGCAAAAAGCAACAGAGGGAAGGAGAGAGAGAGAAAGATAGGCAATGTATTGCAAGAGAAACACTGCATGAGAGCTACATATCAAGCGAGACAGAGAGAGACAGAGAGGTAAGAGAGAGAGGGGGTATGAGTGAGAAGGAGAGAAGGGGAGAGCAAAAAGCAACAGAGGGAAGGAGAGGGAGAGAAAGATAGGCAATGCATTGCAAGAGGCGTTAGAGATAAATGGTATGCAAGACAGGGAGAGAGAAAGAGGGGTAAGAGGGAGAGAGGGGATATGAGTGAGAAAGAGAGAAAAGGGGAACGCAAGAGAAATACTGACAGCAAAACAGGGAGAGAAGGAGAAAGAGAGAGAGGGGGAGAGACGTAAGATGAAGGAATTATTTGCGCATATTATGTAGTAAGAGAAAGTGTGAACAGAATATATATAGAGAGAGAGGAAGGAAGGAAAGTAGAAAGAGAAAGAAAGGAGTAAGCGTATGAGAGAAGAACAAGAGGAGGTAAAGACGGACAAAGAAACTCTAAAGTAAGTGAGATAGACAAGATGGAGAACAAGAACAAGAAAAATACAGAGAGACACACATAATAATAATAACTTCACCTGACTTCTCTTATGTTTCCCTGTATGCCCTTTGATTTGGAATGATTGATATATATATATACAGGTATGAACTAGAAAAATAAATCACCATTCCTCCTTACCTATGTAATCACTTCAATTTTTTGTAGTTAATCACATTCTATAGACTTCTACTTTCGCTCGCACATTTTGATTTCAATGGAATTTCGTCGACACCCATGTCGTTATTGTTGTTCTTGTTATTTCTCTCGTTCCTTTGTGTGACAGTAAGGCATATGATCCTTACAAAACTCCAACTGCTGGAAATAAAATATTGAAATATCTTCAAATGAACTCATACTAATACTTTTGTTATTTTTACTTTACTTTTAAAATTGGTAGACGACAGAGGACATGATAAAGTTAGTCAATTTCAAAATGAGACTTAACACAGCTCTTAGCGCTAACAAATTACCGATTATAGATTTATAGCAATGGCAAGGGAGAGTATGGCACCCGGGACGCAACACGATGGAACGGAATACCAACCAGCCCCCGGGGCAGGTCCCGCCATCTCCTACCCTTTCACGCTCTCCACCTCCGCAGCTTAATTCCACCTCAAACGTGTTTAGAGCTTTTAAAGCACAATATTATTACATTATCTCCTCTCATTAATCTCACGGTAGCTGTTTAATGAAAAACAAGTAGCGAAGAGCTTTTAACTCTTATAGATTAAGGTCAATATTTTTGAGGGCGTATTGTCAGGGCGTTGGCCTGCTAGTACTGCAACGTTTTTAGTGTTAAGACCCACACTTCTTTCATCACCGCTTCGTCTTCTAGATTCCTTTTGAAAAACCCTTAAGATTTCATCTTTAACAAGATGATGTTAGTGATGTTAGAATGTGTGAAGATTCATTTGAAATGAACTTTGAAACATCTTGAAAGGTATTTCGTTATAGTAATTGAGAATCGGATCAGATTTACAGCACTACTTTATTAGATATGATATACCTCTCTTTAGTATGCTGAATAAATCTAGTCATCTGATTGGTCGAAATTGGAGTCGTGATTTTAGCCATGCCCGCCTAACGGTCAATAGTTAATGAGAAAGATTCCCGTGCCCCGGGTAATGGGCCGCATAGTGAAATTTTGCTGAAATGCCCATTGGTTTAGGTGCAAAAAGTTTCTTTGTGCGAACGCGGATACCATACAGTGCCATTTTCTGTGATGTTTTCACAAATCTTTACTCAAGAAAAGGATAAGGTAAGAATTCTTTGTAGATTTTTTTGTGAATTCGGTATTTAAAAGATATATGGACAGCTTTAATATTCGGGACATAGCTGTTTCTATACTGGCTCTCAGGGACGTAACGCCGCTGCGCGCCTCGGGCTCATAGCAGGATGTAACGTATTACAAAGTTTTGGGAAATTTTGAAAATGGATGGATAGTGAATCTTTACAATTTTGATATATTTTGATGCCCCTGTGGATGTATTAAAAGCACCAGAAATTTCAGCCCCTAAAACACTTCTGCTTTCGAGAAAAATTGAATATAAAGATTTACCGGTGCTCCCGGTAAATTTTGATAAATTTCAAAAAAAGCTCCTACGGCCGTACAATGGTAGCTGCGACCATGAAAATCTCAGAATATGTAGTTGTGGTATATAATTTCCGAACGGGAATATCTAATCGGTCGATTTTAGTCAATAAACATTGTTTTATGGCTTAATTAATATCTTGACCTTGAGAGGGAGCTATTCAACATAAAGTGTTTATTATTTACAATTTCATAACTTTAGAGTCGATTTCGACCGCGACAACGATCACTGAATATTGTAGGATCGCATATGCTTCCAATATTTTCATTTGAACCAAATTCATGACCCCATACCAAAACTTTGTATTACCTTTAAGCCTATAGAAACAGCCATGCGTCTCATTGCAGTAAGTATATCTATACCTATACAAATGCAAATACTTTCAGCACTACATACTACAACCCAAGTTCTGTGGTTTTAAATAGTTATAAAGATTGACATCAAATGTTAAGTTATTCTCGATCACAAAATTATAATTATAAAAACTAAAAGCTCTTTAGATTTTCGACAGGTTGAGAATGGCACTGAACGATAGTACCCAAATGGTTGCCTTTTATCCTCGTGTCATCTCAATTTGGATAAAATCTCGGATGACAGAGGAGCTCCTCCCGACCTCTCTTTGATTCTGTTTGATGTCTGGGTTTGATTGATTGCATTGTCGGGCATCTAAACGCTACCTCTTGTGGCACCAACATCGATAGGCACAGGTGGGCGACCGACAGGTGTTATGTCAACTTGAACAAGTGGGTAGTCGAAATGGCAAAAGGCCATGTATTTGTTACTCGTTCTCTCGTTTTCTCTCTCTCTCTCTCTCTCTCTCTCTCTCTCTCTCTCATAATCTATCTTTTTTGTCTCTCTCTCTCTTTGTCTTTCTCATCGAATCTCTCTCGTCGTCTATCTCTCTCTCTTGAATTATGAAGTATTTTTACGATACAGTTTGGAGTGTTCCTTCCCTGATGTTGTATTATTCACTGGAAAGAAATCTAGATTTTTTAAATAGATTAATCTTTAGTCTATTAATTTAATCTTTTGGAAATAAATGAATCATTTTTCAAATATGGTTTAAATTCATTAATATAAATACGTGCGATTGGAATGTACGTTTATATCATTTCGTTAATCATCAAGCACATGAATGCACGTACCAGTTGAAACGAATTCAACTGAGATTATCATCATCATCCTATAACCATACCATTATCCATTCTTCATCTCATCTCTGCTTAGTTCATTTATTAATATCTTGTTTAGTATTATCTCTGATCTCGCATTCTCTCATCATCTTATGAAACGTGACATTGAAATTCTTAACCAAACTTAATATGGCTCGCGAGATACCGCGGCTTATGTTCCCCCTTTTCTTTTCTTTTTTAAAGTGTAAATAGCCGTGTTCACATGGTGGCAATTTTGGTCGGCGTATAGGTGAAGGTACTGTAAAGGCATAAAGGTTGACCGGAGTGACCGTCTGAACGATAGTCGTGTTAGCTGCGCCGACCTTTACGCCTACTGATTTACTCCTGGATTTGTCCAGGAGTAACGCGCTAACACGACTAGAGGATATCGTAAGTTGACCGTGTGGAGGCTCTCTCTTGGCACTCGGATGGTGTTTCTTTTGGTTGGTCCGAGTAAAAGCGTATTGACAACTAATGGTGTAAGTCAAATAGTTATGGAATATTTATCGCTGCAGGTAAAAACTTACGCCGACTAGGAAGCCCCGTCTGAATATGGCTGATGAGTAGCAAGTGTGAATGAAACAAGTAGCTACACGCAACAATGGTATTCTACGTATAGCGTTTTAACGCTTACGTCATTGTAAAAAAAAGATGAATTATGTGAACGTGCCTTAAGCCCTGTCGTCCAGAAGGCTGAGAATATCATCTAACTAATTTCCCATCTCCCTGTGCAAAGTGACCTTTCAATTTTCGCCCTACATCGTAATGGTTTTCTCACGCGACCGAGTTGGAAATTGCGTTCCTTGATACCTAAAACATATTCATAGACAGGAAGAATGAGAATTATTATATCCAAATTACCGTTTTTATGAATAAACTGCAATTCTAGTCGTGGCTAAAGGGGGGCAGATAATTTTGACGTCCCCCCCCCCCCCCCCCCCCCTCCCCATAAAAGGATTAAAGGGATCCGGTAACTTTGTCTTAGATCCTTTAAAAGAATCCTTGATTTAGCTCATGCTGCAATGATAATTATAAATCTTTAGGTCAGTCAGGAACCCCATGACAAGCCGATCGCCTGTCTAATTATCAAGATATTTATGATTGAAACTTGGAATCAAATTTTGCGTTTGCCAAACGGTTTTCATAACACTACATTCTATTGGGGAAAATGAGTATGGTAAAACCGGTCACTCAAGGTTTTTACTTTTTTGAGGCACTTCTTGATCTTTTTGAAGCGCAATTTGTTCAGGGCTTTAATATAACACCATATCACAGACACTGATAACACGTATAGTGCCGTGCATCTCAGATTTAACATTGTTAAACGATCCCTTTAACAAAATGAAGAAAAGACAAATGAGAGAGAGAGAGAGAGAGAGAGAGAGAGAGAGAGGGGGGAGAGAAACATAAACAGAGAGGCATAGAGAAAGAGGGGAGAGACAGAGAGGCGGATAGAAAGAGGGAAAGAGAGATACAGAGATACAGAGAGAAAGAGGGAGAGAGAGGGGAAGGCATGTAGAAGGAAGTGACAAGAAGATGCAACGACACCCTCCCACATCCTACCCATAATCAATGACCTTGTTCTGCGCATTTCATCTACTGTATATAGTAGAAACAATGCCGCCCCCATACCCCCCCCCCCATGATCCTGTGTCCCATTCATGTCTTGACCCACGCTATGCCACTAATAATGCAGTCGTTCGACAATCTCTGACCGGTGTCGATTACGGTATAGAAGACTGGATGAATCAGGAAAGAGTGATTATTTGACAGAAGAAGAATGAAAAGAGATCGTGTTACTCAACTGTAAATCGAATCCAGTCAAGGCACACACGCGATGCGAGTGAAAAGTGGTAATAAATGTATGATATTGAAGAGTAATATGACATGTACATACCTAGATTGAATTCATACATGGTTCATCAATATTGTATGTAGAAAAATCATATTAAGATAGAGGACAACGGAACCGAACGAAACCGTTATATTGGTATTTCTCTGATAATACAGTCCTCCGACAATCTCTGACCGGTGTCGATTACGGTATAGAAAACCTGGATGAATCAGGAAAGTGTGATTGTTTGACAGAAGAAGAATGAGAAGAGATCATGTTACTCAACTGTAAATCGAATCCAGTCAAGGCACACACGATGCGAGTAAATAATGGTAATACATGTATGATATTGAATAGTAATATGACATGTACATACCTAGATTGAATTCATACATGGTTAATCAATATTGTATGTAGTAAAATTATAAGGTAGAGGACAACGGAACCGAACGAAACCGTTATATTGGTAGTTCGCTGAAGATTTCCTTTCTCCCAACAAAAATCATAATCTCCTCTCCAAGAGTAAGATATCGACTGAAGGATTACAGTTTGTTTGTTCGTTTGTTGTTGTTGTTTTTCAACGAAGCTGCATAACTTGTACACTATTAGATCGACGATTCACTTTCCTTTTGCAACGAAACCTCTTGGGCCTACACTTTAATCTTCCTTTCCTCGCCGCCGACATGTAAATCCATAGAGGAACTCTTAAAAGTAATATTGCCTCAATATTGCCTCAATCAGTATGCCATTACTGTATGTTTCTGAGAAAGGGGTATTAGAGAGACATAAATAATAATAAGCTCAAACTGATCAGAGCAATAAATTTCATCCTACTTAAGCAGATATAATACATTTATATCAGAGAAGGCTTACCCCGTACTTAATTCCATCAACTGTATTATTCTCTCTTTCTCCCTCTCTCTCTCTCCCTATCTCTCTCTCTCTCTCTCTCTCTCTGTCTACTCTCCCCTTTCTCTCTCTCTATCTCTTTCTCTCTTCATCTCTCTCCTACTCTCTCTCTCTCTCTCTCTCTCTCTCTCCCGTTCTCTATCAATCTATTTGGTTTTCTCTCTCTCTTTCTTGTCTTTTTTCGCTCACCCACTTTTTATAAACCTCTTCTTCGAAAAAAAAAATTTCCTCATGTATAGATAGATAATGAGCAAGGAGAATGTTTCCGTCCACTTCTTCCAATTTATGAAAAACTATGGTGCTACTAGAAATTTGTTACTATATTTTCATCATGCTTTTTCTTTCTTTCCTTTTTTTTTTTTGGAGGGGGGGGGGGTCGATCCAGCAGTGTCATTCATTCTCATTCAAGAATTAATTATATTAGTCTACTCATACTCAGAGCCTGATTAAATGTGACCATGTAAAATAATCGGATCAATTCGACCAAGCCCGAGTCAGTTATTAATTCGAGCAGTTTATTGAGGTTTCTAGGACAAAATCCATTAGGCTTTATTTCGGGACTCATCAGTTTAGTGTGCCAATTTGACGCTCTTGAATTAGAATAGCTACGACATGTGCGCGAACAGTGTCTAGCTTTGCAGACATCTGCAATGGGGCGACCAGGCTGTCTGTAGAATTATCCTGATAACTGTCAGTATTCCAAAGTAATTGCATCTCTGACATTTTATTTAAGAAGTTTGAAAGACAGAAAGAGATACCGTAAAAACCTGATGAAGAAAATCCAAGATAAGTTCCAATGACGGTTTTTTTTTTGTCCATAACATACATTTAACCTTTTCATGTTATTTCTATATAGGAATGGTGGGAACATTCGAAACTTTAAAATTTCTTGATTAAGACACAAATATGAAGAATTTATATTAAATACTGTCTTGTCCCGTTCTCGTCTCTGTTGGCATTCCCCTTTTTCCATATTTTGTAGTTCCTTTTGTAGTTACGAATTTGTAAATTTAATCAATCATTATTCCGAAGTATCATTCGAGGGGTCCAAATTTGTACAAGCATTGTTTTTAGTGGACCACTCTGTTTCCAAAATGCATTCCTAAATTGTTGTAAATGTTTATAATTGATTTGTAATGTTGTGTTGGAAACATAGATAAATTGAATTGAATTGAATACTTGTACCTGCAACACATATACAACTGTTATCATTGGATACTGTCAACTCCGATGTAAAAACAAATGCACAAGGTTTGAAATACATTAACGATTTAAGATTCATTCAAAAAACGCAGGCATTGCAAGAGCAATCTATGAAATACTTCTTAATATTTTAATACTCTCCATCATCAAACATAAGTAGAGAGATATGGAGGTTACAATGCTTGCACCTGGCTTTCATACCTTTACGACATAATGTAGTACCCTGCATCACCTCGAAACGGAAAGATGGGTTTAGATTTCTTTGCACAACACATGACAAAATTGAGTTTTATGAATTGAGAAAACGACACTGCGTTTCCCATCAGGTTTGTGGCAAATTGCATGATTTTTCTTCTCCCCCCCCCCTCTCTCTCTCTCTCTCTCTCTCTCTCTCTCTTTCTTTTCGACTAGGCACACACCCGTGAATACAGAATCGTCATTTGATCAGTGTCTGTAGGTCAATTTATTTATTTGCCATTTATCATCTCTGCTTATCGTGATATCATAAGCAGGCCGGTGCTGGATTAAGGAGCTAATATCCAGCAAGCGGCGGAACAAGAGGAGAGGGCTATTCGAAAATAGGGGGGGGTGAAAAAAATCATGGAGAATTGCTTTGAAGAAAGACCTCACGGGAGAGAGCAGTTTGTTCGATCATCAGGCACTTCTTTAATGCTGTGACTAATGTATTTTCACACAAAAAGGCACATTCGAAAAGATAGGGAGGAGGTGAGAAGGTGTGTTTTAAATAAATATATATATTCCTGCGAAATATATAGGAGCTTTTTGACGAGGAAAGTAGTCATAGGGAGAAATGTTTTATTCGATCGTTAATAATTTTTGCTATGGTGTAAATATTTGTTTACACGTCAACCCCAGCAATGTTTGTTGTTTTTGTATCTTTCATATGTATGTCCTATTTTCATCTGTAGACTAAAATAAGGATGTGCTAAATCATATTCACAACCCCTATGAAATTCATGAATGACATAGCAGACACGTAGTGATTCCATGTTGATGTATTAAAATTCTCTTAACTTTGTCAAGGGTGCACAATCACTTGAACATACAAATAAAGATCACTAACGCTTGACTCCCTTGACCCCCTCCCAACTTTCCTCAACGCCCCCATGAGCCCCTAGCCAGAATCGTCCCTCCTCAGACCCTACTCTGATGTTTTCTTCCCAATAGACAAACATGGTGAGCGTATCAAAATGTCCCCGTGTCTTCATCATATGGACTAATCACTGATGACAGTTACATACATACCGACCAATTCGTAGATGCGGATGGAGAAAGTACTCTGGCAGTGAATTTTTCGGCACATGGATGAAACATATTCTTTTCTCATCCATTTCGAGGCGAGCTAGAAGTATGGCAGGCGTGCGGTGCCATGGGCGTTCACAATCAATCGAAAGATTTGTCAATAAATCTAACCGTAGACAATTCCAATACCCTACTGTTTATTTCCCATGGAAATCATGTTAGGATTACGTAATATGCCATTTTAATCTTTGCATGTTTCAAAAGGTGAGTATAAACCTCACCTTCTTAAATTGACTAAGGTTAATTCCTCGAGTCTTTGCAAGCGTGTTAATGTATGATGGAAGAGGGATCGATCTTTTAAGATTTCGATGGCCAAATTTGAGATATTTTTCTTCCATTGATGTTGTTTTTGACCAATCAGAGCACGAAAATAAACCGCCAATTATACATCCCTAAAAACAACGTACATCTATCAAGCTGTGTTATTGTTTTAAGAGAGACTTATAGATGGACGGTGATTTTGTCTGTTTGTTAGTTTGTTTGTTCTTGATATTTTCGAATTCATTGTTCATAGGACATAAAGGTTGAATTTAGAAATTAGTAGAAAACTCACTCGTTGGTTTACAAAAAAGTGAAAGTAACGACATTGTTCGCAAATTAGAAAATAAGAATTCAAACTTTTGTTTGAAAGATGTACCCTCGAAAGACGGCTACCATGCCAACCACTAAAACATTTTTTACCATCAAATTTTTAAAAAAGCAACCTTTATTTCTAGCGGTTCTCATGACACCCAACGCATGCCATAAGCTCATATTTTACGGCCAGCAGAGTGACGAACATACGGGCCCGTATTCACAAAGGAGGTTTGTCGACAAACCTCCTTTTGTTTCGCCAAACCTCCTTTTGTTCTTTACAAACCAGGTTTGTAAAAAAACGCGTAAAAACGCGTCATATGACGTACGAAAACCAAGGTTTGTCGACAAACCTCCTTTGTGATTTCGGGCCACGATGTTGAAGCGTCCATTTTCTCTGCCATTGAAAAATGTTTGTGGCACCAACCGCGTGCCATAATGCTCATGTTTAGCAGCCACCATGCAGAGTGACGAATCAATTGAGGTAGCCGTGAGCTACGATGGAAGGGTGACATTTGGATTGTGGAGGGGGGGGGGGGTCTTTCAGGCCGGAAGGGGTAGAGAACAGGGCTAAAGAGACATCCATTATCACAATGAAGATATGCACGTGAAAATATGAACCTGAGTAGGCCTACTGATCACGCGATTGCGATGTAAAATTTGATGTTGAGAGATTTCGGAATGTTGAATATTTGCTCAATCTTGATTAAATATCCCACATCATGAAGAGCATTCCAAACACAGACATGTTGTATGTACGTTGTATAGGCCTTAAAGAATGATTGTGTATTGTGAGGATTTAAAATCATCGACATAATAATATTACAAAAAGACGGCACATAGTGTGAAGCACTGCACACGGATGTGGGTATATGGGACTGCGCACGGATTTAGCAACAAAATTTAGTCCCAAGTTGTACACAATTATTATTTATATTTGGACATGAAGGTAGTTCAAGAGCAATTTAGTTATTTTTCATTGTTAATGTGATATTCTTCCACATAAGAATTCAAATGAATGAGAGAAAACATTCGCATTTAGGTCAACCTGTTTAGCAGAACTCAAACTTCTCTTTAAGAGTGTACTTGCTGTGAAAATAATCACAATGATTGTTTCGAATTATGACCTTAATTTCTGTCATTTTCAGTTCCAGACTGTATAAACATTTGCACCATTGTATCGAAATGAATCAATACAGAGTTTATTGAGATGATTTATTCAACATTTTCCTTCCACTGTCTCACACACCAACTATCCCACACACGCAATAGCTGAAATTGTATTTATTTTATTTTTGTAATAAGTAAATCAATTTCATCCATTATTCCGTACTAAACAAAACAATCACCCTGAACATTTGTCTTAACGGTATTACAAAGTTTTGGTATGGGGTCATGAATTTGGTTCAAATTAACACATTAGAAGCATATGCGTTCCTACAATATACATTGATCGTTGTCGCGGTTGAAATCGAGTCTAAAGTTATGAAATTATAAATAATAAACTCTTTATGTTGTATAGTTCCCTCTCAAGGTCAAGATATTAATTTAGCTATAAAAACAATGTTTCTTGACTGACATCGACCGATTAGCTATTCCCGTTAGGAAATTATATATCCCAACTACATATTCTGAGATTTTCATGGTCGCAGCTACGATTGTACGGCCATAGGCGCTATTTGAAATTTATCAAAATTTACCGGGAGCACCGGTAAATTTTTATATCCAATTTTTCTCGAAAACAGAAGTGTTTTAGGGGCTAATTTTGTCAGTGCTTATAATACATCCACAGGGGCATCCAAATATATCAAAATTTTAAAGATTCACTATCCACCCAATTTTCAAAATTTCCCAAAACTTTGTATTAGCTCTAAAAGATGGATTTTGAAAATCAATATTTTCTAAAGCAACCAGCTACATTGCGGTTAAGCAACCTTCTATAAAAAATAAAAAAAACAAATCGTGTCAACATAAACAAAAGAAAGTAAATATCATGAAAAAATAGGTCGACGAATCCAACTGATTTCTGTCCAGCTTTGTGACGTCTGAAATTGAAATTTCATCGCATCCCGTCTATCAATTTCATCCATTATTCCGTACTAAACAAAACAATCACCCTGAACATTTGTCTTAAAAGATGGATTTTGAAAATCAATATTTTCTAAAGCAACCAGCTACATTGCGGTTAAGCAACCTTCTATAAAAAATATAAAAAAAACAAATCGTGTCAACATAAACAAAAGAAAGTAAATATCATGAAAAAATAGGTCGACGAATCCAACTGATTTCTGTCCAGCTTTGTGACGTCTGAAATTGAAATTTCATCGCATCCCGTCTATCAATTTCATCCATTATTCCGTACTAAACAAAACAATCACCCTGAACATTTGTCTTAAAAGATGGATTTTGAAAATCAATATTTTCTAAAGCAACCAGCTACATTGCGGTTAAGCAACCTTCTATAAAAAATAAAAAGAACAAATCGTGTCAACATAAACAAAAGAAAGTAAATATCATGAAAAAATAGGTCGACGAATCCAACTGATTTCTGTCCAGCTTTGTGACGTCTGAAATTGAAATTTCATCGCATCCCGTCTTTAAAAAAGTGCGCTGCTTCTTTCCCATCTTTCTTGCTATCCGGCTACCAAACGGCCGGGACGGAGATTGGAGGCATTTGACAAGGGGCTTATCATAAAGTCCCATCAAAAAGGTCATACGCTTGGAGATATACGACTGTCGCAAACACGGGCTAAAATGAATATAAATGTTAGATTTCAGACGGCTTAAATGTATTTCCTCTTTCCTCTGGGCTAGAATCTATTATCGAGAGAGCTGAAGTTGCTCGCACGCGCTGCCTGTTTTGACGCGAACGATTTTGATTTGGCTTAAAGGTATAGTATCATATCATTTCTGTCGTTACAGGGATTGCATCTTTCCGGAGGTAAAGGAGTTGTGTGGTGTCAAAATGATTAATGCTTTTTCAAAGGCATGGTTAAGGGATATTTATCATGTTTTACCTATACCGTCGATGTTCGACTAATTAGAATGAAAAAAATGACTTTAAAAAGGGTTTTAAATCGGAGTAAAAACATGAGTGAAAAGGATTTAGATCCAATCGGAGCTACGGGGAGCACATGCCACAATGGCAAATATGAAGATAGGATTGAAAGGAAGAGGTTTAAAGGTAGAGGTTATAAAGGAAGGTGGATAAGATAATACGATCCAGGTCTCTCTCTCTCTCCCTCTCTCTCTCTCTCTCTCTCTCTCCCTCCCTCTCGGCATCCTCTGTTGTGTCTTTTTATTCTCTCGTATTTCATCCAGTATGTACGAAACGCCCAGTGTCAAAAAGAAATCTTGATTCATCTTGAGAAAGACATCCGTTAAAGTTCTCCCATTAAATGGCGGGAAACCTACTTCTCTTTCCTTCTCTGATAACTGATCAAAAGAGGACGTCGCCTTAATCACGAAATCACAAAAGTAAAAAAAGCCTCAAACATTACAAGGTGTCGGGAATAAAATATATGCAAACACACAAAAATCATAGTCGAAAGCCTGAGCATTTTTTTTTTGTTTGTAAAGAGACACACATTAAGGTTATTGGTTGATTCTGGGGTACCCAAACGGCGTATCGTGAAGATGATTGATTTGCATGTTTGGATGACAAAAACATCTTCACATAAGCCACGGCCTTGACCTACAAGACGTCTATTTAACCCATTGAATGCGGGAGCCTGGTGATCCGCGTGTTAATCCTACGTAAATTAGGGAATTCAGGAGTCAACGACTTCTAGAAATGTTCAACGATATAGGGGGCTTAACAATATTGCCTCGTTGTATTAGTCCTGCCATGTGTCTGTGATAGCTCTGTTTTTTGGCCTGCGTTTCGCCATGTCGTTTAAGTAAGTGAAATCAACTTTCATCTTTTACTGTTAGAACAAGGATGTTTTAGTAAGTTGCATGTCATCATTAAACCGACCAAAGTACTGCTTTAAGCTGTATAGTTTATGTATGTTAGTTGAAGCAGGTGAAAGCGTTCGAAAATCTATTTTTTTTCTCCGTCGATCTGTCTGTCTTTGTCTCTCTCTCTCTCTCTCTCTCTCTTACTCTCTCTCTTTGAATCTATCTTCTCATCTCTCTCTCTCTCT
The DNA here is from genome assembly GCA_035222895.1 of Strongylocentrotus droebachiensis. NCBI lineage: Eukaryota > Metazoa > Echinodermata > Echinoidea > Camarodonta > Strongylocentrotidae > Strongylocentrotus > Strongylocentrotus droebachiensis. The sequence continues at coordinate 268,069 of JAVYIG010000711.1, read as the reverse complement.
CTCTCTCTTTCTCTGTGTCTCTCCCTCTCTTCATGATTCTGCTTTAATTTATCTGTTTATCTATCTATGTGTGTATCTATCTACCTGTCTATTTTCCGTTTCTCTTCATTTCTCTTCATATCTCTGCCCCCCCCCCCCCCTCTCATTAACTTTATATATCTCTCCTTTTATCCCTCCACGTTCTGCTTTACTCTTTACCCCCCCCCCCCCCCCACTCCTCTCTCCCGTTCTCCATCTTTAATATCTATACAATATCCCTTACCTTTCCTTCCTTAAGATGTAGGTTTCGACGCATTAGCGCATTGCATTGTTTAGTATTTCTCTACACAACTGAATTACAAAATTGTGGATAGCATGTATTACCCCTCCCTCGGCGACTAACTTTGTCTTTCTATGAAAAAGTGCCTTTTCAATACTTCCATCTCTCTCTCTTCCCCCCCCCCCCCCCCCACATTCTCTCTCTCTCTCTCTCTCTCTCTCTCTCTCTCTCTCTCCCTTTCTCTTCCTCTCTCTCATCCTCCATCTAGGGTAGTCAAATTAAGAAGTACGAGTGAGAGGGTACTCTGACTGATGTGAAGATATTGACGAGCAGGCGCGTTTCAAGAGCCAGCCTGCTTCCTGCTTTCTTATTGCACCATTCGTCACGTCACCGCTACATAAATATTTTTCGCCCTTTACGGTCCCAAAGCATAGAGCCCTCGTTCTCACATGACGTGGTTAACCGTCTGTAAAGAGAACCACTGCGGCAAAATGAAATTACTTTAGTGAAGCGCGCTTTAAATTTGTGTATCTTTCACACACAGATAAGGGCATAAGTATGGTTCGGGACCTTTTTTGCGCGAAGCAACTATACTTCACCTGAACTTGTCAATATTACGCGTTATATGTTTTACCTGGGCGTTCTTATATAACGGATTGTCATATATGAACAGGGCTTTTAAGGATAAATGTTATTTCAAACACATCCACTCTAAATGATGGATGTAAAATCCATGACATCAGCCTGAGAGAATTTTGTTTAATTTGTCATTTTCAATCATTTTCCCCGTTTCTAGACGAATGGGTCTTTTCTCTTCTTATTGCCTCTCACTAATTAAATATCACTTTGGGGTTTTTATTTTAATGAAAGCACAACATAATAATACAGCCTCTTATATCAGCTAAAGCCTCTCAGACATTAATTGGTAATGTAGACAAGTTCCTTTGGCCTGACTGCCGATAGGACTACTTTGTTAATTAGGAAGACGAGTTCTGGCAAAAGTGTCAGTTTGGAAGAAGAAAAAATTGCAGAAATGTGCCGGAAAAGGATTCCTCTTCAAATACCCCTCAAATTCGAAATATGACAAGAAAAAGGTGAAATATTTGTACCAATCTTTCAAGACACGTGTATGTGGGTTGGCGTATAACTTACAAACATTTCCATGTGCTGTGCACAAGACTTTAAGAAGGATTAATCCAAAACATCACAGTTGGCCGGTACATCAATCCATATGTTGATGGCCTTTTCCATTTGCTTCCAGGTGTGTCTTTCACTATGCTATTGCATGACCAGTGTTCCGTCTTATAAACAGTTGCGATTCCGAATCAATCGCAAATCCTCCAATCACTCGCAAGTTTACAGTATTCTATCTTTTATGTACATAGATGCGAATAATCGCAACTGTTTATATAACATGGCCCAGGACTCAACTTCACCTTTAAAGACCCACTGCACTAGCTTAGCTAGCAGGGATTAGACCTCACTGCATGTTCACCGACAGGTGGTTATCCCATCAATTCAGCTCTCAATTGACATAAGAAAAAGAGCATCATGGGGAGCTAATGGTCACCGATTAGACATTTGTTTGCAAATTGCTATAAGTAGTGCAGTGGGGCTTTAAATGAGGCTTATTCACAAGCTATATTATTCATACCCCTTGTAAACGTGATGTTTTTTTTGTTTTTTTTATGACTCAAGAATGGTAGGTGAACTGTTTGTATTATGGCCTTTGTTGAATACATTTCAGATGCAAGTTTTAATATGTCACATTCTCAAGAAACATAAACGGGGATAGGTCAATTTTCAAATAAATATTCAAATAAATGCAAAACTTGGTAGGGGTAAATAGTTATTAACTGTATATATTCATATCAATATATAGATAAATCTTTATAAATGTTCTTTTCAGAACTACTCCACAGAGGAATACAAAGAGTTATTTTCAGGACTACACTCTTCATTTGTTCTACTCTCTATTTTGTGATAAGCTCAAAACCTTCTCAATCCCGATCACTTGTTTCCTTTCCTCTTTCCATTTCCCCTCTTCTAGTTTTCTTTTCTTTTCTTTTTGTTTTGGTGTACACCAGTACACCACACTGAAAACAAACAAAATGTAACTTTGCTAAAAACATCATTCCATCAAGAGATGTAAAACATCTCTTCGGTTATTTCCCTTTTCTTTATACTACTTCCTCCATTCCTCCAAACGTCCCATAAGAGGGTTCTTTTGACGAAAGAATACTTCACCAGCCTGTTCTAACTGGAGGCCTCAATTTATGTAAATATTTCTAATGAATATTTAAAATGTGTGAAGGGATGTTTACGTAACACTGTATAGAGCATTCCAGTTGTGTCTATTTAGAGTCACAGTATTAATATTTTTCTTTTTCTTCTTGTTGTAAGTCCACTGCCATTGCAAGAAAAGAGATTTTTTAAATATCAGCCACAAAATAACTGTAATTTAGTTTACATTGCAGGTTCTTCTTCTTCATCTTTCTCTTCCTTTAATTCTTCTACTCCTACTTCTCATTTTTATTTTATTTTCTCTTCTTTTTCTTTACCCCCTTCTTTTCTCTCCAGAAAATGAAGAGATGCTTTCACAATGACTTGATTTTTATTCATTCAGTTACAGAATGATGGTAAATTTTAAAGGATGAAGAGTTTGACAATTGGTCATCGATAAATCAGTACTGAGTTCGTACACATTTATAAATACCCGCCCTTGTTTTAACATTTGTTGTATGAGATTCGATGGTTACACCAAGCGGTTTCGGCAAGACGTCACGCGAGTTCCGACGACGCAATCGTTCGACGCATAGGTGTAAAACTCGCCCTCATGAAGGCGTTGAAAAACATGACTTAGTCATGTTTTAGAGCCAATGAAATGAATATCGCATGAAGCCTGTCTTTAGTAAAATCTCTGACACCCTAGCATGTCAGAGTCTTACATCTGGTACCATGTTGTATCAGACGTATGTGATGTTTTCAATCTCTTCTTTCTTTGTAGATTTTTTTTCTCGTGTACTATTTTGAGAAATTCAGTTGCGCTTTTGGTAAGATCATTCGTGGAAAATGGAAGGAAGTGCAATTTTCAGGAGTGAAATGTTTTCGGGAAACTTTCAATAAATAGTTCGATATAAAATTAATGTATGTAGAAAAATCAATCTGGGGTTCGTAGAAGATGAAAGATAATATTTAAAGAAACTTTAATAATAGGAAGATGAAATTTACTTTCTAGAAACACTAATACATGATTTGTTTGTTGTTGATAGGTTTGAGTGAATATGACGATGAGGAACGCATGGTGATTTGGGTTTTCATCTTTCTGCTTAGAAATCAAGTGCATACTTTTCGATACGTAATATGTGACCTTCGGCTTCAATTCCTATCCGAGGGACTAAGTAACCGAGTGTTAACGCCTTATCAAACGGCACTAGCGCATGGACTCAGATTCGAACCCGGGACCTCCCTGTTACGAGACCACCGTTGCACCACAATGGAGCTGTCACGTCACCCTGTACTCGAAGAAATGGGATGAATTACACAAAGTCGGGACAGGCAATAGTGGAGATGATTTGTTTCTGCGAACAAGTCTAAAACTTATTTGAGACCATCTCACTTGTACACAGTTGGTAATCAGGGTAAGATATGAACCTATTTCAATAGGGCCACGAAAGTATGACGTTTTTTATCTTTTTTTTTTATTATAATAAGTTTCTTTTCTTAAAATTATTTATAAAATGTTGCAATCTTGCTCTAAACTTCCATTTTACCTTCCTCATTTTCTCATTCACAGCGCATGTATTACTTTTTTCTTCTCATGAGTTATCTTTAGAGGATGTGAACTCACTGCGATTTTTAGCAATTAAATTTTGAATGGTTTTATTTAATGGTTTTACGTGTCTATTGGGGATCATGTAATTTATAAGTTAATATACGACCCCTTCCCCTCTATCCCTCTCTCTCTCTCTCTCTCTCTCTCTCTCTTGGCTTCTATGTATATATTATTGTAAAGTCTAAACAGCAATATATCTCCTCTCAGCAAAAGTGTAACAATCCCATTCCAATTGCACCATTTGACTTAAATCAATCGCAACTAATGAACGATGACATTTAAACCAAACACACTCATACACGTGCATGTCACATCCATCACTTTACTTTCACTCGCTCTAATTCCCATACCACCTTTTCCTTGTAAGGGACGTCGACTAGGAGTACGTCCACGTGTCATACGCTGTCTGCAAGGGGTGCGGATACCGGGTAACGCTCCAACACCGCTAAGTCACGCGTTCAAGGGGGCTCGCGCGCGTGCGACCTTGTGGTTTTCCCATTGACCACAAATTTATTAGCAACAATATATGGCGCGAACATTCGTTAATTTGCTGGTGACGATCGATCGAATCGTTTAATCGCCAGGCACAACACTGTCACGTCGGCTGACAATGAAGCGCGAAGCTGGAAAATCGATCGAGCTGCAAAATTAGGCAATGACTCGCGAATATATATTGAGATGGGGATAGCAGTGGCGAAGGGTGTACTCATGTTCGAAGGGGGCCGGGGAGAGGGGGCGGAAGCATGTACTACGAGCGGCCGATAAAAGGCATCAACGACAGTCAGGTTATATAATTGACGCACTGTACATAATTATGTTGTAAGATAGTTTCAAGTTAATATTCAAATTGACGTAGTACTTAAAAGTTAGGAGGAAATTCTGTCATTGTTTTAACATTTTGCTTTCCAAGATTGTAATCATTTTCGTCCATTTAACCCCTCAATTTCTCCGTATGTTTTTTTTTTCTTTCACTTACCTATCTCCACCTACTCTATTCCCAATCTCTTTTCTCTTCTCCCTCCCCTTTCCTCTCTCCCCTCCTCCTTTGTTTCTCTCATTCTATTTCTTGCTTCCTCTCGATCTTCTCTCTTTCTCCCTTTCTTTCTCTTTATCTTAATATGTGTTGGTCTGTAATAGAGAAATTAAACTTATAATCAAAATTCTCAGAGCAGGTCTATAATGTTTCTTTTTTTTTCTCTAGGGGGGGGGGGAATTAATCAAAGAAAAAAACAGATACCGTTCTACAGGGCCATAACGACTGTTCACGCCATCCAGTCATGCCCCTTGACCCCCTCCCCTCCTCGAAGCAAGATCACACATCTTCTTATCACGTTATAATACAATATCGTTCTGGTGGACTAACAGGGGGAGGAGTTGACAAGGTCAAAAATGAAGAGATTACGGTCCAACAGATGCCATCTCGAAAGCTAAAATGACGAACGAAGCCCTCCTCTTTCTTTCCTGTTCGCCTTGGCGCCGCGAGTATGGAGGAGCCAGATTTATTCGACAGCCAGACAACAAAACTGGGAGGTCAATCATGCAATGTCGGAACCAGGCTCTTGTACTTTTTAACACTTTTTTATTATTATAGGATGTAGATTGATTAGATTGTGACAAAATATTGCATTTTCGAAATTGACCTCTTGCGCCCGTGTGTGTCATAATTATTAGCAAAAGTATCATGTGGTGGTCTCTGTGAACCTACGCATATGACATTTTGGCTCATTATTATTTTACTGCATGCATTCAAGATTCTTGTGATTTCATAAGACTTTTGAAGTAGATGGCAGTTTGGGCAACTTTTCATTATTGTAACCAACCAATAAAATAAAAGGTACTCTGCGACACAACCATGTCAACGAAATCAAATTTCCGTTGTCTTCTTAAAATCTTATTCTTTATTACGGGGTAACGCCTATCCATTCTACTACTCAAGTAAATCTAAGACATTCTAGAAATTATAACATTTCCCGTTTGAGACGTCACATCCTTTTCCAAAAAAGTACGACATCATCCTTTGCCAACCTTCTCCCCCTCTCTCTCTCTCTCTCTCTCTCTCTCTCTTTCTCTCTCTCTCTCTGTTTCTGTCCCTTTATCTCTCTCTCTCTCATTCTCTTTCCCCTAAGTTCCTGTCTTTCTTCCCCCCCCCCCCTCTCTCTCTCTCTCTCTCCCTCTCTCTCCCTCTCTCTCTCTGACCTTATCTACTTCGGTAAGAGGATGGGAATGAATATGCATTGATTATTGACTAACAGTGTTGTGGAGTTAACAAAATAAGACCTCCGTACTTTGGTTGACAGCATGCGGTCTGCCCTCTCGTCACCCTTCTCTCTCTCCCTCTCTGCTCACTTCAGAGCCGGTCCCATAGAACAGTAAAACGATAATCGGTCTCCCGCCACTGATGAAAGCTCCTTCCTTTGAATGCGTATGTCTGTGAGTAGCACTGATATCCAATATCGTTTCTACGGATCTTCGGTTGACCGATTTTATGGTTATGGGCTAGTCACAAATCATCTATACAGGAGAACGTTTTTGTGTGTTTTTCGATAACAAATTGATCTTGATTGGTGCTCAATAATTTAAAAGAGCCAGTAGCAATTTTTGTTTTATTGTTATTTTTCATCCCATCTAAACTTTCCGAATATTCCATTCTGATCAGTTCCTTCTACACTCGTCAAAACGCCTGTTTAGAGCCATCAGGGCGTTAACTTCGTGTACAATTATTAGGAGTTAAAAGCGCCCTTCTGGCTCCGTACACGTATACAACCATCCTCTTTTTTGCTACTGTTAAATATACCCGTGTAAAGGGGGTGAGCCCTTACTGTTGTTTAATACGCCCGAGGCATTTACAGAGGGGGTAAACATGGACTTGTATTTCCAAACACGTTCAGTGATTGAAGGTAGGGTGCAGTAGATGTGTACTAACACTCTCGAGATTAATGGTAACACATGGGGAGGTTGCGGCAGAATTGTAGTAAACAATGTCTCGTTTACATGTGTGTCTGTGCTTTAGCGAGGATTGTGATAAAATTTAATTCGTTTTACACCTAAATTAAATTTCAATAGTCTGGGCTTATATTACCTATATATGGATAGATATTCTACTTGTACAGCGTCACCAAACCTCAAGAAAATGTTTTCGCATTGCAATGCATCTCGATGTATCAAACATCCATTTGGAGTTGGTTATACGACAAATGCTTCGGCGACAATATTGTACCGCTCGGATGTTATTTACCCGTCACTGATCGTACACCCAACACCATACCTGACAATAGTCCTAACCATAGCACCAAACCTAACCTAAAACATAATAAAAAGTAAATATAGCTCTTAAAACATTTCTCGGACTTAAGGGGTTGACACTCACCCTCCATAGAGTGGTGGACTAAAATAGGGCGAGTTTCTCCTGTACCACTTTTAAGAATATGGGCCTTTAAGTTTCGAAAGTGTTTTGTAGTGTGTCTTTGGAAAAAAAAGTAAAGGTGTTAGAAGGAGGTGAAAGTATATCCATAAAGAGACAGAGAGAGAGAGAGAGATACGGGTTTCAAGGGAAATCAATACTTCATGCGTGAAATGGAAAGTTGCCAGAATTTTACACATTTTGCAGGACATTCAATGTTATTGGCCCCAGGTGCAGCATAAAGTTTGCTTTACTAATGTACTATGTCCATGTGCAAAATCTTTGATTACTTTTTTTCTTCTTTTTCTTTCTTTATTTTTTCTTTCTTAACGTTGTTTCCTTACCTCCTTTCTTTCAAGCATATATCTCTCTCTGTCTCTCCCTTCCTCCCCCTTTCTCTCCCTCCCTCTCTCTCTCTCTCTCTCGCTCTATCTATCTATCTCTCACTTTCTATCTCTCTTTCACTCTCCTTCTCTCTATCTCTACCCCCTTGCTTCCTTCTGTTTCTTTCATCGATGTTAAATGCCAAGGAATGTCCTCTCTCTCTCTCTCTCTCTCTCTCTCTCTCTCTCTCTCTTTTATATATATCTCCCTTTATTTCTTGTATTCTCTTTTGTTAATACAATGTGAGATGCCAAAGAATGACCCCTGGATATGAATCACTTGAGATCTGTTGTCTGTTAGAATCAGTTTTTGTTTACTTCGCCCAACGCTCCTCTCCCATAACTCTTTCAACCTTCTCTCTTTCTCTTTCTTTTCCTTCTCTCCCCATCCTTTTCCTTTGACAAATGTTAAATGCCAAAGTATGTCCCTTGAACAAGAATCAATGGAGATCTGTTGTCGGTTGGAGTCACTCCTATTTACTCCGTCCAACCCTTCTCACCAGTTATTCATTTATCTTAAACAGACCGCATTTAGAAAACGCTTTATCAAATAAACGTGGACAGTGGATGGCTCTTAGCGGCAGTCTGTGACAAATGGCATCGAAACGACACAAAATGGGATCGTAAACAAAAAATAAGAAAACGGATGAGAAGGGCAACTAGGATTGGATGATGAAAAGGAGTTTCCATGTCTAATTTTCTGTTTGGAAATTGACTTTGACTTATAAAGCGAGATGATATTTGCTATATTCAAGCTCAATTGCTTCTATGCATTCATCTATACAAAACCTGGATGGTGCCTGCAAAATGATGATGAAGGCCATGAGCATGACGGTGGTAAATACGATAATGATGATGATGTAAGTTTCATTTCTGTGACCGTTGACAACATACTAATATGCGGTGTCACACAGAGGCCAATAATCCTGATTTTTAGTTATCCTCTTAATTGCTGTCTGTCATCAATTATTCCTTCAAAAATTCTCTAACGAAGCAAGAAAATTCTCCCTTGAAAGGATTTGTCAAGGGATTTTTTATGGGATGTTTCTGTGTGACACCGCCATATGTTAACATCTAATAATGTGTCTATTGCGCTAAAGATTTCTTTTCATTTCTCTATTTCTTTGGCAACAGTCATATCTTTTGGCTGATTTAGAGCTCTGGTATGGGAATCGTATTTTTAGAGAAAATTGCTGTGAGTTATTCTGGATTGTTTATCCTGCAGTAAATTGATTGTTTGAACCCGTGGAATAAAAAACAAACGCACATTCTTCTTATCATTCCTCTCTTTCTTTTCCTTCCTCTTCTTTTTCTCCCCCCCCCCCCCCCCATTTTGTGCCATAATCAAATAAATCAAATAGAGAGAAAAATGTACTTTGAGACGCCTCGTATGGCGAATACCACAAACTGTGGTGGCGTTAAAGTATTTACTTAGGGAATGTAATCAATTTCCAAGTGATTTGCGATTGTTCACCTCTCCCCCTCCCCCTTATGGTGACTTTTTGTTGCTACTTTGGTACGTCCCATTCGTTATCAGGACACTGACTTCTTAACTTTGCCCCATGCACACACAGTCCGATGAAACTGAATTTTAAAACTTTTTTCTTTCTTTTTCCTATCGGCATGACGCGCTCTCATATGTGAAAACACGGAGACTGGCAAACTCCGCTCCCAGCACTTTATCTGTCTTTACTCTTGTCCTCTCACATTTTATCCCCCTAATGTCCGCCCCTTCTGTCACCAGTGCACCAATCAGGGGCAGGAACCATGCTACGCCAATGCATACCCTTACATCCCTTACACCCCTTCCACCCTCATCCCGAGGCACGACACTGATTATAGACCACGTGAAGGCATATCGAGAATGACAAACTACATCTCTCGCGGAAGCCAGCTACAAATGCTAACAGAATAAGATAAATCGTTTTGGCCTGGAATACATCCTGTAGCTGACTGCTTTCATCTGTGCCGAGCTATCACACTCTTAATGTCTTGCCTCAGTTCATTCAGCCGGCACCGCTCTCTTGCAATCAAATTTGTATAGCCTGATTTCATCTACCGCAAAAGTGAAGTTCGTTGCTAGATGAAATCGAGCTTATAAGTCAGCCGAATTACACAGAAGATTTTTAGGGACACGTAAATTAAAAGGATTTAATGACTTAAACCTTAAGGTCAAAGAGTAAAGGTACAATATTCTGACATTTGTAAGACTTTTTAATGTGCAAACAATGAGTTATTAGGATTAGGGTTCAGCCTAATAACTCCTTTTTGCGAACTTACCAACCGCCAAGAAATGTTAAGTATTTGGATAAGGTGCAGTAAATATTTACATATTAACAGTTATATTTATATCGCGCACATGGCCATTGCAGGGGATACCCGATTCGCTTACTTGTAATATTATTACCATGACTTTAAGCAATGTTCACGAAACTGCCCTGAGGTACTGAAATCAGTGAAGGAATTCATATTAAGTACCCATTTACTACACCAGGGTTGAGAGTGGCAAATTAACATTAATGTCTTATCATGTTTAAGTCATGTTTGTGCTGCGCCGAGTCTTTAGCCTTGAACCAGTTACTCCATGGTCAGGTGACATAATTATTCACTTCACCACGATATTAAAATGTATCGATTGCCCTTTTGCGTCATAGATCCCTCATTTTTAATCCCGATGTGTAATTGATATATTTATACATATATGTGGTTATATTTATATATAAATATATATACACACACACGAAAACACACATATATATATATTTATATATATAAACACACATACACGCACACCGTGCACACACACGCACGCATATAGTCGAAATGTGTTCATTCATAATTATAGTGAAAGGAAATTTGATTGAAAGAATTTTTTTTTTTTTATTAATTTCAATAGTAATCAGTTAATTACAATCTGTGACAGGCTTATAATTTCGTATTGTGTTATGGAAATGTTAATACAAAACATCCTCATCGCAGTTTATCATTACAAATCGAATACATTTCCTGAGACCAATATATCGCTTGCATAACGATGAATTGATGCGAGGTAAAAACTCCATACACAAATAAATTTGAGCGTAATTCATTTCATTATGAACGTTGAAGTCGTGACATAAAGTATTCGGATATCGACCAATTTTTCCTTAGCCCTTGGCAAATGTTCATTAAACTTCGATCCAAAAATACACCGAGCTAATAAGCATGGATATATATTCCTTGTCGCGATGTAGATTAATACGTTGGACCCCACAGCGAGCTAACATCGGGGCTTGCAGTTTATACGTGCTTTGCTTATATCACCCATCTGCGATCAATCGTATTATCATTTCAGTATATGATTGCTTCCGCAACGTTTTTTTTTTTTTTACAGAATAAGGAAAATTCAATATGCTGTGTTTTGATCATTTTGGAATATTACTTTGGATTTTCGGACAGCTATATGATTAATATCCCCTTACAACGCTTACTACGCTGATAACTACTGTCCTCTGACAAGACATTCATTTAAATTTGCCACACTCCACCAAGTTGTTGTAAGTTGGTTACTTGGTAGGATGTATTCCGTAAAATGCGCCGTGCGTTGATATCTATCGCCAGATCTAAAAGCCAGATTATACAATTTCCAAAGAGCGTTAAATCGCATTGAAATGTTGTGACATGCGCTGCACCAAAAGGAAACATTATTCTCGGCAACCATGCGTGCCGTAGGAACATCGAAAGTACTATTTTATATTTCGCTTCAAAACAGATCCAATTGGCCCAATATCCCCAAGTTTTCGACATAATTAATAATTGGTTTAATATACAGTTACACAAGATTTGGAAGATAATTTGTTAGGTTCGTTAGTTAAAGAATAATATATTAAGTGATCTACTCCTCTACCTACTAACATTATACTCGTGTATTCTACAACACTCAGAATATAACAATCGAGTCATCGGTTTGAAATTCTCCCTTTTTTAGATTTGCCAGCTAAATAACCTTTTTTTATAACTATCTAAACAAAAACACCTATCGCCATTCAATGTGACGGAAGACTTTGATGTCTATAATCTTCTCCTTTTTTTCGATGGCTCATCCTAGTCTACTTCATTTTAGTTTGATTTAATCTTTGAATTTATGAATTAGGCTAATCCTGTCACGGAGATACGCAATATATTAAACTAGAATTCCGAAAATAAGGAGATCGTGACAGTCTACAGAGTTGTACCTTGCCCTTTTAGCACATACTGTTTGGCTTTATCTTTGAAAACAACAGGGATAGTTTGCTAGTCCTGCTTTCGGCTTCTCATTATTCCATGCCTAACGATGTAACATGAATCACAAGCCATGAGCATTGTGAACTGCGACTTGTTCCCGTACAGTTCCGTAAACAAGGATGTCCTCCCACTCTGGCCCTGCAAGAATGGATGTTCAGAGAGCTGGAAGATTTGGTATTTCTTCGATTTGTGGAGTGGTGAGTAGGGGGTTTGGATGTAAAGTGTTGGGCGAGTGGGAAAGAAGCAATATTGTGACGGGGAGGAAATCGGCGCAATTGCCTACATTCGGTAATATGTGGGTCAGAGAGCTTATTGGGGATTATAGAAAGATAGAAAGAGAGAGAGTGAGAGTGATAGAGAGGGGGAGCATGAGAGAGAGATAAAGAGAGAGAGAGGGGGATAGAGAAACAGAGAGAAAAAACATGGAGAGAGAGATATATACAGAAACTCAGAGACAAACAGAAGGACAGTTGTCTAGTGATTGCTAGAGAGAGAAGAGAGAAGGAATTGGGAAAGGGTTAAAGGACGAGAGAAAGAGAGAGACAGAGAAAGAGATTCAGAGAGACAGACAGGCAGGCACAAATTGGACAGGAAATAAATACACCGAGATAATGACACATTAAAAAAAGGAATACTAGGTGAAGGGCAGGAGAGCAGACAATTGGGAGAAAGAAAGATGGGGGAATGAATTGGTGTTATTCATCAATCAAACGCAAGACATTAATATAAATCGTTTAAGATAACATGTGATTCATTGAATTTCGTTTGTTATTCATGAAGTCATCCGTACAACAACATAGTTCGAAATAATTCTTCACCGAACTGTATTACAGATTTCTTATTATCATCATAATTGATTTTCTTTATGTGTATTTACTCTTTTTCCCGTGGAAATACAAGATAATGAAAATAGATAAAAGTCGGGAAACGGATTTGCGATTGATGCCTGCCGGTTTCTCTTGACACAGATATAAAACGGTTGTTTCTTTATTTGGCTGCCAAGTTTATATCTCAAGTGAAGAGCAGTGTAATCTTTTCTGTGTCTGATTTCGTAACGATAGATACACCCAGCTCAACCATTGACAGTTTCGAACGTTGTAGAGGAGGAATTGTGTCACAACCTCGTTATATACGTATCGGCCATCGTACTCTGCCATGCTGCAATGGAGTAGTTTGAAGACACAAACCATTGTCAGTAACAGAGGGTTAGACCAAGGAGACTGTACAGAGTTTTCATAACACTACAGTCTATTGGGAAAAACGAATATGGTAAAACCGGTCACTCAAAGGCTTTTACTTTTTTGAGGCACTTCTTGATCATTTTGAAGCGCAATTTTTGTGGGACTTCAATATAACACCATATCACAGACACTGATAACACATAGGCCGTGCATCTCAGATTTAACATTGTTAAACTATCCCTTTAACTATGGCAGGCTGTTCGTGCCACTGCTTGCTCTCATCATTTACTGACATTGGTCTCTCAAGGGAGGTACAGGTACACATCATGGTCATAAATCTACAGAATTAACATTTTTGATAATTCATTATTGAAGGAAAAAATATTATCTAATGATCATAACGGTGAGAGCAAACTGTGGCATGAACGGCCTGCCATAGTTAAAGGTAAAGACCAGTTATGGTCATGCGATTGCATTGTGAAAGAAACGTTGTGGAATCGATCAGAAAAGGTTGATCATCTAGCATCTAGCATCTGCAAGGTTCTGGAATCATCAAAATGATAAGAAATTTGGCCCATTCTTCGTAAAGTTACAAGCACTATACACAGACAGATGTATATGGGACTACCCTATATCTCTCACAGACCATGAGAGAAACAAATTTACCAAATATATGAATTAGTAGGCGGTTTCCCGGCAAATTTTGTATCATCATGTATTTAGTCAAAACATATTCTTTCACATGATTGGTAATGAGAGCTTCCATTTCATTTTTTGAAATTGGGGCGTTTCCAATACTGGTCTTTACCTTTAAGTCCAACTTAAAGTCGATATTAGTCTTTGTGAAACACTCTCCTGGAGTGCTGTCACATTTGACACTGCCAGAGTCTAACAAGATTTAGGCTCTGCTCAATGCACTATGCACATGACGGACAAAGAAAGAGGACAAAATATACAGTTCCATTCTATCCTCAACAATTGCTGTGGTAGACAAAGGAACATCCCTTCACTGCTATTATGTAACAAGTGTCACATGCATATTCACCTGTTCTACACATTTTTACATAATAGCAGTGGAGGGATGTTCCTTTGTATACCACAGCAATTGATGAGGGTAGAATTGAACTGTATATTTTGTCCTCGTTCTTTGTCCGTCATGTTCATAGTGATGATTTGTGGAATTGTGTTATATTAGAGTCTTCGTCTGCAGACTAGCGAGGAAATGGGACATTTCAAACCCGGGAAAGTGAGGGATTGTTCTTACAAATTACCTTGCACTTCTTCTAAGTTAGAAGACACCGTGAGAGCCAGCGAGTGACGGGGTAGCACGAACAGGCTCGGATTTCCTAAGAAGAGGGAATGACTCCTTGCCGTGCATATCTGCGACATCTTCGGCTATTTTGAGGGGGCGGTTGGCAGAGACATTATCTCCACTCGTGTTTTGTCGTAAATTTATTGGGGGAAAGAGGGCGCGTGGAACGTGAAAGGAATGCCGTATTTACGATGGACAGATAGGGCTGAGCAAGATGCAGCAACTGGACGGTAAAAAAAGCTGGATGGCACTTCTTACAGTTGGAGTAGACGCTGAAAAGTTGGGTTACCAGATCAAATTATAAGAGTAGATATCTTACTTTAAAACATTTAATGGGAAGTGAATGGTGCTTAGTCGGAATGCAATTAAGGGTTGTGATTGATCTTCACGGTGTACTCATGGATATTTTTGAAACTCTAATTAGATATCCATTATGTTGTTAACAAGTATTTTGTAGGCTATAAATAACCGCTGCTGCTGCTGCTACTACCACTAGGAGAAAGGAGAAAGAACGAGAAAAGGAGACGCTTCGATCACCTTCCGAACCCTCTATTCATCAATATCGTATCGGTGTAAAAATGTACTGTTCGATGTCCCCATAGGTGGACTCATGCTACACCATTGGTTGTTCCTACTTCTTCCATTTTTATACAACTACTACAGTACCACCACTTCTATTACTACTACTACTACTACTACTACTACTACTACTACTATTATTATTATTATTATTACTACTACTACTACTATACTGTTGATGTTACTACAACTGCTCCTACCACTACCACTACTTCTACCAGCGAGGGATAAGACTTAGAATCATTTGAGATGGTACTATACTTCTTTATTAACAGGCTTCTCGTAGGAAGTTTCCTTTTAAAGTGCTCTCATTGAGGGTGGGGTGGGAGGCTGCAGTCTTCCGGTGCGCCTGGTAACTTATGTATTTCATCGGTGTGCCACAACCTGTTGGTTCCAATACATTTAACAAATGAAGCTAGCTGGGCCAGTAATAATACAGTTAATCAACTCCCCGGGGCATACAGCGCCGAAAAATACCAGCTTTTGCTTGGCTCGGCGCTACATCAAAACCCTTTGGTGTAAAACAATGCGAAGAGCTCGCCTTGGGGCACAACCCAAGATTGCTTATAGTTTAGTTATAGGGGTTATTTATTCAGATGCGGAGGGCCTTCAATCTTGAAATTAAAGAAAGTGGGAAGATTTTCATTAAGCAATTACTGGCGGGTCTCATTGCGTCAGGAAAGTTTCGCGGAGGGCGACATACGATATTGGAATACAAAATATGACCATGCTGTTTATACGGACAGTTTTGCTTAAGAGAGTGATCATTTTGTAAACAGTTCCTGTGATGTCATCGATTTAAAAAAGGGTAACAAAAGATTCAATGTAAACAATGTTGTAAAATGAATATTCCATTCAACTTGAGAATGGGAGAAATAGATAAACAGAAATTGAGAGGGGAATAGAAGTATAAAGAGGATGTAACATAGATGGAGACGAAGAGAGGGGAGGAGAGAGAAAGACAGATTGGGAGAGAACGGAACAGAACTCATATAAAACATGAAGACATATTAAGACAGTTTATCACAAATATGGATAGATGGAATGAAACAGAATGCGTTTTAGAAAGATGTTGAATCTTTCATTAAATTCCCTGCCACCCCCGACTTGTGACCAGGACGGGTATATTCAGTATGTCACCCGGACATCGCCCTCTTTAGGTGCGGGTAGTTAACTCATCCTTTCTCTGCAATGTAATAATGGATGGAATATGGCCATTGCAAAACAGAGCTCCATCCGACGAAAACCATCTAACTATATTTTCATCTTTACAAAGCACTCAAATTCAAATGTGTTTCTCGGAAAATTACTATAATTGTATGGAGCAGCCATTAAAATACCTTTCCCCTTGTACGAGTTTACAAATCGATCACTATTTCAAATGTCATATAGATGCATTATTGTTTATCACTCATGTAGAACTAAAGTTAAATAACAAATCGGACAAGATATTTGTGAAATATAGAAACCATCCTGGTTCTGTTTCAAAGTGTATCGTTCTATATTGTATCAAAGTGCACGATTGACTTGATCAAGCAAGGCGAAACGTTGGTCCACTCGGACGGAGAAGGAAGGAAGGATAGAAGAAATTGGAGATTAGAATAATGATATCTTTCTATTTTAAGGCAATATCTAGCATGACATGATCGGAGTAGGGCTAATCAGACAATGTTTGGCTGACCTTTTGGTTTGGCGCCTAGATTCGCGCCACTTTTTTCACCCGCGTTCTGCGCTAGAGTGATGGAAGCTCGCCCCATCAAACAAACGAATACTGGGTTGCGTTATGGCATGATCCGAGGCTGTTTTTTTTTTAAACTTTATAATTGTACAAATCTGTTTTTTGTAAGTATAACAAAAAAGGGTGTTCGTGTGGATATGGAAGTTACATATTAGATGATATCTACTCATCCCGTTGAAGTTCCCATTTATTTCTCATCTCTGTCTGTCTCTCTCTCTCTCTCTTTCTTTCTTTCTTTCTTTACCCCTTGTTTCATTTTCCCACTCTTATCCTCTCTTTCATATCCCTACCTCTCTTCATTTCTACCTCCTTTCTCCCATTTTTGTCACGTTTCTTCTTCTTCATTTCAATTTCTCTGCTGTTTTAATTAAGTTCTCATCAGTCCATGATATTCGATAAATGTTGATTGTTTTAAATAAATCTAATGTGACAAAAATGAAATTCAAAACACTTAATGGAATGATAGTTACAAACCTTGCTCTTGGTCAGACATTGTGACTTACATTAACAACACTTAAAATGGAAAGAAAAAGAAATGTCTAGTTGTTCCACCTCTCGACCCCAACCCCTCTGAAAAAGTGAAGAAGATAATCCATATTGCTCACTTTCAGTCAAGTTTCCCATTCATCAATGACGAGACAATTTTCCAAGAAATACTTAAAACTTACAATGCAATATTCAGCTTTGAGATAAGGACCGACTCGAAACGACTAACAACGAACCTCTTTGAAATGAGAGGGAGAGAGAGATGGAAAGAGGTAAAAGAGAGCATTACACGAGATTGAGAGAGAAATAGATGAGTGGAAAGAGAGATATACAACAATATTATAGAAAATTATTATATATCTGATGATATATTATATTTAGCTAGATTGATCGTAATCGTAATTGTAAAGAGAGCAAAAGAAGGAGACAGAGAGAAAAAGATGTAAGGAGAGAAAGAGACATAAACAGATATGATAGAAAGCTAGAGGTAGAAGGAGAGAAAGAGTGGCAGTAAGAGGGTGAGATAGAGAGAAGTAGAAGAAGAAATGCCAAGCCATAGTGAAACTGAACCCTCCACAGCCTGGAGGACCAGCGGAAGCTTGTTTATTAGAGATGAAATATCGATTTTTGTCTCCTTGAAAATCTCCATTAATATGGCAGAGCATGCTTCTCATCCGCATGCTATATGAAAGTCAAGGTTTTGATCTCCTTCTCGACTCCGTTTTCATTCAGCGGCAATAAATGAAAACGGCGGATAGGGGTAGAAACAGTGAGAGACGGATAGAGATAGAGAGAGAGAGAGAGAGAGAGAGAGAGAGAGAGAGAGAGAGAGAGAGAGAGGGGAGATAGAGAGAAAGCGGGAGAGAGTGGGGGAGAGACATGGAAAATATAATGTGGGAAGATGTGTGTTGAGCTGTGCTGTGCGATGAATGGAAATTTGTGGCACCTCGCTTCATTTTATATACTACAGTACATTAGTGTACATTTGCACTTAATTATTGAGGTTTAATTTCCTACAGTTTCATTATGATTGCTTTGTTATTAATGAGACAGGGAAAAATATGATGTGGGAAGACGCGTGTCGAGCTGTGCTGTGCGATGAATGAATTTTGGTGCACCGCGTTTCATTTTATAAACTAGAGTACATTAGTGTACATTTTCACTTAATTATTGAGGTTTCATTTCCTACAGGTTCGTTATAATGGCTTTGTTGTTAATGAAGCAAACAAGGAACAGGTGATTTTTGTTTACATTGTATCGTTGGGGGAAACGCGTGATTAAATGCTCCCAAAACTCAAATTGGAGGCAGACATTTTATTCCCTCTTGACTGAACACAGACTGTATACATAACGTGTTATCTAGGGAAGATATGAAGTCATAAATGTTATGTTTTATCATGATTTTATGAGTAGATCCCTCTCTCTCTATCTCCCCCCTCCCCCCTCCCCACCCCCCCTCTCTCTCTCTCTCTCTCTCTCTCTCTCTGTCTTCGGTTACTTCTTATCCTCCCTTTCTTTATGTTTTGGATATTTCCCCTCTATTTCCTTTATTTCGACTTTGGTCCAGTTGTGTGCCATACTCTTGTCTGTGTAACCACCCTCCCCCCCCCCCCCTCTCTCTCTCTCTCTCTCTCTCTCTCTCCCTCCCTACTTTCTTTCCCTCTCTCTCTCTATCACTCTCCTTCTCTCACTCTCTCCCACTTTCCTTCTTTCTCTTTCCTCCCACTCCCCTTCTCTTCATTAATAAATTAGATCGGGGGATAGAAAGAATGAGAACTGCAGCCTATGGGTTTCCGCCCTCTCTCAAGAACTAGGTCTATTCTGCAAATCCGACAACTTACATGTTGACTGAAGTTGGAGGGGATTTGTCCTGACACTTGTCTGGGCTTAACCTCTCCTCCTCCCAGAAACAGGATACAAACGTTTCTGGAGGACCTCCCGTCAAGTATTTTTCCTTCCCGAGCAAAGATCTCGTATGGCTGAATCAACTTCGGCCTCAAAAGAGGGGAGAGAGAAACGGTTGAGGAGAACACAAAAACATTCAAAACATTAATTACATTTTAGGTAAGGTGTACCCGTGCACTTTCTCACAAAATGTATAGAGGCGTTGCGATTTAAAGTTTATGTTGCCATGGTCAACGGACTGTGGATTAAATGGTTCCCGGTTCGACTCCCAGCTGCGGCATTAATGTCCTTGGCAAAATTCCGATATCGTGTTGGCATAAGATAATTTGCATGGTTTAGGTTTAAAAGGGATTTTTGTTTTGGTGTGTGTGTTTATTATTGTTTGTTTGTATATAGATTTGCAATACACGTATAACTCGAAATAAACATGTTTTACATTTAATTCCTCTTAATTTCCTCAAATATATCAGGTAACAAATATCAACAACATCCGTTACACGATGATGTAATCGCAAAACAACAAGAATGTTTTGATGGATGGCCTCACCCAGTGTTTCTCATTTAATATTGATGAATATTAAAGGTTTTACAAAGTTTTGGTATGGGGTCATGAATTTGGTTCAAATGAACATATTGGAAGCATATACTATCCTACAATATTCAGTGATCATTGTCGCGGTTGGAATGGAGTCTAAAGTTATGAAATTTTAAATAATTAACTTTTTATGTTGTATAGCTCCCTCTCAAGGTCAATATATTAATTAAGCTACACTGTGAAAAATTTGGGCAATATTTTTGCCCAACGTTGTGCCAATAGTCAACCCAACCATCTATTGGGCAATATTTTGCCAAGTGGTATTGGTAAACGTAAGCACCCTACTTCACACGTGCATAATTGTTTCGTATTTTGACCAAAATTTGGGCAAAGATATGACCTTTCAACTGCCCGACTACGGTAGCCCACTTGTTGGAAAAATTTTGACCAGCTGTTGGGCCATTGAGAAAAATATTGCCCAATAGATGGTTGGGTTGACTATTGGCACAACGTTGGGCAAATGGTCGAAAAATATTGCCCAAATTTTTCACAGTGTATAAAACAATGTTTCTTGACTAAAATCGACCGATTAGCTATTCCGGTTAGGAAATTATATATCACAACTACATATTCTAAGATTGTCATGGTCGCAGTTACCATTGTACGGCCGTAGGCGCTATTTGAAATTTATCAAAATTAACCGGGAGCACCGGTAAATTGTTATATTCAATTTTTCTCGAAAACAGAAATGTTTTAGGGGCTAAATTTTATAGTGCTTATAACACATCCACATGGGTATCCAAATATATCAAAATTGTAAAGAATCACTATCCACCCAATTTTCAAATTTCCCCAAAACTTTGTATTACCTTTAATACATGTCCCCTCCCCACGCTTTCCCTTCCCCCAAATAGTGCGGGGACTATCTATCGGTATGTTATATGAGTAATCATCTCGAAATAAAGAACACGAAATGCATATAGATACAATGGAACAATCGCATTTAAGCGTCGTTCAGATATGACACGCTAAACCGCGGATATTTTTTGAGAGAAAAAGTGTAATACGCTCGACATTTATGTATCTCAGAGCTTCGTGAATACTCGTTGAACCTTTGTTTCGCGCAGTTGTCATTCATTTGCACGTTATTTAAAAAGAAAACGGCTTACCCCTTCATATCTGAAAGACCCTTCATAGTGGTCCTTGAGAACACCTACGCACATAGACACGAACCAATGCCACGGCTAGATCATGAACCCATAAATTAATTATATTGATGAGCCCTTAACTCGATTAAACAACAGTTAGGCTATTCAAACCGTCCATACCGGGATAATTTATTTTTTGTCAAGGGCAGTTGATATGATTTTGATGATCACTAACTTCATCATCATGGTTGAGGTGTTTTAAAAATAGACGAATGAATGTCCTGATTGATGAGAGAGATAACATTGTGAATTTCAGCACTCTTTGAGAAGTAAATGTCCCCATTGTTTGTGTCCGTTGTATGTGGATTGGAACCGGTTGCTTTATAAATTAAACCATAGTTGTCACCTCTTCATGAAGGCGATTTGTCTAATGTTGCCATGTATTTTGTCCCCCTCGATCCCCTCCTCTCCTCGAGAAAGAAATCAGTGCTTTAGAACCTGTTTATAAAATCTACCTGTCTTTTAAAGTGATCACCTTCTCTGTTTCGCGTGGGCAGTGGCGTACGCAGGATTTTTTCAAGGGGAGGGTAAGAGGACATACTTTTCTTCTTTTTTTTTGGTCCGGAAATTTGAAAATTTGACCGATCGACATTCCGTTCCGTTGGGTGGGGTGGTAAGGTCATTTTTTTTTTTTTTAATTATTATTATTTTAAAACAAATCTACACTCAAAAGGGGAGGGGGGTTTCCCGAAAAACATACCCATAAAAACCTTTCCCCCCCCCCCCCCCCCCCCTGCGTACGCGCCTGCGCGTGGGTGACCACATTGAGCAGGTTCGACTGTATTTCACATTCCTATCAGTCCCCTAATCTTCGATTGGGCCGGATTTTGTTTCTATTAACCTATTGTTTGAAGGTACCGGTACTGATTAGCTTTTTAACAACTC
This sequence comes from Strongylocentrotus droebachiensis, assembly GCA_035222895.1. NCBI lineage: Eukaryota > Metazoa > Echinodermata > Echinoidea > Camarodonta > Strongylocentrotidae > Strongylocentrotus > Strongylocentrotus droebachiensis. The sequence continues at coordinate 246,100 of JAVYIG010000711.1, read as the reverse complement.
TTGGACAACTTGGCACGATTTGGAAAGAACAAGAAGAAGAAAAAACCTGCGCAACATAATGGGACTTGAAATGGGTCGTTTTGTTAATGATAACGATTCCGCTGGCATTAATTTTCAGCTTAGATAGAAATTCTGATCCGAGATAGAGAGGGGATGGAGGGGCAGAGAGAAGAAGAAAAAAAGTTTAGACGCAGGTGCATAACACTCTTCCCAATTTTCGTTATCGTTTATTTTCGTGCTCAAACTATCTTTCAATGGAAACCCTGAATAAAATTAACAAGGACATTCACCCTTTTTGGTTTGCTATCTGAGCCTCGCGTGTAGTATTACACAAGATTTATCTTCAATGAATGCGGGGTTTTGCTTACTATCAAACACTATTCTATGATTGGGGTGTGTGAGGGTGTGTGGGGGTGTGTGTGGGTGTGTGTGTGGGTGTGTTTTATTCTGGCGCCCCTTAAGCTATAATCAAAGGTTTGCGTTGACTCACCAGGCTATGCGGAGCCTTAAATGAAAGGTCAAACTAGTAGATCTGACGTACCAAAAGATAATGTATCAAGCCAATTGCAGGTGGAGAGTCAATTTTCGATTTTGTTATTACCCGCGTTAACAACCATTATAAACAAGGAGTGCATGCACAAATAATTCAAGGTAGTACTGCACGATACGTTTGCGCTGTTCATTTACTTTGCATTCATTTTTGTACGGTGTCACCGTCCCTTAGCGCCAAAGACCACACCTTCACTGACGCAGTCAGCGACTCCAACACACACACACACACACGCACACCCTCACACGTGCGCAAACTCATCCACCCACCCACACACACTAAATCATTAAAAGGCAAGAGACAACCACAGTCAAATATTACGATGATGGAGTGTATTGAAATCATTTTCATACTTGTATATGGATGGATTACACCCATATTCATAACAAAGCACAACATTCTCCAACATGTTTCACTTTTTCTCCGACTGATTGAAAATTCTTTCGACGAAACAGATCGCCCGTAATATCTGTAATGACAGGAGTTGCATTCGCATCTGACACCCTTCCGGAATTCTTCATCTATGTGAAACCTTCCCGATGGGAACATTGATCTCACCATGTACCACAGGTTAAAGAATTAACTTCCTGTCATAAAAAGGGCGCCATTTATCATCATCACAATTTAAGTAAGAAGTAAATTCAAGAAACAAAACATTACGCCATTCTGCATTATAGTTCATGGCAAAATCGTATATAGGAAATGAAAACCTTTTACCATAATTGATTTGCAATTCTAGGTTGACGCTCGGGATCGTTATGTATGTATAAAGAGAGAGATACACACATATTTATATATAAACATACACATCAAGTGTCCGTTGCACATGAGGCATCATTCGCTTGACGTAGGATGGCGTCAGTGACTTAATTATGTAGCGAGTAGGCCTATTTCATGTTTCTTGCGAAAGTGGCATCGTCAAAATAGTGATTGCAAAATAAAAAGAGCACAAATTGGGTTGAATTACTGGCGCATGAGGAAATTAAATGCACAAGCTCGATTAGCGCAATGTAATAACGCAACCAAAATGACGCATTGTGTGTAGCCGATACTAGTGTGTTTCCACTGGCGTAGCAGTTCCACTTGTCATGATGTGCGGCAGAGGAAGATGGTGGCGGAAGAGTTCATATGATTATGTGATTATGAACTTAAATGCACAGGCACGATTAGCGCAATGTAATAACGCAACCAAAATGACGCATCGTGTGCAGCGGATACTAGTGTGTTTACACTGGCGTAGCAGTGCCACTTGTCATGATGTGTGGCAGAGGAAGATGGTGGCGGAAGAGTTCAAATGATTTTGTGTTAACTGTAATATGATTTTATGATGTTTTTCGTTATGAAGTGGTGGACCAAAAATGACATGTCAACCCAGAAATAGATGACTTCAGCTGCGTAAGGCCCGTCAATCACAACCTGAACTTTATGAGTACCGTTTGGGTGTTTATTTCATCCTCCCAATCCATATCTCTCTTCATCTCTTTCTATGAGATCACTCTTTTTATCTTTATCCTTATTGCTCTCTTCCTAACTCTACATCTTTAGATATTCAGTTCATTCTTTTTCTTTCTGTACAAATATACATACTGGGTAAAAATCAGTATCTCTCTAGTTTTTTCTAAAAAAAGGCACTGTGATCTCAACTGTTTTTCATAAATACGAGGTTTATCTTTTACTATAGCGCACTATAATTTGCCTGGGGATTCGGGATTCAATTACAGGGGCATGAGTCTGAAAAGACCCTGACTAGCAAGCCACCCCCGGATTATAAGTCAAATATACACTGCATAGAAAGTTAGTTAGATTACATGACTGTGTTTAAATTTATGAGGTTGAAGAGACTTAATATGTTTTAGATAATTTACTTGTCTAGCTTTCTCTCTTGTATATATCGTAAATATGTCTCTCCTGTTTCTTGTTTTACTCGAATTTGCTCTTATCACTATTGTAAGTTCTTATTTTGCTGTAAGTTTTCCTTACTCCTGTACTATCTATTTTCATTTTTTCTATGTCTATAGGCACCCCTCTGTAAACCAGCATTGTTATGCTAACAACGCTGAGTAGGGCCATCCCTCCGTCTACCTTTTTTATTATAAGTGTGTCTTTATGATTGTAAATATATATATGTTGATGTTGTTTAAATGACGGAAAATAAATACTACTACTACTACTAACAGCAAGTAGTTGCAGGTAAAATAGGAGAATCTATTTTACTTTCTTTCTTTCTTTTATTCTTCTCAAAATTGCTCTTGAACAATGGGATATGAACAAGATCTTTCCTATGAGAGAAAATGTGATACTCATAATCTTTAAGAGCTAATTTCACCCCGTCCCAGTTTTAGGTCTCCACTCCTGAGGTCGGTCTTCAACATGCGTGCCAAACTGTGGAAGAACGGTATTTTCGTAATGCTGAGTAAAATACACCTCAAGGAAGACCTGCACATTAGTACGACATTTCAGCCATACCCTTCCAGCCGTCTCAAGTTACACTTAAAAAACACACGCACCACCCACCCACTCCCATACGCACACATGTTCAAATACACGTCATCTGTTGTGGAACAGACCCAAGCAAGCAGTTAGGCCGATTGAAGACGGGCCGAAATATGTAATTGAGATGAGTGGTGCGCCTGGAGAAACGACAACCACGCGAAGATGTTTCCTCGACGAGACATTTAGCACAAATGTCCAAGTCGACAGAAAGCATATCCTGGCGGTTTCTCGTCTGTCCAACATACCATGATGGAAACGTGCACTATGTCACGGGATGGGGGTACGAAGGGGGAAAAGAACGAAAAGACGAAAAACTAGTTTACCCATAAAGGCATGCTCTCTCTCTCCCCCTCTCTCTCTCTCTCTCTCTCTCTTTCTCTCTCTCTCTCTCTCTCTCTTTCTCTCTCCTGGTTGATACGCCTACATTGTAATATGCAATTATTACCCTGGGGGCTGTGTTCCTTCAGACTGTAAAAGACAATTGGCGTAATCTTTCGGTTGTACTTTCTAGAAAGGTCAAGTAAAAGGTTGGGCTTTAAAGGGTAGACAGGGTAGGATTAAATGCTGCAATGGATACAGGACGTTAATTTCATTCCTTGTCAGCCAAACGAATGTCGTCAACATTATTTTGAAGACGAGGGCGTATACGACTGAGGTCCAAGGGACTTGGTAATTGATGATCACTGCATTACTAAAGGGTACTGGCGAATTGACTTAGGTTTGAACCCGAGACCTTCCACTTTAAGGATCCTTCCTCTTATCGCTTTGTCATCGCACCTCTTGGAGGTGGGAAAAGTGAACATTTTGTTTAGTATGATCTTGGAAGGCTTGCCTCAATTATGAAGTAGCACACAAATAGGACTGTGATCGTTTGTACCTTTATTTAACTTTATAACGAATAACCAACGACTTAACGTTTTATTATTTTACCTCCAAATCTTACTTTTTTTAATTTCAAGTGTCAATACAACTTCATGAACAATTACCAAACAATGTTATTTTCTTGTCTTGTAGGTGATTTTCTGCATAATGAATCTATGCTGTATCTGGTTTTTTTTCGCACTTTGGTGTGTACCAGCAATGTTACACTGCCTGACGAACTAATACTTTTATTTGTGAACCCCGCTCTTGATTATTTGTGTTCATTTTAGATTTTAGTATGAAAGTATTCACAATAAAGATGAGTTTATAATAAAAGATATATCACAATATAACAGTCACAATAATGTCTAGGTCTAGTGGATGTGCCAACTACGGAGTTTCGCCTTAGGGTTATGCGCTGTTGTTGTTACTATGAACCATATATATCATGTATTTTCGTATCCACTAAGACTAATTGAAAAAAGTAAGATAGTGATGTTTTTTATATTCATTCTCCGATATTGGTCGTATTTCTTCTGACACTTACTAACTGTACCACTTAAAGTTAACATACACGTTGTAAATTTCACTTTTATATCGAAATTCCTATTTTTAATAAGAATTTCACAACTGGAAACATATCAAGGATATGAATCAATAATCATCACGACAAACAAATAGAAGGGTTTATATCTTATTATACTAAGAGAAAATGAGAAACGAAGCTAGATTTGCCATGTTTATAGGCAGTTCTATACCACCTCCTGCACTACAGGCGCCATTTTGGCTCTCTTACCTGTCTCTTCCTCGTTAAATGCCTGTATGACTCTATTTGATCCTGTGTAATGCGATCCTTTGATAATACCTTTTAAGTCCTATTCCACCCTTACTTACCCAACCACAGTTCAACTTTCTTTATTTTCAAATTTCTTAATGTCTCCCAAATCAACATCTTGCAAGGTCCTCTTTTATCAGTCACTTAAACAGCCGTGCACTTTAATGCACAACCTCCTAAAAATGGCAACAATTTCTGCTGAATCTCACTCCTGCCAATCAAATAAATTCGCATTCAATATTTCTTCAAACCGATCCATATATGCACTATAGAGTGCCCTTCAAGGACGTATCAATGTAAGTAATAGTGTATCAGAACCCTCTTCTCTATCGAACATTCGAGTTTGGCAAATGAATTTACCCGTGAGATACAAAAGCCCTTAGGTATGGTGTAATTGACCCATTTACCAAATTGACACAGAGGATCCTTGGGGGCGCTTTCATTTTGGAGTGACCCGTCTAATATGGGATTTGATGACGGGGTGTTTTGGAATTCTTCTACCTTTTAAGCTTGTTTATGTCCACGTTCTGTAGGGTCTGTATAAGGTTTATGAGCGTTAGTCATGTGCATTATGTTAAGAAATGAGTCTTCTCTTGCCGTTCCAAAGGCTGTCACAATCTGTCGCCCTGGATTCCTTACAATAAATTCCACCGTTGATGCCCTTTATTTCACCCCGTCTCTTAACTCCATCCATGTTTTTCTCTCTCTGTCACTGGCTTCTTTCTGTTATTATTTGTATTCGTTTTATTTTCTTACTATCTTCAGTCCTATTATTTTCTATATTGATTTTCGGCTTTTAAAAAAAGTCCATTCTGATTTCTTCCTTTCAATCTGTCAGTCAAAAATTATTTCTGTTCCTCACTGTCGTAAAAAAAAAATGGAAAGAAAATATAAATGTCTATAATTATATGTATATTCGAATCAATTCAATTCAAATGAACATATAAATTTCTTTGGTTTGCACATAGGCCTATATATATATGTTTGAGCCTACCAAAGATAATTTTCATGAAAAAAAATAGTCAAAGCTACGTCAATTGACCATGTTCTTAACATAATCGAATTGAATGCATTGGTCTTTGTCACCTGATATGAACAATTATATTTTAACAGTCATAATGTGAATTGCATACATTAATTGTTGTTAATTAGGACAAACATTATGGCTTGTCCTACCTAACAACATGTAATGACTGTATGCCATTGGCATTCTGACTTTTGAAATACAATTATTCGTATCAGGTGAATGAAATAATTGGTAACGAGGCACTAAAGAAAGACTTATGCATTAAATTTGATTACATTATGAAAATAGCCTATTAGTTTACGATTATGACCGCATAGTCCATTAAGTATTTTTTGCAAAATCAGGTTAAGGCAAATTTGTAAGAGCGTCGATGAAATGCCTTTGATATAATGAAACATCAATATGAATGTTGTTTCAAATCAAATGAGAGGCGAGAAAGAAAATGTCTTTTGATGAATAGACGTGTCTATTCATCTCATCAGTGTACGAAGTTGATTCTTGTGTGATCCCTGTGCTAATTTGTTCCGACGAAATTAAATCAATTTAGTGAGGCACGGTGGCTCAGTGGTAGAGCAATGGTCTCGTAACCGGAAGGTCCCGGGTTCGAAACTGATTCGATGGCTACTTTCTTTGGGTATGACAGTAATCCTAATTAACCAATTCCCTCGAAAAGGACTTAGAGCCGACGGTCCCCTGGCTGCTTACTAACGAGCAGACACATGCTTTCTTAGCAGTCAGGTAAAACAAACCAATCAACTAAACAACCAAGTTACTTTTTACCATGAAATAGATTTGAAAGTCACATCGTTTTTTACTTATTAATCTTAAGCTACTAAAGTTGGGTAAACCTTTTTTAACTATTAATTTTATTAATATCAAATCTTTGTGTGTCCACTGAGAATAAACATAGGGCGACTTGAAAAGCATGTACACACCCACGCAGAAACACTCACTATCCTCACTCACATCCACCCCACACACACACACACCGACGCCCAAACACGTCACCCTATCAGTTCTCACACTCGCCCACACAATCATGCACACAATTATTGATATAGAAAAACGGGATTCCAAAGTTGAACAGTGGTTAGCGCACTTTGTTGGCACTTCAATGCAAGAATGTAGACCCGGAATTCAAGAGGAGCTAAGTTTTGTCTTTAATATTCTAAGAAAACGATGATCTCACCGGAAACATTTTTCGACACCTATGGTTTATCAAAGTAACACCAAGTTCTTCTCCTAAATCAGCAGGATATTTCAAGTATCTTCTTAATCTGGGAGGTCTAAAACTAAAGCGCTGGCATGTATACAGTGACAAAATGGCGTTGCTAGAATGTTCATCTCTAAAGGGGAGGGGGTCACCCAACGTTTACTCTGGCGATTAATGGTCCCTTCTTTATTTCATAAAGAATATAAGGTTAGATTTATGGTTACCACGATATATTAAATGAGGTACAAATTTGAGGTTAGGGTTGTTTAAATCGTTTTGTTCTTGATTGAAATTAGAATTCTGATTGGTAGACAAGTAACCGCGGAGCGATCGTCGCCGAGGCACGTGTTGTATGCACCCTGGGGATTAGATGGTTATATTTCGGTGCGAAATACTTCGACACATCTCATTTAAAACAAGATGAATCTGTACCAATACGACGAAAAACTACTATGTTTTTAAGGAATAATAGTATCTTATCAAAGCCCATTGTAGGATAAGGTAATAGCTTTTCCATGAACTTGATCTAAAAGCTCGGAAATCCTTAATAATAGAAGGGGAGGTCACTATTCAACCAGGAACACCCTCTCACTGGCGCCGCGTCAGACCGCTCTACCAAGATACTGGCGTGATGAATATAAATCCATTCATCTACCTAGCTGTGACGTTTCAATCACCGCGGATGTCTTTATTGGTGTTAGGGCTGGATAAATCGCAGGCCGGAATAATTCCGCATTCACGCGTCGACCTCCATCTCCTACCCCCACATCCTTAAACGAATTTACACTCAGCCAGAGTGCATCAGAGTGCATGGTGAAAGCATTTGCTTGGTTCCAAAAATAGAGAACTGGTGAATTTTTGAACCCGCGGTTTTGAATTGTCTTGCACTCTATTTTTCATCATTTAGCAGCATTTTCAAAATATCGTATTGATTTCAGTACAGATGAATAAAAGTGATACTTAAGTGATACTTTTTAGTTTTGGCATGTATTTTTTTGTCGATGCTTTATTCTTAGGAAGCCTATATGAAATAAAACCGAATTCTTATCAAAGTATACCACTGACCTGTCCATCCATATTTTTATTTTAGCATAACACTTTTTTATGTTAATTTAACTTTGAATTAAACTATTTTATCCGACTGATAAGCAAGCAGGTAAATGTCTTTGGATTTTAAGCAACCTTGGGGACAGGTTGAGGTAGGGTGCTTAAGATGTTGTAATGCTTTAACTTCTTCCGCAAATTCTAAAACGAATTTACACTCGGCCTGAGTGCATCAGAGTGCAAGGTGAGAGCATTTGTTTTTTTCCAAAAAAAGAGGACACGATTTCTCATTATTCAAGATTATTTCATTGGATCTAGGTCTTAATGCAGTATACATAAAGAGTCATGTTGTGATGGCATGATGGGTAGTGACTTTATTGTGAACTTACTCTACAATTACGAAAAGAATTTGTGGCAGGAACGAGGGGAGAGTGCGGTAACATCAAACATGGTTGGGGCCAATTATGCAGCAATAGACAAAAAGATACTGAGTCATTTTTAAGGAGACTATAGTCTTATATCATAAGCGGTGACTCGTGGGGTGTTCTTGCTGATACTAACAATTGTGAAATGTAGCATGTTGTTTCTCCGAAAACTTCAGCAGAGTAACGTAGCTTAGGTTTAGTCATTGAGGGGCACTAGTCATCCTAAGTGGAGAAATATGCGCGTGAGAGGGTCGATTGAGCGGGGAGGGGGATTGGACGGGAAAGTGTGTGTGTTTTCTCCAGTTATTCCCCCCGTCCTCCATCTCGTTTCTTAGAACTTTCACAGTTTTGCCGTTCTACTCTTTCTTAGGAGGGGGATAGGTGCGCGCGTGCCCTATAGAAGATAATTTATACCCTTCTTATTTACCCCATGAATGACAACAAAAATGATATCATTTTTAATCAATTATGTCCAATGCTTCATCTGCTAAAATGTCCGTCTGTCTTTATATTAATAAATGCGACTAATGACACTACTTTCGAGGAATTGATTTAAAGAATTTTTTAAAGTGACTGTTTTTTGCTTTATACTAAAAACGCATCGGACTTTAAAATTCAAAATCTCATGAGCCACCAACGCCAAGAACGGCTCCTGAAAAAAATAAATGATTGTACACAAAGTACAATCCAATTTACGCCTTGGCATTTCCAAAGTTTAAGCGAGAGCACTAAACCCAGAACTCGGCAAAAATATGAGGGGTAATTATCTGAACTAACGTTTCGCAACATGCTCCTAACAGCTGCATGCGGGGCTATTTTGACTGTGTCATTCTGGTGGCGGGAAAACGTCGCGCACTGCCTGGCGGTGTTATTACGCCGATCGCAAATTGAATCACTTCATTTCTGGAGGAACATCAAATGCTTTTGGATTAGAGTACGGTCGGTTGGTTTCTTCTTTCCTCCATCTTCTGCCAGCCTATCGAGGACTATTTCTGGTTGAGGAGTCGCCATTAACCGAGATGGGGACCCTGGAGCGAACTGAAAACAGATTTTGAAACAGTAACAGGATGAGGTGACGAACGCCCGACCAGGGCTCTCTGTAACATAAACATCGACTTACAATCAACATCAAGATGTGTTGTATCTCCAATCTTGCTGCAATCAATTATATCTAAACATGCATTTTATCGAGCAGTATCATATATAAATATTAGTAAGTTATTATTTATTGCGAATTTATGATTGATTTGGGGGGAGATGCATTAAGTCTCTGTTTATGTTTCATGGCCCAGGTTATGTTTTTGTTTCATTTGCAACGTAAATCATAGTACAAAATCCCAAGATACTGAAATTAGGACTTTTAACCTCGTCTTCATTTTGCTATCATCTTTATCAGTTTTTTTAATAATTATTATCATCATATTCATCCGCAGCAACGTCAGCAGTACCCAAAATATCACAGTTCCAATCTGTTATATTACATGACTGAGAAAAATAGCCGGCATAATTAAGTTGTGTTATTTCTTAACTTACTGGCACCATAAGCGTTAGCGACAACGGTAGAAATTCAATGCTGGTCATCAGTGATGCTCTTTTCAATGCCATGCGAAATACAGACATCCGGTGCTTCTTTGTAAATATACGTTCATTTAATAATTTCAGAGGAATGAACTACCGTAAATCTAAAATGTATCGATAGACGCTGTGGTAATTCGTTATTCATAGTATCTCAAAGGAACGAACGAATTTCCAAGAAAGTGAATAATTCAAACTAAATACAATCGCGTCACTGTGGCATATACCGGTACACAATTATGGAGTGCTAAAGTCATACAATCTTACCAACATGGGCATCATTTAATAAGAGTTTCATTGACACATCTACTCTACTCTCTGTTTGACTGAAACAGTGGGGATAAACATGTCCTTCAACAGACGACCGTGACTAAAACATCAATAAAAAGGCGGGAAAAGAGTACGCGTAAATTGGTTACGAACTCCTGATGAAAAGATTACGTTGCCGCGTTCGGTCACAGCTGGCGGAAGTATATACGGAGTATCGGGTCTCACCCGACACTAGCGGATGACGGGTCGGTGTCACCCAGTAACCGGTGACGATCCGGTTATACCCTCGGACGTCGACCGTTGGTCTTGGAAACGTTCATTGCATCGTAATGAGGGGGTTCTTGTTTTGCATGATGTCAATCACCATCGACACCTTCGACGGATTGAGATTAGGATGGAGATTAGGAGGGACTTCGGCCATCATGAATATACATCTTGATTAAGGAGAGTGGTGAGCAAGTGTCCGTGCAATAGTTTCTGTCAATTCTGGACACAAAGAGGCCCTCAGTAGAGGGGCAGCTAGGGATAATGCAGCAATGTCACTTCCCTTAGTTATAATAAAATCTTCAGCCGAAAATAGCACTGTTAATTACATACATCGGTATTCTGAACCCCTGTCAGAAGTCAGAAGTGAACTAAAAACGCTTATTGCGAAAGGATAAACGCTTAAAAGTACAGGGCGGAGTAGAATTCTGAAATTACCAATATTAGGTCATCCGTCACTCATATTTAGGCAGCAAAGGGGCTTCTTTGTCAATTTTGTTATTTCTAGTACATTATGATGATGAAGTTATAAAATCGGAAAGTTCATATTATGGCAACAGAAGTTTAATAGCTGTCTGTACAATAAAGTATGAGATACATATAATTACGCCGTATGATATTGTGTCGTATGTCTTCGAAAAAGTGAAAAAGCAAGATTTTCAAAATACTTTTAAAAAAGGGGAAAAATATGACATCATGACTATTCACAATGGGAGGTTCATGGTACATGAACCTAAGCCCTCTTATGTAAATCAAACAGAGGAAACACTTTTTTATTCATCAATTCAAATCATGTTACACTCGTAACTTTTTTTCTTCATAAATCATGTGCTGAGCCATCAATGAATTCTAGTTACAAATAACGGCCTTCAGAAAGGGATCTGCACAACTAATTATTTATAGTGGCAGTTGCTGTATTAAAAATACGTCGATATTTCGTTACTTTAAAAAAGTCACATCTGTGGCAAATGTATCTTAAAACTTAAAATGACATTTACATAAAATAACATTTACATAAAATTGGAAAAGCGAAGAATTTAGAAACCAATTCCATAAATTACAATTATGCAAACGATATGGCGTCGGACTACGCACCATTTCGTGAAGCCGTGGACTGTTCCGATTCTCCATCCATCGATCCCGAGACAACTCTCTCGCTTGACAAGCACAACTGTGTTATCTTTTCCGCCTCTGCTTTTATTAAGGATATCATATAACGGCATCAATGTCATCACAACCCACTGGGAGGTGGACATCGAATTACATCGGAGTAGAAAAGGGGCAGGTCGACCCACTTGTAATGCACCTTTAGACATGAGGAGTACCTCCCTGATTCAAGGTACTAATAAGAATTAAAGGAAGTAAATTACTGGTTAATTGATAGCGCCGTCATAGAAATTATCTAAAGTATATCCGTAGTGATTAATTGGAAAGTAAATACAACTAATTGTCCATCGTTAAAAAAAAATGATCAATGTGATAACAAAATTTCTTGCAGAAAATCGCTAGCAATTACAAAACAGGACATGGATATGAGCGTATGGGCATCAACATATTGTCCAAAGATATAGACTATTTGTAGCCATATTTTAATATGAGGCAATTTTAATAGCTTGTCACCTTTGTTCATGTGATTTTCCTGCTTTGCTATCCTTCCACGCGGAAAGGGAACAACAAAGAAATGAAAGAAATCTTACAAAATATTGTCCCTCCTCAGGCCCATACTACCAGAAACACGATATCCACGGTTAGCTGCAATGGTCAATCTGCTGCTGAAAGCGGACGAGAGATCCCCCCCCCCCCTCCCAGTCAAGGGGCAAGCCTTGCTTCGCCCTTGGCTGATTCATTAGTTCATGCCCCTTACCCGGCTCTCATGATACCCATGTTGACAGTGAGAGGCTTCTAAAATAAACGTTATTCTTAGAGGTCGTGTCAATGTTCGATCCGAATGGGGTTGTTCTTACCACAGAGAACGATCTGATATCGGTGAATGTCAGAGCGTTGAAGTGCACGTTGATCTTGGCCACAAACGGCCAGCAGAAACTCGACGCTATTTGCCGAAATTTCATTCAAGCGGGGCAGTCTAAAATTTATACTTTTATTCATCCCCGAGGAGGAGAATATATAACACACATACGAGTACAAAGAACGGTCCTTGATATGTTTTTAGAATTCTGTAATGTCAAAGGTTATTTTGTGAAACCGAGACTTCACAGATGTATTTATCGAATCCGACAGCAAGGGGGTGTACTGCGATGCACGTGCGCAATAAAACTGATTATAATTGATAGTTGCTTCTTTATTGCATCGTGAACCTTCCCAGATCCCCTGCAGAAAATATTGTTTTATATCCTCGAAAGATACTGTTCTATGTGTTTAACTTCCATACGCTATTGACGGTGATGGCTGTAATGATCGTGATGATGATGGTGACGAAAATTATGATAATAATCACTAATGATGAGAAAACGACGAAAGAGACGATGATGATGATGATGTTGATGATGGTGATCGACGATGATGATGATGTTAGTGTGATGGTGTTAATAAAGATGATGATGATGATGCTGGTGACATTGAAGATAAGGTTGATGGTGAAAAAAAAATGAAGGTGATGATGATGATGATGATGATAATGATGATGATCGAAATGATCGTGATAATGATGGTGATGATGATAAGATGATATCGGTGTTGTGGTAGTGAGAGTGGTGATGACACTGGTTGGAATGGTTTGAACAGAGATGATGGCGATGGCGGAACCTCGGTAAATGTATACGGCATTGGAAAGAAACCAAGAAAAAAACTATTATCTTGAAAGAAAAGGTAGGACTATCTCATGCGGGTGGCTGCTACATAGGCCTATGATTTGACCAGAAAAACAATTGCCTCCTGCCCGAATATCAATAATAATATAATAATAAAAACGTTACTTATAAAGCGCTTACCACCGAAGTCTCTAAGCGCTATACACACAAAATAGACTGATATACAATTACATCTTATACAAAACTAAAAATGCAAATAAACCTACAAATTACAATACATATGGAATACACATCAAAGGGAACAAAAATTAATCAATCCTCAAACGCAATTTTGAATAAATGTGTCTTGAGACTAGTTTTGAAAAGGTTAACGGTTTGACAATTTTTTACATTTAAAGGTAATCTGTTCCAAAGTTCAGCAGAAGCTTTGCGAAAGGAACGATTACCATAAGAGAGAGTTGACACAGATGTAGATACGAGGTTTAATTGTGAAGATGACCGTAAATTGCGTGAGGGTTTGTATTCCTCGATTAATTCTTGCAGATAAATTGGTGCCAATTCATGAATGCATTTATAAGTTAAAACTAAGATTTTGTACATAATGCGGTACGTCAACGGCAACCAATGCAATTCGCGAAGTACTGGGGTGATGTGTTCACAAGAACGCGTGCGTGTTACAAGCCTGGCAGCAGAGTTTTGGATTCTCTGGAGTTTTGCAATGTGCGACATAATCATCTTCAATAATTTGCGAGCAAGCGATGTAAAAAAGCAAACAAAATCATCAAATTTGATAAATAAGATATGAAAAACACTATTAGAACACTTCGCTGTCCGAATTTTAAAGTTGTTGGAGTCTAAAGCACTCCTCACCCCCTCCCCCACACACCCCCTCCCGCTTCCTATACCCATTAGTGGCTACGTGACTGATTAAGCATTATAAGGAAACGATTTTTAACACTGGATATCTTCATGGCCAATACATTCTTTAGTTTAGTTTCCAAATTAGTTCTGTGTTGACGTCGCAACCTGTCTTCGTAATACGAATCCAAGGCCACCAAAGGTAATACCTTTTCATTTCGTTGCGTCTACATTACAGCTTCCATGGTGGATTTCCTCAATTTACGAAGTGTTGCTTTGATTCCGGTATATTTGCGGGGTAATATAACAATTTACACAAAACGCCATCGATCAATATTCGTCTTTACTCAAGGTTAACGCGTAATTTCCTACCTTGAAACTATACGATGCATTAAAACAAAATCAACGGATTGCCTCCGGTAAATTGTTACTCGATTCGATCCAACTGGTCGCCATACCCCGGTGGGGATGACGTCATAATCACTGTGTCGTTGGCATCGGTAAGAGTGAGACACTTTTAAAGATGCGGAAGTTTGCTATCTCCTGTTGGATCAATCGTTGTGTTTTGTCGAAAATTCACGCTACGTTTTGGATATTTTATACGACTGTTTGAATTCCTCAAACAAACAAAATTCAAGAAAGATGTCTAAGGAAATTGTTTCAGAAATTTCGTGAATATTGGATCTTAGTTATACAATATTTTGTACATATGTTATGATTTAAGTGCACTTATGGATCAAGGGTTTAATAATCGGCCTTCGCACCTAAGACTGAGATGAAATAGATTCGTCTGACAGTACGAAGTGTTGGCTCAGTCAGTAGAGCGTCCGCCTCACAACCGGGAGGTCGTGGGTTCGAACCACGGCCGCGTCATACCAAAAGACGTTAAAAGATGGGAGTTGTTGCTACTTTGTTTGGCGTTCAACAATAAGGGATAGAGCAACGTCGATCTGGCGCTGCTTAGTGGCTGCCGGGCTCACGATAAATTGGGCAAAAAGAATTTCCGTTTCGGTTTAATAAAATTTGGAGTGGACTATTAGGCTATTATTATTATTATAGTAGTAGTACAATCTTAGGTTCTGCTGGAGTTAAATACCCGGTATGCTATGGGAATCGGGTGTATGACAGTCATTGAGGGGTAATCATTGACTCAGAATTGAAATGGAACATTCATATTGAAAACATGTGTAAGAAAATTGGAAAAATAATTTCTTGGTCGGTTGAGACATAATGTAAATGAAACTAATTTGAAAATTATATATCAATCTGTTACAATGTGTGGTCATCATCTTCTGATAAATATCTTGATCGGTTACAGAAACTACGACCAACAGAAACTAAAGAATAGAGCGGGGAGGATCATTTTGAAGATAAATCGGCAGTCATATATATAGCCAATCAACAATTGCATGATATTCTAAAATGGGATACTTTGTCCCTACGGCGTACTAAAAACATGCACGTTATGATGTTTAAAATACTGCATGGCCTGACTCCTAATTATATAAATGAAAATGTTTCTTTTAGAGTTACTAGATACTCACTTCGTAGTCAATTTAATCTTGCCCTTCCTAAACCCAGGACAAATTACTGTAAAAGAACCTTTGCATATAGAGGCTCAGTATTGTATAACGTATTACCATTGGCGTTACGCAACTGTGATACATTGTCTTCATTCAAGAGACTTTTGAGTTGTTTATAAGTTTACTTCACACAATTCTCTTTCTATAAATACCAGTTTATTTTCTCTATACTGTCTGTCCTGGATATTTAATTTATTACTATATTTTGCTTGAGAATTTATGTTTTGACATTTTTCTTTTTCGTTTGTTAATGTATATTGTTATTTATTGTATTGTTTTACTGTATCATTTCTGGTCCCCATGGAAGACCAGCGGTATCATATTGATACCGCTGAATATGGGCTATCCAGCCGTTTATTTTATCTTATTATTCATTATTCTATTTGTTATTATATTACTGAATGCATGATGTCTTTTTATACGGAAATAAAACATACAAACAAACAAACAAAGGTACGCAGTCTGCATATAACCAAAAATGCACGGCGCATATAACCAAAAAATGCACGACCGTGCAATATAACATCTATTGAATATCATGTGACCAACAATCCTCCAATCAAATGACCAGGATCCACGTAGGTGTTGTATAAAACTGATTATAATTGATAGTTGCTTCTTTATTGCATCGCGAGCCTTCCAAGATCCCTGTAGAACATATGGTTCTACATCCTTTATAAATACTTCTATGTTTTTAACTTCCATATATTACGCTATTTACGATGATGGCTGTGATGATGATGATGATGATGATGATTATGATGATGACGAAAATTATGATAATAATCACTAATAATGAGAATGGTGATGATGACGACAGAGACGATGATGATGATGATGATGATGATGATGATAGTGATCGACGATGATGATGATGAAGATGCTGATGATGATGCTTGTGTCACATTGATGATAAGGTTGATGGTGAAACAGAAAAATGAAGATGATAATAATGACGATGATGATTTACGATGATAGAGATGATCGTGATAAGGATGGTGATGGTGATGATGATAATTAAGTTGGTAGTGGTGATGACACTGATTAGATTGGTTAGGACAAAGATGATGGCGATGCCGGAACCTCGGTAAATGTACGGCATTAGAAAGAAACCTAGACAAAACTATTATCTTGAAAGAAAAGGTAGGACTACAAGCGGGTGATCGCTTCATATGCCTACCATTTGGCCATGAAAAAATGCCTCTTGCCCGAATATCAGCATAATTATCTTTAATAATTTGCGAGCAAGCAAAACGAGAAAGCAAACAAAATCATCACATTTGCTAAATAAGATATGAGAAAACACTATTAGTACACTTCGCTGTCCGAATGTTTTAATTTCTTGAGTCGAAGGCACTCCTCACCCCCCCCCCCCCCCCCAGCTTCGTATACCCCTCAGTGGCTACGTGACTGTATATCGATATAAAGTGATTAAGCATTTAGAAGGAAACAGGTTTTAAGACTGGATATCTTCATGGCCAATACATTCTTCAGTTTGGTTTCCAAATTAATCCTGTATTGACGTCGCAACCTGTCTTCGTAATACAAATTCAAGGCCACGAAACTTAGTAGTTAATACCTTTTCCTTTCGTTTTGTCTACAATTACAGCTTCCACGATGGTGAATGTCCTCACTTTATGAAGTGTTGCTTTAATTCCGGTATATTTGCGGGGAAATATGACAACTTACACAAAACGCCATCGATCAATATTTCGTCTTTACTCAAGGTTAACGCGTAATGTTCTGTCTCACATTGTGAAATTATACGATGCATTAAAATAAAATCAACGGATTGCTTCCGGTAAATTGTTATGAGAGTCGATTTCTTTTTATTTTAAGATTTAAACATAATTCTAAAAGAAAAGTTGATCAGATAAAACCTACCACCCCATCTGGCATAATGCCCTTGGCATTTTTGTATTTCTAAACTCGGGTTTAGCAACTATGTTTCTGATAAGATTTATTCGCTGTTATAATTTTTTGCTGCTATAGTAGGCCGATGGGTTAAGTCAAGTTTTTATTTGAATGATTCTTTCTTTTCTTTATAAATTCTTAGAAACCCACTCTTTAAAAGTGAAATATATATTTTGTTTATTATGATCTTAGTAAAATTAAAGAAGATGCAGCTAAATCCATGGGGCCTCGGCAAGAGTACAGTTACCTCAAGGGAAACCATTTCAAACAAAGTACACACTCACTTCGACCTATACAGCTCATACAGGTATACATTAGATTAAACTCTCAAAAAGGGTGAATGTCTGAATATCATTTGATTATCAGTTTCACTAGTATTACAAGTACCACTACTTATATTAGTCATTACCGTATTACTGATACTATTATAAATTATATAGCCTTTGCTGGCATCATGCTATCAAAGTTAAAAACGCTATTTCCGTTCTACCTTGTTATCTCAAGATTCAAGATTCAAGACTAAAGTTTTGTTGTCCATTATAACACAGAACTTGTTTCCCATTGGTGTCACATAAAATTTAAACATAATAATAATACTAGCCTAATAGTCCACTCCAAATTTTATTAAACCGAAACGGAAATTCTTTTTGCCCAATTGATCGTGAGCCCGGCAGCCGCTGAGCAGCGCCAGATCGACGTTGCTCTATCCCTTATTGTTGAACGCCAAACAAGGTAGCAACAACTCCCATCTTTTAACGTCTTTTGGTATGACGCGGCCGGGGTTCGAACCCACGACCTCCCGGTTGTGAGGCGGACGCTCTACTGACTGAGCCAACACTCCGGTGTAGACATAAACATGATATTGTATGCTGAGAGCCAGAAGTGTGTTGAGTAAATGTTGATCAAGAATGATTAGACACCTTTCCAGCTCTTAGCGGACTCGGTGCTACCTTCAGGGGCGGATCTAGCTTTTTGCTAAGGGGGGGGGGTTTGACCAAAATAATGACGATGCAGAGCATCGTCCACGAGCCGCGAAGCGGCGAGCCGATTTTTTTGGGGGGTGTTTATTTGAACCCCGTAAGTGATGTTTTCCTGGCATCTATTAACACAATGGAGACCATAAAAAGCAGTGCATGATAACGTCTTTTTAAATCAAGTAACAGTTAAATCCACAGTTATATCCAGAGTTATCATGTGTTTGGTTAAGTTACCAGATGAGTTGAATATCTTCTCACGATATTTGCACTTGAAAGGGTTTCTCTCCAGCGTGCGTTCTTTTTTCTTTCTTTTTTTCTTTTTTTTTTTTCTCTTTTTTTCCTTTTTTTTTTTTTTTTGTTTGGGGGGGGGGGGGCCGCCCAAGGGGGGGTTTAAACCCCCTAAACCCCCCCCCCCGTAGATCCGCGCCTGACCTTTTTTTAATCCCTAGCCCCCCTGTATTCTGGCGTTACGTCAAATCGCCGGGCATCAAATGAACGCTAATGCGTGCACCAGGTCTTTGGCTTCAGGCTTCGTGATTTTGCTTTCTGTCAGGCATGAGCGTGCATTGCAAGTGTTTACCATAGATCACATTTCTCCTCTCTCCTCCTCTTTCTCCACCTTTTTCTCCGGTCTTACCCATTTCATCCCACTAAGAAGGTGCTTTCACTCCAACAAGATGCTGGTCCGACTCTTGAAAGTGGGCTTGCATAAAAATATAAAAAAAGGAATATGATGCCGTTACGCGGGAGAAAATCCAGTTCTGTTCTGCTACATTCTCCGCATTCGATACCATCTAAGTCTGATGTGACGTCATCCTGACGTCATTGCTTGCTGTGAAAGTAAAGGGGCGAAATGATATAGGCATGTACTTCACAAACAGAAAACAAATACTAAGAGGCTTATCTGAGCAGCTAGGTAGATATTTTCAAAAGTAACATTTGTACTTATCTGTTAAAAGGTACTATCAAGGGCTTATTGCAGAGATTAATGCAGTAATGTTGAGAGAATCATGAACTTGTTCGGAAGGGTTTTCATCTCTTTCAATGCACTGTATATCACTTGTACTATTTTGTTTTTTAGGTCAAAATATACAAACTCTTTATTTCATGTCTGTGTGTGTCTTTGTCCTTTCTTTTCTTTTCTTTCTGTAATCATTCGTCTGCGTGGTATTTATTTTAATGGGCCTACGACACGTTTTACGTCGTTTATTTATACAGAACTCTGTATTTTCCTTTAACAATGATTGACGTCATTTACTTTTAACTGTTCTTGGCCCTGTTTCATGACACTAGTTGTTATCATTAACAAGTTATAATTACTGTTATAAGCTACTGAAATCGTGGCATCTGATTGGCTGAGAGCTAATTCTTAATAGAAATGTAGCACTTGTTATCAACAACAAGTTTCATGAAACAGGGCCTAGCAAACCTAGCATATTGTTTATCATCGTTATTGTTTCCAATCGATGAGTGCCAATATCTCTTTCAACATTCAACATCAATCATGCTCTTTGCTTGAAAAAAGGACTTACAAGTTGACCGTGAATCTATCTTGCATGGCGATTGATTCACCATATACTCTAGCTCATATAATAATGAAAAGAAAAGAAAACGTATTTTCTTTCATTACCCATAATTACTGTCGATCTAAATGAAGCATTACGTCTTCATGTTATATAAATGATTCGATTTTGCTTGGAAAACAGGTTTGCACTGGCCATGAAAGTTTTCCAGCGAAGGTTGACTCACTCTTTATAAGTGCTCATGATGTTATAAAGTGATATACAAATTTCACTACCTCAATTTTCCCAGTTTTTCTTCAATAAACAATGTTATATCTGAATGTACCATTTTGTCTGTATTTCATATAAACTTTCTGTTTCCAGCGACCACGAATCTAACTTGCTGACTCGCCCCATTGGGCTTACGCATGGCGGCATGAAATTGATGCATCAGTTTCTCAACCATAAGTCTTTCTTCTGATATCCATAATTATTTTTCGATATAAATTTGCCATTATATATATGCTTCTCGTTCTGCTTCGGTTGTAAACCATACATGCACTGAACATGAATCTGGCTTGGTGTAAGGGAGACTCGCCGTCCGCTAACTTGTGATGTAACCGAAAAAGTACTAGTACATCGACACCATCTTGGATGAAGTCCATTACAATAGGTAAAACTTTTATATTAGATTGACTACGTTGTAAAATCACCATGTTTGCACCATCCAAATTGTTACAATGGGCTGTTGGTTATGTTTGCATATGGAATACAACATATTTTCAAATTCAACCATATATCATCAAATACAAATTATTATTTGTTTTGAAGATATGTATCTCTTGTTTGAAAACCTTTTATTGAACATTAGTTATTCTATTTAGACTTTTGATGAGAATCGTGATTTCAAAATACGACTAAGCAGAAGCGGATCTAGAGGGGGGGTTGGGGGGTTGCAACCCCCCCCCCCCCCAAAAAAAAAGGAAAAAAAAAGAAAAAAAGAAAGAAAAAAAGAAAGAAAAAAGAACGCACGCTGGAGAGAAACCCTTTCAAGTGCAAATATTGTGAGAAGATATTCAACTCATCTGGTAACTTAACCAAACACATGATAACTCTGGATATAACTATGTATTAAACTGTTACTTGATTTAAAAAGACGTTATCATGCACTGCTTTTTATGGTCTCCATTGTGTTAATAGATGCCAGGAACACATCACTTACGGGGTTCAAATAAACACCCCCCAAAAAATCGGCTCGCCGCTTCGCGGCTCGTGGACGATGCTCCGCATCGTCATTATTTTGGTCAACCCCCCCCCTTAGCAAAAAGCTAGATCCGCCCCTGACTATAGGCATTAAACGAGTTAAGAATTGCAATAAATTTTTTAAAAGATCCAATTACACCTTGCAAATGCATATAAATCTCTCCCTTTAAGATCTATATCATGTATGCAATTCAGTGTACTGGATTCATAGCTGTGCTCAGTTATCTCCATGAGAAACCAGTCGGCTGCTACTCCATTCTGCAGCTGCCGGGTTTGATACTACCCAACCGGTGTCACTAGTTTGATCCATACCAACACCCTGTTACCACGAAGACCATCACAAATTTTGTTAAAAGAAATGGGGATTATCTGACCTTTTTAAGAAGAAGATAGAGGAAGTCTCTAGAGTTGTTTAACCAACCCCTTGCCTACTGAAACTGGATAGTTTCTGTATTATGCCTATATGGGGATTTGAGAATTCAGTAGTCACATACATGTATTAAGGAGATGCTCGAAAACATTTGCAAAAAAGATAACCACGGGTAGCCATAGTTACAAGTTTGCCAACAACGATGTGACCCACCTACACACGGGGCCTCCAGTGGACTAACGGATTGTTTTCCCCAGAATTCGAGCCTGCATCGAGAACCGAAGGAAGGGGCGCGCCTACACACAACGCGACTACAATAATCATGTTTGCATCTTTGTCTGCCCAGCGCGGGACTCGAACCCACGCGCATGACAAATTTCACGCATGAGCGCCAGACGACGATCCGATTGCGCCACACCGCCTCCTGACGTTCATTTAATTTCATTGTGTCTCGAGCCTGGCAGGCGGACAAACTACAAGGAGATGATTTCACCAAAAAGACAAGAAAACTGTTCACATTCGGTTTACAGCTGCCAGCGGATCACATGACTATCTTCCTTTCACGTGGTGCCGAAGGGACGCACTGGGATAAGCCAGAAGAAGTTTGCAGAACGTCCCCACTGTCTGTAAATTCTTGTGAGAAGATGGACCGAAAATATTAAACTGGAAACCACTTGTTTTAAGGATTTTGTTTTGCTCGTAATTTTTAAAATCACTCACATTCATATCGATATTCAAGTAAATACTTAGCTCAGCAATTGCTTATTTCAGAAAATTAGGCATAATAGTCCAGTTGATCGAGAAATAGACGATTAGCATGATTATTAGGTGCACCAAAACGTTGAGATGGTAAAAAGGACACATCCATCAGATGTGGCAGTGTGAATACAGTTCTTTCTGGTTTTTCGGATTCGAATCCCCCCCCCCCTCACCTTCTCCTTCTCTCTCTCTCTCTCTCTCTCTCTCTCTTAGTCCCTTCGTTTCTTTCTCTCTAAGAATCCATATAATCTCAGTGACTTTATGCATTGTTTTTTATCCATCTCCGTCAGCACTGCACGTCATTTCTGAGAAATATTTTGACAAGTTTAAAGGCTCGTTCCTTCATATATATGACGCGGGGAATCGCCGCATGAAAAGCCGCCGCTCGTTTTTTTTTTTTTAAGTGTAAATGAATAGTAACTGAGATGTGCGCTGAGCTCTGTCTTATAAGCTATAGAAATGTGACGCATATTAAACTTTACGTTATCATTTTGTTTAAAACGCTGCGGTTTTACCGCGTCATATATTTTGAATGAGCCATAACTGCCAACACAATTATTATATTAATTTCAAGTTTAAAGACCATATCCGAACTGAAAAATGAAATGGATTAATTATATATCAACGGAAAGCTTATGAGCCAAAGATTATAATAATATCAATTATATGCCATGTTAGTGTCTGTCAGAGGAGTGATCAGTTCTCTGAAAACTCAAAATATAAAGCTTTGAAAATCGAAAATTGTCGACCTAAAAACTTAACTTGATGACATCATTAAATTATGTGGAGTACGCATATTCACAATGACTTTGCATTAATTAAGCACGGGTAATCGCCTCAGCTATATAGATGAACCGATTGGGTCCATAATTTGTCGTCACTGTCACTTTGGCAAATTTGACCCCTGTTGACCCGTAATTTTGAGTTTTTAATTTGCGTTTGTGCAATAATGAAAGGGTAAATACTTTTTATTCCATAATTTTTGTATTCTACATTCGTTTAGTTTTTTTTTTTTTGCGGCTGCAAGACACGTTGCTTTCCCTTCTCTCCCCCCCCCTTTTCCCTCTATCTCTCTCTCTCTCTCTCTTTCTCTCTCTATCTCTCTCTCTCTCTTTCTCTCTCAATCTCTCTCTCTCTCTCTCTCTCTCCCTTTCTCCCCCTAAGCTTTCCATTTCTCTGAATGCTGGATAGTACTTCCTTCCCATTCGAGAGAGACCGTCTAGACGACGAATACAAGAAGTATATTACAATCTTCTCAGTAATTACATCGTGAGTGCTCAAGCCATTAACTTGTCTCCAGGCTATATTTTAATACATTATCTGAAAGAGTTTTTTTTGTCTGGTAGGGAGTCGGAGAATATGCTGGTACCAAGAAATCGATTAAACACCGGAACTCATTATTGAAACATGGAAATTGTGATCAATTTATGATATATTTTTAACTACTTCCCCGTAAAAGTGCCGCCGAATCTAGCGTCCGTGACGCATGAGGCGTCATTCCATCTGCGTCATTACAGACTCAGATAAATTGTATGATGGTAGTAAGGGCTTGCGCCAGGAATAAAAACTCAGCTCAATTTTGCAAGTCATTTCGCGGTCACCTTTTACGATGTCAGGCTAACATGATGGCGCATCAAAGACCACACTATCTTACTGACGCAGTCTTAAAGGCCGGCTGTACTAGTTTGGTCGGGAGGGATTAGACCACACAGCGTGGTCAATGACAGGTGGCTATCTCATCAACTCAGCTCTTAATAACATAAGAAAAAGAGGATCATGGGGTACCAATAGTCACTGATTAGGCATTGTTTTCTATATAGAGGGAGCAAGTAGCTACAAGTAGGACAGTGG
Source organism: Strongylocentrotus droebachiensis (assembly GCA_035222895.1). Lineage (NCBI taxonomy): Eukaryota > Metazoa > Echinodermata > Echinoidea > Camarodonta > Strongylocentrotidae > Strongylocentrotus > Strongylocentrotus droebachiensis. The sequence goes on along the minus strand of JAVYIG010000711.1, from coordinate 221,698 downwards.
GGCTTTAAGTCAGAAAATGAATCATGTCACCATGTTTCGAAGGATGTTATCCTGTAGATCCCCTCTCCGGTTTACCCCTTTTTTTTCTCTCTCTCTCTCTCTCTCTCTCCCTATCTCTTCTTCTCTCTATATCCCTCTAAGCAACCTTCTCTATATACCTCTTCCTTCTCTTTCTCCATCTCTCTCTTCTTATTTTTTTACTTTCTAACTCTCTACCCATCCCCTTGTTCGTTATTACAAAGACATTTGTTATTAACTCAAATAAACATTACTATAGTACTTGGCACGTCGAACACAAAATGTGTGTCTTTTCAATCCACCAGCTTTTCTTCTTCACATAATTTGAGAACAACCACTTAATCGGAACTTCAAGTAGTCTTTACTTTTAAATATCGCATCAGTTTGGCTTTTTCTGCTAAATAGGACTATAAGGAATTGCATGGACATGTTTTGTTTTTTTTCGTGATAAACTGAGCTTACATTCAGAACAGATTGTTTAGAAATACTGAATTTTCAAATATGAACAAGGTACCCGGAACTTACTCCTGCGAGGCATAACAGGCGCATGAATACAATGTATGGGACGTGTAATTAGAAGGCAGTGTGACTCTTACTAAATCGTTGTTCTTGGACCATTTTTTTCGTTTACAAAACAAGAACATTTCGAAGTAAATAACTTAGTATGAGATTGCAATACTAGCCTGGATAATGGAATAAATTGATATTTTGCTTTCATTTTGGAAAGCAAGAAATTTCATGAAATTCTGATTTGCATTACTGTTTTTTTTTTTAAACAGCAGCTGTCGTCCCCTTTATTTACTAAGATTTTCAAAGTCCACTTCCCATGAAACAGATTATATTGAATTCTTGACTCACTCTCGACCATCACCATGATAGAGTAGGACTTTGGCGTTTGCTCATCGGCGGGATCGAAGACGTCCGCGTTTCAGAATCGAATGCAAACAATGATAAGTGCGCTTGCATTGATCAGTTGTGTACGGTGTTTCAGTCGCGAGCATGATTGAAAATGAAGTCCAGTTTCCTTATTCGCTGCTTGTGCATTAAGTAATTTGTGACAATTGAGAAATGAGGGGAGAAGAACTCGTTTGAAATATTCGTGAAATGTTCTTTCTTTTCAGGATAAAGGAAATTATTCTACGTTACGTAGTCATTAGCAGGTGCTAAGTTTTTGTTTAACACTTCACTTTGGTATACGGAAGGACATGCCCTTATCGAATCACTAAAGAATGAAATTAAAGATGGAACACGGATTGAAGCGAATAAACAGAGTAGGTGTAAATAAAAATATGTACTAAAGAAATGATAGGTCCTCGATCCCTAATTATGCTTACGTATGCCTCCTAACTGTCTCAAGTAGATATTAATGTACTAGTACACTGTTGGTCATAAATGTGAAATAATTTGTTAATGCTCGTGCCCCATTAATGGCGGGATCAACGCTACGCCTACCTGATGCTGATTTATGCAGCGCCATTTGGTAACAAAATAGATAGCAATAACAACAACTAACTGGTTAATGCCATGATGATATCTTTGATGAAAATAGAACTTGATTTCATTATAAGATAAATTTGTTTGCCGTTTTAGTTATAGAATGATGATCGATGTCCACCATCTTCCTAGATAAAAAGGTTGACTATTGGCACCTCATTAAATTTTAGTGGCAAACTTTTCTCATTAGTCAGGGTTAAAATTTAAGTCTAGTTGAAAAAGATTGATAGTAAACATGATATAACAACACCAACATTCAAGATATTGTTTCAGATGCAATACAATGACTCGCGAATATATATATCTCGCAATGCACCCCGAGTATCCATTTGGTGAAATGTTCTTATTCATCATGCCGTCTGAGTAGTCTACCTGTATCGGATTCACTGATTATGGAATAGGGTGCGACCGAGGGGTGCAACTTATCCCCTCCCTACCCCCCTGGGGTAAGGAGATACCAGTAATGACTACCAGGGGAGCAGGTTGGGATGACAGAGAGAGAGAGGGAGAGAGAAAGAGAGAGAGGGGAGAGATGGAGAGATAGAGAGAGAGAGAGAGAGAGAGAGAGAGAGAGAGAAAGAAATGGATCCTCAGGAGAAATTGACAGTTGAGTTAAAAGAGGAGATGGTAAATGCAATGCAAAGGAAATTATAGAGAACTGAGCTGAACGGTCTAGAGAAAAAAATTAAAGAGGATATTGAAAATGAAGATAAAATAGAAAATAAAATGAAAGATTATGCAAAGATGGATAAGAGAAGGGGTGAATTGGAGGGCGGTATGAAAACAGAGACAAGGCAGTGGAAAAATTAGCGGAAGAAGTGGACGAAGACAAGTGGAAAAGAATATACCAAGAGGGTGGACGAAGAAATGAACAAGAGATAGGTCAAGAAAAGCAATTTGAGGCATGGAGGAGAGAGAGAGAGGGGAAGAGGGAGAAAAATTGGTTGGAATGGTAGGGGTGATAAAGGAAAGAGAAAATGGATGAAAAGAAATGTAGAGTGCAAGAGAGAGAGAGAGAGAGAGAGAGAAGAGAGAGGGGTTTAAAATTAAAGGTAGAGAGAGTCGAAAGACTACGCCACTAATGTATTTATTTATTTTGAAAAGTTTGCATCATTTGGGTAAGAGGTCGCCATTAATTTGTACCTAATAACCTAAAGAATATGAATTGTGTCAGGAAAATTACGAACTATTTTGCATCGTTTTATTTCTATAAGTTGTTATACCTCAGGTCCTCTTCATAATGTATTAGATTCAAGTTAACACTAATGATGATCTTCATGGTACTGATTGGATTATATCTTTCGGGTCTTAATCCATATTTATCATCGCAATTAATCATTAACTAGTAAGCTAATTCATACCCTCCGTCTCACTCAGTTGTGGATCCCTACAATATAAAATAATTCCTCTCCCCGTCTTTGCATCGTCCAATTATTTCCGGTGTCACATAGCGGACGAGATATCGTTTTCCTATATCGCCATCGATCTCTGACAAGCGAATATCCCAAATGCAATGTTCATAGAGGTCACGGTCAAGGTCAATGGCTTTTCATCACACACATGCCACGTGATAGTATCACCTTACGCGTCGTGCGCCCCTCTCGGCTTCGTCGGGGGTCCTAATTACATGGCTATCCCACCATGATGTTGACATATCGAGAAGACGTCGGCAAACAAACGTTCATCACTGAGATATAATCTGTCTGGTGAGCTCGCCACCACCGCCGAGGGTCATTCTCCTCTTCTCGTTTGATATCCATAGACGTGATGCAGGGGCGGATTAAGGAGTTTGCTAAAGACGGTGTAGCCTATAACAGACAAAAAGAAAAAGAAAAAATAAGATAAGATGGTCTAATATTTACCCTAACTTATTTATAAACACTGCTCTTTATGAGGAAAAACTCAAAGACTTCAGTCCATATAAGATTATGCTTACGTAATCCTTACGAACTGTCTTAAGTAGAAATAAATATACTGGTATGATGATCAAAGGAAAATAAAGAAATGTTAATATTTGCGACATTCAATTAATTTTACGATCAATGTAATCTATTCCCCTGCCATCTCCCAAGACATATTTCCTCGACCAAAGCGGAGGGAAAAAGGCAATAATTCTTTAATCGGTCAGAAGATGAAGGAAAGGGGAATGGTTGTCATTGTTATCAGGTTCTTGATGTATTGTTTTGTCTAAAAGAAATTACCTATGCAGTAGTTGGATGCGTGGTAGAATGCGTGGTACAACTGAATCCATTTGCGTGTTGCTGACAACTACAATAGGCCAAACCTTTTTAGTTCGATTGCGGGCCTACATACACTCCAGGGTAAAGGTTTCATTTCGAAATTGAACAAAAACAAATGGGTGGGCAAAAAAGAATACATGAATTTTAGTTTACAGGCAACAGTTTTATATAAATGTTTAACCTAGCTCACGACATCTCACCAATCCGTGTGTTCTATGTGTTGAGCTAACCCCCTTGTGTTTACGTACCAGAAAAGTACTATGTGACCTATATTTTCATACTTCCACTATAATACTTTCTTGTCGAAGCTAAAGTAATCACTTTTAGTTTTAGTGAAAAATTATTGGTTGTGTGCTGTTAGCCTGAAGGCGAAAATGATTAGCTTTTCATTCTGTTTATTCTCATGTGAAGAAATATCAATATAGAAATGTCAAATCATAAGCATTGCTGTTAGAAAACCTAAATAATATTAGTCCCATTTACTTAAAGAGAAGGTTGAGTTCTGGGAAGAGGTGAAAAATAATTTGTGAGCGTTATCATTCTTATTATGCAAGTGTGGAAGAACATCAGATAAGACATGTTCCCTGAAAAGCAAGGCTCTTCAAATGCCTTCATATTCTAAATATGTCATGTACATCGTAAAACTCGGGGGTAGGTTTTTTACGCCACGTGTTCGTGTAGTCCCATATACATTTTTCTGTGTACATTGTTTGTAACTTTACCAAGACTTGGCCAATTTCTTATCATTTTGATGATTCCAGACCTTGCAATACACACAAATTCTTATATGCTAGATGATCAACCTTTTCTGGTCGATTCCACACCGTTTCTTTCACAATGCAATCGCATGATCAGAACTCAACTTCATTTTTAAATCTGCGTGCAGTACTGCTTGATGCGTTTCCGTGTATGTGATATTAGCAAACGTGAATCAACCTTATTATAATTGTTGATGATTCCCAAATCTCACAACACACACAGGTGCTTCTGTTTTAAACAACCAGCATTTTCCTTTAAAAAAAAAATCACAATTCAGTTTATATTTTCTGTCTAAGGTAGATATTAACCTACTGATTCGAAGTCGCGTACATTTGGGGGCAATGAAGGGTCATATAGCCGATGCCTAAATTATAAGTCTTCTCCGAGACATTCTGAAGGCTTAGTTCGTCAAAGTTGAATAAGGCAAATCCAGGTTGAATTATAATGTCTTCATAATTATAAATGGGCCTACAATATCTTCGAGAGATATCATTTAATTTTGTAATACTTAGAATTCTTCACCTGTAGCAGCCATAAGGCAAACTCAAAGGGGAAGTATGAAAAACAAACAGGTTCTTTATTAAGGATAGTGACAATTTCATAATAAATCAATTTTGAAAGTAGCAAAGTGATGTTGAAGGCCTTTACTTGATATATACTGTAGTCTCGTTGGGTGTGATGTGTGGGTGGTTGTGTATGGGGCAGTTAACAGGCGTGTGTTTGGACGTACATGTGGGTGTGATTTGAAGTTAAGAGAACTAACCGGGGACTCAGTTTCGAACCAGGGTCCTTCTAACTCGGTTCGGAGGCCAATACACAGGACTAACGACTGGATATATTAATAGACCAACCGTCATCTCGCCATCGCTACTGTGGAAGACTAGGCTTAGGCCTACCTCTAAAATACAGAGAACAAACACTTACATATCACTTGCCCGTAGTGTAGAGTAACTTCGCTCGAATACCAACTATGTGGTGATATGCGAAACATCTTCTTGTCAGCGTTGATCGTGTGTATTGGCCTGATGGCTCAAGGGGACGATGGCCTCTCGCATAGGACCTAAATAGCGGAAACTGATCCCGGGTGAACGCCCTCTCATCACTACCGGGTCAATATCTTATTCTATTCGCACCAGACCAGGGTGAATGCCTGGAACAGTTAAAGTATAGGGTTCATTAAGGGGCTCTCACGGTGAAGGGATTGGGTGAAATCAAACTGACAGTAAGTGGTCAATGGTTTGGTGGGTTTATGGAAAGCTGATGCAAGCGATAGCCCTCAATCATATTGATCAAAAATAATCGATTGAAATATTATCTCCAATATCAATGCTCAGCTAAAGCTGGATAATGATATAAAGAGATAACTTACTGTCTCGCGTCTATTGTACACACGGAGTGATATTGGTTGCGTTAATGTACCAACCAAGCCTGTGAAACAATTAGCGCATTATAAGCGAATATTATCAACGCAACGGTTGTCCTGTTCATTTTACATTTACTTCTGTACGATGTTACCCTAACATGACGCGTCAATAGCCGCAACAATCGCTGACGCAACCCTACGTCAGGCAGCTGGCGCATTGTAAATCAGCAGGCAAACTTAAACCATTGTGTATGTTAATCCTTCTCTTCCGTCCCGCCCCACACATTGAAATAACTCTTAATCAGCACTTCATACCTGCTATACATTCCACTCCCAAAGCATCTGTTATTACATTCATGTATACACTTAGGTGTCAACAGCGGGAATCAGAGCATAGGTAGGGGGTAACATGCCGCTCAAAGACAATAACGCACCTCTGCTTAACGAGGTAATTTGGACCAATTATGAGACCTGAGGACCTTGCCATATACCTTGCACTGATGAGGTGAGATTCGATCTATCTTGAGCCCCAGTTTTAATAGAACAGGGGTGTAGAAAGAGAAATCATTGGAAAATCGTGATACGGACTTGGAGATATGGGTCGTAATTGGAATGTACTTTGGAGGATAGATCCCATTACAGTCCTGAATAATTAAGAAGGAACGGGGTTCCACTGAATCTGATTTTGCTATAGTTGATTGACTTTAGTTCAACTCCAAAACCTCCAGTTCAGGCTACGGTCACTGTTATGCATGGGGTACCCCTTATCCCCAATCCCCCTCTCCCTCTCTGTATCTCTCTCTCTCTCTCTTCAATTCTTGCCAATTGTGTTTTCAACATGCATGCACAGGTTGCCAAAAACCAATTGGAAAAATAAGAAAGAAAGAAAATGAGAAACAGAGAGAAGGATGAACAAGGGCTGATAGCAAACGTAAAAGGAAGAAGTCTTGACCTTTCTTCATATCGTCAGTTTCCCCCCCCCCCTCCCTAATGAATGGCCTTCTTAATTTGCATTTCTCAAACCTCTTACACATCACGTCGTAGGCATGCAATGGGGTAAGTACGGGGGAACGCAGGGGCACATGCCCCTTCCCTAAGAAAAATCGAATGGCTAAAGAGGGAAAAATGGGGGGGGGGAGAAAGTGAGAGAGAAACGGAGAGGGTGACAAATAGCGTAAAAGGGAAAGGCCATGAGCCCCTCACTCACACACAATCAATGGTATTACACATTTTGCATTTTATACCCTGAGTAAGAAAAGTGCCCTCCATGATGCTGATGCCCCCTTAATATGGACCCAAGTACGCCACCGTCTGCACGAGTAGAACCTGACAGACCATCCCGTCCCCTATCAAGTGGCTTGATGCGTTAGTGCGTGACATTGCGTTAATTGCATCGCATAAGGTGCGATTTCATCCCACTGCACATTCAATGAGGGGGAAAGGGGGGCAGTTTCCTGTAATGCAATTAATGGTATTGAAAAGAATGCGAAGCGATTAGGAACAGAAAATATTAACATTTCTGTTAAAAGTACATCGTTACGATTTTCGTTCTTAAGATTTTGAAATGTACAATATCAATTTTGAAAACCGTTGTAAAGAAATCAAATATATTTGTTTCTTTTCATTTGAGATACATGTAGGCCTACCACTTGATCGCTGGAAAGAAAAGCAGGGGAAGGGCAACGCCTCACATATTTTCAAAGCCTGAACAAAATGGGCAAGCATAAATGAAATTAGCAATACCACATTTTTAAAAATAGGAAATAAATAGTCAGAAATGGAAGGCAATGACCGCCGATGTCTGTAAAAGGTCTGGCACCTGGTGATGATGATAATGATGATGGTGATCTTCTCAATGGGCTCTTTTCCCTGCTCTGTTACATGCTGGTTTGTATTCGGTTTACGACAACAATGTCATGATTTGGTCGAACAATATATTCTGTCTTAGAGTTGGATTTCTGTTTACCACTCTTTATTTTTTAGAGTCAAGGCGAATATGGGAAGCTCAAGCATGTTTTCGTCTCACCATGCACATGTTGACTATGTTTTTTATCCACAACAACGTGTTTAAAAAAACCTCAAAACACGTTTGTTATGTTGTTGGAGCTTGACAATGATGACGCACTAACGCTAACACTCTCTTTATCCTTTGTTCATATCACAGAAAGGAAATAATCACTCTTTCGTAACATATGTATTCACTGGAATTTATCGTGATCGCTCATGTTCAATGCTTGTACGTCATCACATCGATTTTCCTATATACGCGATTTCTTTTATCCTCGCAGTTACAATACGAAATATTATGTGTGATTGATTATAGCGGGTTTAAATTTTTGATGTGAATATGGATCTTTTCAAGTGCACTCGCCGTCGTGGGGGGGGGGGTATCGAGGGATATGACTGTTATGACTATAAAGGGGAGTAGTGAATCTAGAAGGCTTAAATTTTTCATGTGAATTTAGATCTTTCTAAGTTTACACCCACCATCCCCCCCCCCCCCCCCCCCCCCCACGGAGAGGATATAGGAGATTTGTTATGACTATGACTGCGGGAAGTGGTGCATGGTGAACGTAGAAGGCTTGAATTTTTCATGTGAATATAGATCTTTTCAAGTTCGCTCGTCGAAATTGAGAGTTATGTTATGGCTATGAATGCGGGGAGTGGTGGTGACTATTAAAAGCAGGCTTAACATTTCCATGTGAATTATGAACTGTTCAAGTTCGTTCGCCAGAGGGAGTTTGAGGGTTGTGTTTTGACTGTGACGGCGTCGACTGGTGGGGGGAGAGCACCGGGGGAAGGGAAGGCGGGACAGCTGATATGGAGATCAATTTTGGAAAATAATGACATCGATCGAGACGAGGCAAACAAAAATCGAAGTGTAGTATTGTAAGTATTTTGCCTACATACCCGTTGCTTCAGACGAGGAGACAATATGAATTTCGAAATGCCTTGTGACACCTTTCATTAAAAGGTATAGCATTTTGTAACATGAATGATTTTCGTAGACGTTCAGGCAAACATTCGCCATGCCCAAGGGAGGGGGGGGGGGGGGCTGACGTCTCTTTCCCGTACATGAACTCCCCAGCTTCTAAATTATATGAAAGATCAATATTTTTTGTTACTGACAAAAACTCTTGTCCTCTAAATGTCTACAGTACATTAAGATGTCTTAGCATGTATACTTAGTATGTTTATTATGATATCAGGGCCCTCAGGGAGAACAGTATTTATACTGATTACGCTACCATGAGGCTCCATATTCTTTGTATTGTTTATATATTTGCGTATATTATGTATAGTGTTTTGTTGAATGTATTTTTTACGAGAATTGGAAATAAATGAATGAATGGGTAAAGAAGACATATTATTATTGTTAATATTGTTATTATCATTATTATTATTATTATTATTATTATTATAAGTATTATTATTTGCGCTGATTTCTGTAATTTCTAGTTTGATTCTGATCAATAAAAACTGAAAGGCATTAAAAAAAAGTAGATACTATATCAGTGTCGAACATCTTTTTCTTAAAAAATGGTAATTTCTAAATTATCGAGAGGGTTGCAACCCCTGTCCGCCACACTACCTTCCTTTCCCCTAGTATGCCTAAGAATTTAACTTTGTTCTCAAATAGATCTTAGGTTATAGTAAAAATCACAAATTTGCAAAGTTCGCCATCTTTTCTGTCATTAAACATATTGTCGAAATCAACTAATCAAACATTAATGAAACATTTTGTTTATTCAGGAAACCCGATCTCATGAAACTTTTAAAAAAAAGCAACTGAAGAGCTATTTCAATTTCATAACAATATTTATGCTATTGTGACGTCTTGCCAAAGGACTTTATAGTGTTGCGACAGGGATTCGAAACCCGTACTTTCTTGTTCACAATCCGGCGACGTATCGACTGGACCACAGCCCCTCAATAAAATGGTATAGCGTGGGCTTAGTCATATATCGGGGGGGGGGGGGCACTTGGGTGAAGGGCAACGATCTCGCTGTATATATGTGAATGAAATGCGAGACAAAAAAGGTCACCGATCGACGGGTGTTGGAGGACTTCGTATCATCTTTATTTTATGTTATTTTGTTTCTTCTACTTATCTCTTTTTTTCATTTATTTCCTTTCATATACTCGTTGCCTTAAGCTCCCCGTATTCGATATACACACCTTCATGAATATTGCAGCGCATTTGCAAAAGCGATGCTGTATGCTTTTTGTGAACAGCTTCAGACGGTATCAATAAAAGAAGGAAATACTCCAAATAATATATTCAAAATCAAAACTGGTATAAGGTTTCATTGCTCAAGTATTCAGTGTCACTGTGTGGATATGACGCTCGGGAGTCAAGATCACAGAACACTTCCGAATATCTTATTACCATCGACCGCTGTTTCTTCTTTAATATAGAATATTGATTCTCATAGGATACTCCCCTTTGGAGGGAATTTTGTAATCACTATAATCCTCGTTTGAAGGGGTACGTATACAGATTTTTTATTTCGCAACTAGAGGGTGGTTGGGAGTCGTAAAGAAGGGCAAGATAACTTTCTTCGGAACTTAATTTCGGTCGGCAAAGATGCAAAGCCTCTCTATGTCTTTTATCACATAGTCGGAAGATTTTCAAACTTTTAGAAACGTTTTCCCTTTGTAAAGTAATGATAAATGGTGGTGGTTGTTATTTTACCTGACTGCTAAGAAAGCATAAAAGCTTGTAAGTAAGCAACCAGACGGCCGACGGCTTTAGCTCCTCTCCGAGGGACCTTGTAATAATGAGGATAAATGCCTTACCAAAGGGCACTAGCGCATCGACTTCGTTTCGAACCCGGCTCACCGGATTACGAGACCACTGCTCTACCGACTGAGCTATGGCGCCTCCTCCTCCTTTGTGGATGTTGGCAGACCTATCAGCACATAAATGTTCTTGCACCGCACATGGTACAGTAGTGCCGCCACGTTTGGAATCCTGTAAAGATGTAGGCCTATCATTCGACTGATTCGTTGTGCTTACACCCTCAGGCCATTGAACGGGGAAGCGAACTAGCCAATGTAGGATTGAGGGAGCCAACTGGTTTATAAATAATGTTTAAATACACACAGATGGTTACATTCCCATATCTCTGTGTATTTTTTTTTTATTGCATGCAGCTTGACGGCGATCATGGTCTGTCCATAATTATAAGCGGATGGGGGAATATTTTGATAATCCAATTCAAATACAATTACAGCTTTTACAAATCGTGTCTTCGCACTTTTTATTGCGTCATTTCCCCCGAGTAGCTTAAGAGAGTCATCCGAATCTTCCCCGAGTCGCCTTCTCGCAATGCCTTGCTGTGTTTCACTTGAGTTCCTGCGCGGTGGCGTCGCCGTCAGCATGTTTTGAATAATATCAGACGTTGAGAGTTATGTGATCACATGCGCAGGCATAAATAGAATGTTGATTTCCTTTTCTTTCTTTTTTGATAACATTTCGTAGCCCTGAATTATCATTCCATTTCCGAAATTTAAGTCCTGGTGACGCTTCAGGATGTGTTCATTACTCAAATATTACTGTTGGACAACCGCCGCCAAAGATCATGGTAGTGCTAACTTTGGTTAGACAAGAAAACAGATAGTAGGCTTTTTGAAAGAAAGTGGGTCGGTGCTTCGAAGGTTCAAACTATAATAATAATAATAATACTCAGCTTTTATATAGCGCGAATTACAATTAAGTCTCTAAGCGCTTCCAAACTTGGAGATCATTACCCCGGCTTTAACTGTGCTGCCATTACGGCGCTCTAGCATTACAAGGAATTAATTCCTACCAGGTACCCATTTACATCACCTGGGTTGAGTGTGGTTAATCTAGTTCAATGTCTTGCCAACAGAGTGACCCCGAAAAAAGGTCTAGCATGCTTCCAATAAAATGGGGTAAAATTTACTGGTACCAGCGGAAGGAGAATCATTTCTCATGAAAATTGATACAAAGATTGACAAATTTGGTCGATTTTTTTTTTAAAGGAACATTTTGTGACGCAAGTTCGAGGCTGTCCAGTATCACTGGAACTGCGTTTAAAACAATTACTATAATTTCATGTCTGTTTTGAACAAGCCTTTAAAAAGGCCTACAAGGAGCACTGTCATTTGACATTAATAACATTGTTTCACTAAATTGCGTTTGTAATCAGGGATGATTAAAAAAGTAAACCAATTTTGGCAAATTTTGTATCATTTGTCTTCTTAAAAGATTCCCCATCTAAAATACAGGTTAAATTTGACCCGCAGTATTGGAAGTATGCTTGTCTATTTGAGGGGGTACCTTGTAATGCACGTATTTGCGCACCGTGTTATTTTCGAATTTACCCCTATTAAAAGCGTTCTGTGTATTTATGAGTTTTAACTATGAGTTTGATCGACGTTAGACGTTGCTGCCGTCGTCGTTTAGCCCTGGGAAGTATGGAGTCGTGTTGCTGACTTTGTTTCATGTTCAATTCTTGAGGAGAATATTTGTCTTATTTCTGAACATCAAAACATTTCAATGGTGCCTTTTTTTTAATCGGTTAAAAGGTCCCCGGTGAAACCGAACCAGATAAAATTCCTGAACATCAACACATTTCAATTCTGACTTTAATCGGTTAAAGGGTCCCAAGTGAACAAAAACAGATTAGTAAAGCAAATTAGCCACTTAAAATAGTCTTCGTTTGCGAACTCACGTGAAACACCAAAACAAATTAATCGATGGAACCCCCTCCCACCGTTCCTCCCTCACTACCCCAGCTTCTCATCCCTGTCTCCCAGTGGGCACTGGTGGCGCCGTCACATGAAGGAGCCGTGGGGTTTGCAGTCATATTTTCGTTTGGTCCCTGCTAAACAGTTTTAGAGTGTTTACCAGTAGATGATCAATATCAAAGGCGAAGCGACAAGGGGCACGTTTCCTCCATCGAAAATCCATGGAAAAAAGAGAAGAACAAAAGCACAAGTAGAAATGATGAGTTTTTAGGGAAGAGGAAAGGGGGAACTCCTCTTCACTGAGTCCCCCTAATTATTAATTCGCATTTCACTCACCGACTTGTACCATTGCCACCCCCTTTCTCATGCCAGCATGCGCAGTCTATATCAAAACAGAAAATCCTTTTTATCGGATTAACATTATCGATCTAAAGCTAAGATCGCGATATCTCGTCTAATCGTCTAATGATAGTATGAATGTATATCTTGTTGATGAAATTTAGGACGTGGTCAATGTTCCCTAGCCATATTTGATTACTCTATCCATGGCTTTCGAAACCAGCTTTACTATGATTCATGTTTGCTAATATCTAGCATCTCGCATCTCGAGCAAACAAACCAAAAACACTTTTGTAGGGCTATCGATTATTCTAAATCTAAATCTGTCGCAATCGGTGTGATTACTTAGGAATAATGTCCAACAAAAATACGTCAATATTCATCAATGAATATCTGCAACTTGCATTTCAAACATTTGCAGTGAACACTTTGCTGCTGCTGTAAAAGCGCTTTGTTTGTTTTTGTTCTGTGCTAATCTCAAAATCAGAAATCTCTTTCTCTCCCTCTCTCTCTCTTTCTCTCTCTCTCCTTCTCCTTCACCTTCACCTTCTCTTTCATTTTCAATATCTCTCTTTGAAAAAAGGTCTCGTCACCAAAATTCGCAGCCTCTCTACTGTGGTAATTCCTTTGTTCTGATTATATCCCCCCATGCTAATTCTAGGGCGAGTGCGGCAATGCTTAAAGAACATCATTTCTGTACCTCATGGAACTCCTTGCATCTTTTTTTTTTGTCAGTTATGAACATTCTTAATTTTTGTTAAGTATTATATACAAAATTATATACTGTAAACTGTAATGCATGGGGGGAATGTGCCAGACGGTTCCGGTGTGTATATTTCCCTGCGGGCAGCATCAGACGCTGTAAAATAATATCAAGCACCTGATCAAAAAAAATGTCATTTTGTCCGCGGGCATATACATTGTATATGCCCCTGTGCCCTCGTCCCTGGATCCGCCCAGTGTGTGAGGGTTTCGCCATCGCCCCGTCGCGTCTCCGATCCAACATATGCGACATTGTCTATGCCCTTTTCCCCATGGTGGCTCGAAGCTACGTCTCCCACCATCATCACGATCATCATACTCGACATGGACCCCCTTGCCATTCCGTGACTCGACTACGTCTCGACTCGGTCCCCTCATAAGTAAGACGACCTGGTACTATTAATCCTCCTTACGAGATTATCTTACACCCACCGGTCATCATCCTTCCTCTCTCCACCTTGCCTCTGTTGTCAGTTTGGTATGGATGGCCAAACGGAGCAGAATTTTCTTGTAAGCTCTTTGATAATGTAATACAGCGTTAAAAAGCGTTACAAAAAGGTAACGGAATAGATCCGAAATGGAGACTAATCTCCTGATATTGGCCATCACCCCCCCCCCCCCCCCATCCCCTCACTCTCTCTCTCTCTCTCTCTCTCTCTATCTTTCTCTACACTTCGCATCTCGGTTGTCATTCTGTATGAATGGCCAAACTGGGCGGCATTGTCAATTAAGCTTATGGACAGTTATAAAATTATTACAGTAGAACACATCGTTCGAAAACATTTGATAAAAGGCAGTAATGGATTCCGAAGTGGTGCCGAATCTTCTGATATTCGTCATCGCCTTGGTCGTTGCTATTACACGTAAAGCAAAAGGGGGCATAATCGCCACTTGAGATCTATGCTGGACAGACATCCCCCTCCCCTTTTTGAAGCTTTCCTTTATACTCCCAAAAAATGAAATGAAGAGATCAGGTGAAAAGAGAAGGCGCGATGGCTTAGTGGTAGAGCAATGGTCTGGTAACCGGCAGGTCCTGGGTTTGAAACTAAGTCAATGCGCTCGTGCCCTTTAGTAAGGTACTCATCCCCATCACCAAGAACCTTGCAGAGATAACTTAAAGCCAGCGGTCCCCCGGTTGCTTACTTACAAGCATATAATGTTTTCTTAATCATCAGGTAAAACAACAATCCTCGTCATCATTCGATTATGATAAAACATTGCAGACACTAACAGCGTAATGTTATAACACCTTTGAGTGCAAACATTTAAACAAAAGAAGATTCCGCTTAAACAAAACATTCAAGTTGTTTCTGCATTTCGATCTCTCTCACCAATAAGATAAAAGAAAATCATACAACACGTTCATTTAAAGGAAGACGTCGTCGTCCACTGATATGCCAGAAGTCAGAAGGAATTATTAATTTGAGCCCCTTCGGCCGACCGTATTGCTCTAGCGTTCAGGGATAACCGAATCATCACACTCCATGTACATCACACCCTAGTGACAGCCTGCAAAGAAATGCATTCCATACCACGCTCTGCTGTGACACTGGGGTCCTGATGGGGGATTTGGGGAAAACAGTGTTAGGGACTCTTGGTATCGAGTTCATTCATCTTCAACCCCATCCCCCGCCCCCCCCCCCCCCTCCCTCCCCCATCCACCTCCCTCTCCCCATGTACCCATGTCATTCATCTCAATGCAGACACCCCAGTCGTCTTGGTCTCTTGCCAACTCGAAAGCAAAAAAAAAGTTTGGATACAGAGGATGGCGGCGCCAATTTTACAATAGAAGAGACCAAGCATTGGGGGGGGGGTCGAGGCTAACATGGCTAAGATCATGGGACTATCGCTCGTAGCGGGGGAGGAGGATGAAATATAAATTAACAAGCCACTGTACATTGAATTGGTCGAGGATGTAGATAAGGTACTGTCATATTCTTTAAAAACATCTTCTCTAGATCCTCCTTCTCTTCTAGGTTTCTCCCTTCTTTTTAATTCCCCCTCCCTTT
Source organism: Strongylocentrotus droebachiensis (assembly GCA_035222895.1). Taxonomy (NCBI): domain Eukaryota; kingdom Metazoa; phylum Echinodermata; class Echinoidea; order Camarodonta; family Strongylocentrotidae; genus Strongylocentrotus; species Strongylocentrotus droebachiensis. The sequence goes on along the minus strand of JAVYIG010000711.1, from coordinate 205,997 downwards.
ACCACTTGTTGTGGGGCACTTGGGAAGGGGAAATCGATTTTCATAACAAAGTGAATGAAATGCGAAATAAAATGCCATCGAATAGATGAGGGTGCAAGAGGGGTCTTACGGTTTTCTTTTTCTCATTTTGATATCACTCTTTTCTAATTCTCTTTTTCACTTTTTTGTTTACATTTCTTTCCCCCTTTTGCCATTCGTGTTGGAAGCACTTCCCCTGCTCCTCCCTCACTACGCCAAAGCTTTTTGTCATGGATTGCTGGCAAAGGGAAATCAGTCAATGTCTGAGGCTTATCAATTTCATTTTCCTTTTGAAATCCTGATTTCAATATCAATATATCAATCATTCTTGCTGTAGAAATTTTGACCTTAAGATACAAAGGTTTCGATCCAATTGAATGTCTTAATTTAAAGAAAGTCATATCAAAATCTGATGAGGATGTAGCGTGATCTTTCGAATAACAGCTATTTTGTACCTTCGCCCTTTGCAAATCATGTGCATTTCGATAACTCATTTCCAACTTGATTCATCGTCTAAGCCATGAATACCCGGACTTACGCTTTTCATGCCGACAAATCGTGCCGACAATATTTCTTTGACATTTTGACTAACCCTTTTTTTCCAATTTTCGCGATTGCAAGGTATTTCATCTCGTCATAAGCTTTAGGCATTATGTGTCATTTTCGCAAAATTGCAGATGCGAAGAGACTTTCAAACGGGTGAGACAATTCATAGTTCCATAAATATTCTGTGTTCTGAGGGTGTTTGATGCTGGTTGATAAACTGTTTTTGTTACAAAAATAGATTTTGTATGTCCCATCAATAAAACGATCACACATTAATTGTCAATGGATGACAGACAATGTTATCGTCAGTTGCCTAAGGGTAATTTTTCGAGAGTAAACTTTCATCGCTTTTTTTTTTCAAATGCAAATATGCATCATATTGAAATAAGTTTATTTCAATACATATACACACGAGACATATTTCACTGTTTTTATTTCGACTCTGTAATACCCACATGCTGTCAAATCTAAAGTTATATCGAACCAAAACACACGAAGGAGGATACCGTACTATCTTTCACAATCGCAGCCGATATATTGGATTAGAATTGTATCGCGACCAAGAGCCGGATTAACGGGCCCGTGCCCACTGGACGAAAAGTTATAATTCTATACATTGCCACATAAAACGAGCCTCGGAATAGCAATCATTGACAGCTCTGACTTTTAGTTTACCACTTTTATGTGACAAATTCCGAAAGAGGGGATAACCTTCCTACATAGCTATAGAAGATGTACCTGCGGGACGTTATTATTGTCAGAAAACGATAATCGTGCGAAAGCGAGGAAGGGGAGGGGAGGGTTTAAAAAGGAAAGAGGTTGTCGCCTCTAAATGTTTGTTTGATTGTTTGTATTATCTGACTGCTATGCATGTATATGTATATGTGTGGAAGCAAACAGCCAGGGGACCGACGGCGTTAAGTCATGTCCCAAAAACTTGGCGATGAGGGTTAATGCCTCACCAAAGGCACTAGCCCATCGACTTGGTTTCGAACCCGGGACCCCCGGTAAAGAGACCACTGCGCTACCACTGAGCCAACGCAGTATTTCCCTCCTTTTGACTCTCTCTCTCTCTCTCTATCTCTCCTGTTCTGCCCTTTTTACCATGAGGAGGGGCACGTGCCCCATCCCCTAATCCACACCATTGTAATTGGGTTCGGATCATGCTTCATGACTAACATCAACAAACACGATCATCATGATTTTCTGTTTTCGGCCAGTGGAAACTCATTCTTGAGGGCGCTTGTATTTCAGTTCTTCAAGAAAAAACTTGACGGTAGCCAATACGCATTGAATAATATATCGACCCGCCTTTCTTCTGACCCTGTTACATTCCTTAGACCCTCAGGCGAAACCTCTCAACTACCAATCTTGAACTTCCACCCTTTCCAATCTTGAAAGGATCTACTTATGGCGGAAACCTAGAACAAACTCTCAACCCAAAAGCCCGCCGGACTCATTTATTATTCACAAATCAGACAGGTATACATACGAGCCTCCTAACTCCTCTCCCATGTTTGTTTTGTTTTTTTTTGCATCGTTTTTTTTCGTGAAGAGGAAGGAATTAGATACCACGCTTAACGCCCTAAGAAATGGATAAAATCACTCAAGAAGACAAACTGTTCCGCCAAGGTGTTCCTTTTCACGAGCTAAAAATAAGACTCAGATTTTGTATTACATTATTCAACTTTTTCCTTAAAGCACTGCCTCTGCTATCCTCCTGTCTCTAATTCGTATCTATTTCTTATTTTGAGCCATTCCCCCAAAAGACGTCGGCATAATAAGGCTTTATATAGAAATGCTTATTATTATTGCTTCTCATAAACAACTTTTAAGGACAAAATAGTTTGACTTTATTATTCAGGATTACGGATTTCTTGCTTTAAAAGGTCAAGTCGTATTTCCAATCAGCTTAGAACTCGAGAAGGATGTGGTTCATTTTCTTTGACTTTGATAAACATGTATAGATATTGTTTATTTTGTTATGGCACAAAATAGCCTATATAGATACTTTTCTTATCGTGTAAAATTTGATATGAAACAGGCATTTAAAATATTTTCAATTGTTATGACGAAGGGGAGGTAGCCCCCGGCTTTTACCTTGTCTACACCAAATCTCAATCCTCTCTCTCTCTCTCTCTCTCTCTCCGAAATGCTCTCACACACAGACACACTTTCTCCACCCACACGTTGTTTTTTATCATACTTACAGAGACATTACTAGTCACGCTTTCTTGTATATAGGCAAGTGACAGTAGACTTTTAATAAGAAGATTGATAGCAGCGATTGGGGTACGACGCTCAACGATCCAGCCCCGCCCCCCTTACGATTTTCCACGATGTCCCAAGATGCGTCACGAGCATTTAAGAGCCTTACAAGTTCGATGCTCTCCTTCTCACGCCAATCATAGTAACAAAAGCTATTTCTTATTAAGCAGCCCCAGGCCCTGGCTTTTAAGGCATACACTATTCTCAACACATGACATAAGTCATTAATCTCCTTCGGAATAAATTGCGCTCCTTTCAAACGACGAACAAGTTAATAATAATTATAAGAAAAAACGTTATGTTGTTTTATTGTTTCGTTTCTTCAACAAAAATCAAATGACTCTCTTAAACTGATACCAGGGTTACCATCATTACAACATGGGTTGAATGATTCACCAAAACGTTTAAAATTGCATTTATTTGCAAGATTGAAAAATCTTCTATATACAGCTATAGGTTTTATTGAAATATAACCATAACCTGATTTGGATGGAAAAGTACACCTAAGCACTTGGGAGACGGGTTTACGCTCACTAACATATCAGAGAGGATTATATGTGAATACGAAATTGCTATTTTGGAATTTGAGACTATAATAATTATTGGTTCTTAATTGTTAAATCATAATGTATTTGCCATCGCATGGCTCTTAGGGACATATTTGACATTAACAGTCAGCATGGTCTGTCCGAAATATTACGCGATGAAATCATGAATACCCATTATAAAGATCTTATTTTCCAATCAGTATGAAATGTACACTAAAGATCATTGATTAAATTGTCGGGGATAAGTTATCCATATGGCAAGTAAAAAGAAAGTATAGGGCGTATTTCAGAACCTACGATATACATATATATATTAGCCGAACGTCTTGCCTGCAGGTGCATGCATGACACTTACACTCAATTCAAATAAGTCTTGAGCACTGAGTCTAGCTCAGACAGTATCTAGACAGTCTGAGAGACGCACTTCGAAGACTTGTAAGATGGCATTTTAAAAAGGGCAGGGATACATTTTAGTGCGCATTCGTCGATAGGGATGATGTTTTTATTTTTTATATCAATATCATCTTTCTTTAAAAAAAAAACATAATTGCCACTGTTGATAAAAGAAAAGGGTCATGTCATTATCATTTTAATTTAGAACTAGTAATTAAAACTGTCGTGTCACTGGAAATTAATATGAAATGTTTACCCCCCCCCCCCCCAAAAAAAAAAAAAAAAAAAAAAAAACAAATCAAGCTACAATGCGCAAACTGCAGCTGCAACAAAAACTTCACATTTATGTCTTTGACTCTATTTTACAAAAAAATACCCTCTAAATCTGTGGCCATCTTGAACGACTAAAAGTTAAATCAAAAGAAGTGGGGTGTGGGGAGGGGAGGGGAGGGGGCTTATCAATAATGCATGTACAATATTGGCCTACTTTAAAAGTAACCCTATTTCTGTTAGTAATAAAACTATGGGGACGGTTCGCTCATCGATGCATTGATAATCATAATAGTCGCAAAGCCCTATTCGACCGACCGACAACCCCCGTAATCAACGAACCCGGGGTCCGCCAGCGATATGAGAGCACCGGAGCAAAATTGCATCTGATTGCATTTCGATCGTATTCTGTTCAAAACGGGGTCATTCATTGATCCATGTACATAGAACCATTATTTGCTCTAAGACGTGACCAACATTTTTTCCTTTCTTTCTTTCTTCTACTTTTATCACCTGAAAAGCGTCACTTTCCATCATCAAAAACACATTTGATGTAGACAAATAGAATATAAGAGGCGAGCATAGGGTTTAAAGTTATTGACATTGCATTTATTCTTCTTTTGAAGTATTTTTCGAACGCATTATTATTCAGCAAAAATGTTCTCGGCACAAAACAACGTTTTACATGTCAAACAAGAGAAGAAAATCAGAATAATTGCATTATATTTTGTTTACCTTTGTACACTATTCATTTGTATTATTTTGATGTTATTGAAATATGTATTTTCTAAGGATAATTTGTTCGTACTCTTTTTTTTTTCTTTCTATAAAGCCAACTGGAGATTGTTCAGACTAAATATGCCAACAAGCAATGATTACAGTAACTCGATGTATTTAAGTTATACAATTTTGTAGTTATTATTAAGATGATAAATGTTATGCAGTGCAAACAAAAAAATCTATATTAACGCTTTTGCGTATTTTCGCAGCCTCCTGTGTGTGTGAAATACTATATGTGTCACTAAATTGATTTCCCCAGCTTGTACTCTTCGTGGAATTGTTTTCTGGTGTTTACGTCGTGTCCATTTCAACAGTGATTTCAAGAGTCGTTTGTCTAATACGACAATTTACCAGTGTAAAACGTTGTATGTTCTTATACCCTCAGCTGCGGAGAAAAATCTTTCTACAAAGGCAAAGCGCATAATTATTCAAGAAATTGATATCATTTACATCAGAAATGATTATGCCCCATAATAAGATGTGTTAATTTACGGACGGAATGAAATCCCATTTGATATGAGCTGATGAAGGTTGCACAATTGGAATTTTCAACCGAAAAAGAGGGCATTTGAGAATGTCGCGTTATGGTTCCCCGCACGACGTTTCCTTACCTTTTCTTCTTCTTGTTTTTCTTACTTTCGGTCCTTCTTCGCTTCTTCATTTTTGCCCCTCCCCCCTCTCTCTCTCTCGCTCTCTCTCTCTCTCTCTCTCTTTCTTTCCCTCTCTCTCTCTCTCTCTCTCTCTCCCCCTCTCTCTTTCTCTCTCTCTCTCTCTCTCTCTCTCTATCTCGCTTTTTCTCTAACCCTCTCTCTCTCCCAACATGCATTCTTTCGCAAAAGCCGTTTGAGTATGATAGCGACTTCGGAAGTTATGAATTTTTGATAGAAATATTGTAAGAAGGGAATTGAACGACCATTGGACCAAGATGGCAGTATTCCACTGTACCGTATATGAATTATATGCATTGTATACATACACAACAGATATAAGGATCTGAGAAAAACATTTTGAAATTATTATTTTATTTAAATACCTATTTATTGTCTATTTTCCCAGGCACAGAAAAATCAAAACATGGTGAGAGCATGTAGAAAAAGAAATTTAAATGAAGCGAGGAAATATCAAAATTAGCGAAAAACTCAATTAAACCAGTACGAACAAAGAAGTTGTTTGATAATGTCTCGTTATCCAAATGTTTTCTACACAAGAGCTAAAATAATATCAAATAACCAAAATTAAGCGCAGACAAAAGAATAAGTCAGGGAAAACATCAATATCAAATACATTATATATATATAAACCTCTCAAAAAAGTTTGAAAACTCAAGTTTGATCTATTATATCTTTCTTGTCATGGCTTGACCATCGCTATGATATACTGTCATTAGAAAGTGTTTTTATTCTTCTTAAAATGATTCCCATTTTTTGGGGGTCATTTTTCAGTCATGGAGTGTGTGTGTGTGTGTGTGTGTGTTTATTTATTTATTTATTTATTCATACATATTTATACAGGTACACAAGATCAGAATAAACCTGTTTTACATAATTGGACCTTGTATTTAAAGCATAGTATAAAAAGTAGTAACAATGAGAATTCAGTATTGTGCCACAAGGTTCAATTCTTGGTCCCCTTTTATTTTCAATATATGTTAATAATATATGAAATGGTCTAAACAAATCGAAAACGTAAGTAAACTTACCCAGAAAAACATTAGCATGATAAAGAGAGCAAAGAGTTTTTTGCCTCAAAAATCCTTAAAGTTACTTTATAACAGTCTAGTGTTGCCACGATTAGATTACTGCTCTGTTGTATGGTCGAACCGATTTCATTCTCATACAACTAAGCTGCAAAAAAATCAAAAGAGGGCCGCAAGAATAATATTGAACAAGACATATGACACACCGTCGGCTGATTTGTTCACAAGTCTTAAATGGATGACACTAGACAAGCGGTTTGAGTTAAGTCGCGTTATGATGATATATAAATGCGTTCATAACTTAGCACCTTCTTACCTTCAGGTAGGCTTAATCAATCCTAATGATGTACATGAGCATCATACAAGGCAAATAGACAGTGGATGTTTACGTGTGCCTAGATTTCACACTGATTGTTATAAGTGTAGCCCAATTGTTTCTTCCATATTTGAATGGAATAAGCTAGATAATTCATTGAGAACGGCTTCCTCTGTCAATTCATTTAAGAGATTGTTTAAACAAAGTTGTAATTTGTGAATGGCTCAGCCGTACATACACTACGTGCATGTTCTGTAATATTTACATGACTTATTCACATAATTGCGACTTAATTAATATTTTCCTATTGACATTACTCTTTACTAGGTTAATGATATATGTTTATTTTGCAAACGAGTATTATTTTTGTAACTGTTCTGTATAAATGTTATAAACGATGTAAATATGTACATTCAGGGCCCCATGGAAGACCACTACTTGTTGGTGAATGGGCTACCCTGTCAAAAGATTAGAAATAAATAAATAAAATAAAAATAAAGTATTCAGAATTCAAGTATAACAAAGTAAAATACAAAATAAATACAAAGTAATACAAAATATGGTAACATAAAAATTCAGGTCCATGTGTGTGTGTGTGTGTGTGTGTGTGGTGTGCGCGTGTGCGCATGTGTGTGTGTGTGCGTGCGTGTGTGTGCGTGTGCGTGTGTGTGTGCGTGTGTATTCATTGACATCACCCTGCACTAATACAATAATTTATACAGTCATTAGTGTAGTAAATAAACAAATCATTTGTGACAACAATAAATAAAGTGGTGTAACATTGTGAACTAATGAGGATCAGAACGGATAGAATGTACCCAATAAATAGTATGCATACTTCGATATACTGTGCATGCCAAAAACAGAGAAGCAGGTGTATGTACAGCAGGCCTAGACATTACAAAAAACCGTGTGCTTTATTTATATAAATATATACACTGTTGGTCATAAAGGTGGAATAATTTTGTTTTTAACCCCAGTTTATGGAATGATTTTGACAATGATTTATTCCTGATAGATATAGATAATAATATACATTCTCAGATTTTATTAAATAATATTTCGCGAGTGTTTGTTTTACGTGATTGCTAAAGCATATGTGTAACTATGCTTATCAACTAGTGGATCTACGGCCTTAAGTCATAACTGACATTAATGAGGATTAATACCTCACACAAGGGCACTAATATAGCACATCGACAGGGTTTTGATCCTGGGGCCTCACAGTTACGAGGCCATTGTTTTGCCACTGAATCATGACTGTACGCAACGGGGGCTAGCGTAGGGGGCAGCCCCCACAAATACAAAAACACAAAGAAAATATAATTAATTATCAATAACTTATTGCATTCCCTTCGGTCCCCAACAGGAAAATTCCTCTGCATTATGGTTCAAGGCATGGCCACACAGAGGTTTTTTTAAGGTTGTATAGTTTTATATTGAATAAAGTTAAAAGAAATAGAAGGGAGATAGAGCAAACACAAGAGAGAGAGAGAGAGAGAGAGAGAGAGATGGGGGATGTAGGGAAAGGATGGTGTACGGTAAATGAACATACCAAAATGGAAAGAACATGGATGAGGCTGGAAGGAGAAAAGAGGAGAAATGGAGATAGATATCAATACAAAATGTCATTCGGACATAAGAGGGCGGTAGGCCTAAGCCTATCTTTAATCTGATTGAGGTCTAATGTTAAATTTGGATGTAAATTTCATTTTGGTTATTTCAATTGAAGGAACATCCACAAAATAAGGCTACCAAAATACGACTCTTATGTAAAGGATATACATTCTTCTCTGGAAATATAAACTACATAACACTTTGTACGTTCACATAGGAAAATATTGCGAGAATCGATTAGATTTGCATAGTAAACATTCATAGGCCTATTATGTATATATATTTATGCACAATATGAAATAATTTGCAATATATTAAAATTCAAATCTTGTAATTTATGACTCACAATGTTTGACATGAAATTAGTTCACTCATTCTTGAATGTACATGTATAATCTCACGAGCGCTCTAACAATGAGAGATGACGTGACGTCCATGAATCTATAGTAAACAAAAGATTAAAGTTGATGTTCATTGATTTTAAAAACTAACTTAATTTCATTATTGCAAAGTTGAAACTGTGATTCGACAAGGTTATCAAACTTCAATGCTTGGAAACATTCGAGGTGATTATTATTATAAATTATAAAACGCTTAAATACAGCCCCGGCATAGCACCTGAAGAGCTCTCCGAACGCTCCTGAGATGTGTGAGATCACTGTATGGACACGATTTGCACAAGCAGACGATGTCCCATGACATCACACAAATTTTCAGTGCCTGTGTTTACATCTTCTCTTGAGTTCTTTCTCTTACTTCACTACCGTCAGGCTAAAATTATAATCTATTTCCTCACTCTAAACCCCGCACACGGTTTTATTTTGATGACAAATGCAGCGATACAAAAATAAAGGAATTTGTCGCTTGTAAACAAAATAAGACGGTATTGAATATTCAGCTGCACACAGCGCGGTATGTTCGGCGTTTCAAGAGGGAACAAATGCCGTCCTGATATCATTCCGGGGGGTTTTCAATTTGAAAGTCTGGTTTCTTTGATCGTTAATTAACACATATCCTGTGTATTTACAAGCAAACGATTTTAGTTATCGGAATCGGGTCATATCCCCCTTTGAATGGTTTGACATGCCATTACATTTATATACACTAAACTCATTATAATTTGAGAAATAATAGCTTTGCAATTATGTTCATTCTCTATGGGATGTCGTCTGCTTGGGCAGTGTTGGTCCATATAGTGACGTCATTAAAAACATCGTTATTTTTCCGGCGAATCTCTCGCATATCTCAGCTGCTACTGGAGGTGGTTGTATTTGTATTTTTATAAATCACCCGATATGTAGTTGACCTAAAACTTGTACGATGGCTATCTGTTAGCTTACCAGTTTCTAGTGATACATTAGTTGACATATTTGTGATTTTCTTTGAAGTTCACCTTTAAAGTCGTTTTCTATTTCATTAAGTTTTCATGTTTGCCATCTATTGTATTGTATTGCTAACACCTAGATATATATTGAATTCTGACACTATTTAACAAAACAACACACATAACAACTTCTTCTATCAAATAATTTGTGTACGATACTTGGCACAGAAATCAACAACTGGGCAGCAGCTAAGAAATAAAGGAAAACAAAAAACCCATTCCGTAACTAATATAGTAATAGATACGAGTTCCTCCACCCACAATTGTGCCTAATAATTAAGAGAAGAGATTAAACCTCTATTAAACTACCGGTGTTACATACTTGACATGTAACAAACAATGTATAGAAATCTAGGGAAATTTTTAAAGAGAACTTTGAGTACATAAAATTGGTTTACATTGTATGCAGTATTAAGTGATCGTGTCGTGCCATTAACATTAAACGAACGCTTGACTAAAAGCGTGCACAGATCATGAATTTGAACTATCAAACAGAAAAGAAGCGCTAAATTGCGCTTAATTGAGTGCACGCGAAATGAATTGGATTGGGAGAGTTGCGAAATTGACCGGGAAAACCTATATTATCTTTATGATACATGAGTCACTGTATCCATAGGCGCCGGAAGTGGGGGGCAGGGGGGGGCAAAAGGCATTTTTGCCCCCCAAAAAACGCCCCCCCCCCCCCCTCTAAAAAAAAAAAAAAAGCAGTAAAGGAGTAAACATGGTTTGTATTTTTAACCCAAAAGAACACAACAATAATAAAAACCTGAATTAAATCACATATACAATATTATTCAAAGAAAAGGAAAGTTCACAGGAATTAAATTTCATAAAAATTGCGCATGCCACCTATACGGTATTTATCAACGGAGGTCTTTATAATAGCGATACGCGCATATCGTGGACATATTGTGCGAAAATGGGAAAGCGTGTCTGTTTTTTTGTTATAGGGGTGAGAAGACATGAGCCCCTGAACGCTGGCATACTGATGAGGGGGTGTATTTCGTATTCGATACCAGTGATTTGCAAATGTTGCTGTTATGACATGATTTTTCGGTATTTTTTTGTAGGTCATACCTTTTTATGCATTTTTTGGAAAATAAGAAATTCCCTAATGCGCAGTCGGGCTAAAAAATACGCTTATTTAGAAACCTTTATGTCATGGTCTGCAAAGTGGCTGGGCTATAGCTCCCCCCCCCCTCACATTTTGAAAAAGTATATTAAAGAGAACAAAAAAGAAAGACGGGGAAAAAAATAAGTGACCTGCCAATGTCACAAATAAGGTAAAAATGCTCATCTGACCGTAATTAAATACCTAAAAACCCTGAGCTTCCGGGGGCTCTGCCCCCTGGATGCTCATCTGACCGTAATTAAATACCTAAAAATCCGGAGATTCCGGGGTTATGCCCCCTGGACCCCACCAAGGGCCCTAAGGCGGGCCCCTGGATGCTCATCTGACCGTAATTAAATACCTAAAACCCCCGAGCTTCCAGGGGCTCTGGACCCCACCAAGGGCCCTAAGGCGGCCCCTGGATGCTCATCTGACCGTAGTTAAATATTAAAACCTCCGAGCTTCTGGGGGCTCTCCCCCCCCCCCTGGAACATGTCAATGGCTTAAAGAGGGCACCACGATGCTCATCTAACCGTAATTAAATACCTAAAGGGGGTCAGCCCCTTGACCCCCTGCTGAGGCTCACGCCCTGGACCCCACGCCAATTTACGCCTATCTTGATCGTTAATACTCCACTTTGAAAAATGTAACGTGTAAGATGGTAAGGTGGTGATGCAGATTTTTCGTCTGCCCCCCCCCTTCCGAACGTTTTTTCTCATTACGTCACTGCCCCTGGAAGGTGAGCACCCTGGAATGTTTGCCCCCCCCCCCCCCCCCCCCCAATCCCAAACTGCTTCCGGCGCGCCTGACTGTATCACTCTGTCATTCAAAACCCAGGCTCAATACCTATGGGTTGAATCGTAGGTCTCTTACACTTATTAAGGAACATGATGACCGAACGGAACTCTTGCAGTCGCCACCAGTATATCAGTGAATTTGACATTGTACCCAAAATAACAAATATTTCTCCAGATAAACTGATGATCGGGACATCCGTGAGGTAATATACAAATTCCAATACTCCGGTTGTAACCACAGATATGAGAGTTGAACAATAAACCAGAGCAAACGTCTTGAGGATGCGTTTGTTCTCAGCCAATCGTTGCTCGCTGTGATCCATGCTTCTTGACACCGCGCGATAAATGGTGATGTAGAACACCCCAGTCACTGCGAGAAGGGCGGAAATTAGAAGGCCCACAATAATAGAATGTGCCGCATTTGAGAAGAAAGTGACGGATATGAATATCAAACTCGAATTGACGAGCCATGTGAAAATGCTGACTAGGATACATCGCGGTGTAGTAAGAATTGAGCGATTTCCAAAAGGATCCATGACGATGTTAATGTATCGATATGCCGCCACTAACAAGATACTTACCAACGAAACCCCACCCGGGATATGCACCAGAGCATACAGAAAGCGATTCTGAAAGATTAGATAAAAAGAACAAATGAATACCTACAGGAAATTGAGTCAGCACTCCCATTTAAAAAAAAATAATTCTAGAGACGGAGAATAAAAACAAGGAGAAAGAGAAACGTCATTAGAGAGAGAGAGAGTTAGAGAGAAAGAGAAAGAGAGAGAGAGAGAGGGAGAGAGAGAATTAGTTTGATAATAGATAATACTGAAATTTTATGGGCTAATTTTATATAAAATGAAAAGATAATGAGCATATTGGTGATGACATCGATGCTGCTGCCGCTGATTATAATAATAAGAATAACAACATCAACGACAATAATAATAACAATAATAACAACTGCATGTAACTATGTAGACAATCATGTTTATCTATCCCAAGTAATGCTCAATATGCCTAAAACGTACTACTACTATCAACCTGGCTTTAGCCCACCTGTCCATAGGTGCAAACATACATTTAAGGAATGACAATCCGGTGACCTATCGATTTGACCACAACACAAATGTGCTAGGATAGATATCGAGAGAGAGAGAGAGAGAGAGAGAGAGAGAGGGAGAGGGGCGGTAGAAAATGAACCAGTTACGGTAATGGCCACACTTAGTCTTGTTGATCTTGACAGAGCTAGAACTCAAAATCTACGATGAAAATTGTCACTGCTAAGAAAAATAAAAGTAAAAAGTAAGGTAATTTAGATAAAGGTTGCATTGGGGCATCAAACTGCCCCCAAAAGTCATCTTTAGGGGAGAAAATATAACAGCTTTCACCCTAATATTTCCAGTATATGTATTAGGGGCCATTCAAAATTGTATACGCGGGAATAAAAGTTTTAAAAAAATACTTGCCCGACGATGAACATTTGACTGGCTGATAAATACAAATACGATAAGGTTGCCAATGGTATCTGCCAGCATGATGTTCGCTTGAAATATGTTATGCTGTTTCCAAAGTTTTCTGTTGAATAGGAACATCGCCAAAGTTATGGATGTTAGCATCAGAGCAATTCCGTTTATGACGAGTTTCACAGCAGTAAAAGAGACATCTATGTTCTCGGTAAATGCGGCGGTGTTGTTTGTCCTCATGTTAGCCATCACAGAAGATGATTGTTGTGGATAATAAACAATAGTATGCCCTTTTTGTATATCACGTTATGATATATCGTTTCTAAGCGCTTCCCAAAGACTTTGGATATTATTACCACAGGTCCACAGCTATAGCTCCGGCAACTGAAGCGCTCAGTGCATTCAAGGAATGAATCCTGCCAAGTACCAACTTACCACACCTGGGTCGAGTGTGGCAAATGTGGCAAAAGGGAATCCAACGCTGTGGTTCACAGTCCAACACAACACCTCTACCTCTGTGAATGCGTTGATGTACTTTGCATCTCAAGTTGAAAGAAACTGACAGAGATGTCACGACCAATTTCTGTTCACAATCATTTCTTTTGCGACAATTCGATGAGCAGAAAAATTAAGTCGTAGATACAATGGCAGCCGGAGGTGTTACAATTACTCCTTGATACCGAATTTAAAAAAAATCAATCCAAAAAAAGTAGATCATAAAATCATTGTTTACTTAGTTTCCGTATATGAGCAATTGCTGCTTCGAATCGCTTTCAGTTCATAAAGTTTGCTTTAAAACAATTGTAAGAATGTTCCATTTTATCACTGAAATATAATGTCTTTGCTTCCTCGAGTGACGACTGTGATATAATTAGTCCTATATTTTACACTTCTCTCTTCTCGCCAAAGGAGCTATTTTTTAAAGTGATAACAAAACTGACACGAGAACGGTTGCTCTGATGTGGGACGCAATTTTGATATGAATTTTTAATTCCCCGTTTATAATCTATAATGTATCGCTATCAACAGAGCGTGCATACAGCTTTCATAAAGTAACTTACCGATGATTACCATTAAGTTGTGCGTTCTCACTATGGTTAGTTTCCATTGGTATTGTTAGGTCTTGTACCCAGCAGTAATGAAACGACAATGCCGAAGAAAAAAATGACAAATTGTATTTAGGTTGCAATAATGTTTCGTTCATGGTTTATCTAAAAGTCTTCCTCAATCACAACTTAATGAACATAATGAATTATATGGTCCTGTCCAGTTTGTAGTGAAGAGCTTAAAAGGATCGAATATGAAGTATAAGCCCTCTGAATGGGTGCTTTAAAGCTTATCTGCCGTAGTTTATAGGAGAGATTATACTGCCCTGCAAGGTCACTGGACAGGTGGTTATCTCATCAACTCAGCTCTCAGTTAACATAAGAAAAAGAGGATCATGGGGGACCAGTGGTCACCGATTAGGCATTGTTTGTTATATAGAGGGCGCAAGTAGATACAAGTAGTGCAGTGGGCCTTTAAAGAGTCACTAAAAGAACGGGAGATATCAACGTTATAATTAATATCATTTAGAGGCGACTTCAGGAAGTCAAAAAACGACTGTGCTCCTTGTAAAAACAAATCTTCCATACCTAACGTACAACATCAAGACAAAAATTGCGGTCCCTTTGAAATACAATTTTATTTAAAAATGCATCCACCTTGAAAGGTGATATTTTTTTTCCTTTGTGCATTCAGAGATGTTTTGTAATATTCCCATCTTTAACAAAATCATGGATCCTCTCCTGATTTCTGTAGAGCTTGTGTAAATGAGCCGATGTTAATAGATACGTGTAATCATTGCCTTCTTCGTACTTCCATGTACGTTGAGTATTCCTTCTAAATTGTGTAACCGTACGTGTAAATCATCCCTTTTGCTGCATGTATGGACCACCACACCAATTTGATTCGAACCATTAGTTCCATTCAAACCCATTGGTTCCATATAACAATAGCTTTCGTTGAAAACAGTTTTACACGACGCTCGATACGCATGTTTCCATTTATTTTCATTTTTTTAATTATGTAATGGTCTCATCCTTTTTTCGGATAATATTATTTTTAAAGGAGGTGACGATGGTCGGGGGTGGGGGGGGGGGTTGTAAAATAGTCGACCATCTACTGCATTCCCACTTCGTATTTGTGTGGGTGCTTGATGTGATCATTTCTAATTACACCGCACAATTAACATCAACCGCTTTACATGACACATTTTACATCACATCGCACTACCTTATATATCGCACACTTCACATAACACTTTACATCGCATATTTTACACATGGCAAACTTCACATCCTTCTCAATACATCATATATACATATGATACTTTGCATCACAAACGTTAGGCTAATATCGCATACTGTACATCATCAACTTTTCATCGCACACTTTAATCGCACTTGTTACATTACACACATTAGATCGCACATTTTAGATCGAACACTTTACATCACACACACTTTAAAATAAGAGAATGAATAGTTACAAAAGGCGATAACAACAAAGTTAGGAGCTTCGAGCACAACCCATAATGTTTTAAATTTTCTGGTGACGTTCTTATAGGCCAAATCCAACGATAAAATTGTTAATATGAGAGCAAGTCCAAACATATTGCTCCGGTTGTCTCATTTTCGCCAGCACATTAACGTAGCTAGTTCGCGTATATAGCAGACGGCAATCGGCGGATCAGACGACACTTGATAGTGATTTTGTATGCGAGATTGCTTTGCTAAATATAAAATACAAGAACCTTTTCCATATCTTTAAACTACCATTGATATCTGATAATTAAACAGTAAAAAAAACCTACCAAAAATACAATGAAATACTTGACTGAAATTAGGGGAGTTTGATGTGGTGCACAATTGCACCCCTCTGTTAACAATCGAATAGTCAATGGTGTTCATAAATATTCATGTTTTTGCTTACCTCGGCAAAATGCTTGCCTATACTAAATGGAAAAATTACGGTGGGGGGTTGGCTGAAATGGACATGATGAACAAATCGGAACTGATATGATAATTCATGTTTGTTATCCTTCGTGTGCTTGACTTATAACCTTACAATCGAGTGGTAAATTGCGTCCAAAGTTCGACTTGTTGCACATGTGTTATATAGGCAAGCGGCGAGCTGGCGACCGGCTATTTTGAACAAATTACGGTGGGTAAACTTTCAAAAGTCAATGGGACATGAGAGTTCTAATGAAAGAGCTAGTGATAACGTATGTCGGGGTGGATGTGTTTTTCGTTAAAACAAAAAAATAATTTTTAACCATTTTTTTGGGTAAAAGTTCATAGGCTAACATGTATAGGCTGCTGGACTCTGAAGATTGGGGGCGTTGTCAAATGAGACTAAACGGAGCTATATGGTAGATACGTATGCTCTCAACACTTCCTCATCAGTTTAATCTTTAGACTCGATAACATGTAGTCAATTATTGATCACTTTTATGATAAATTTTTGTTGTAAACTGCATTTTAAATGAGAACCTTGATATTTGAGATTTGTGAGTTTATAATGTTTATTTCATTCTATTTAATTTCTGCATTTTTCCAAATATAATATATGAATAACAAAGAACATATAAACGTATAAGGTATAATACGAAATATACAAACAATAGTAACTTCATGTCAAAATTTTATTTACATATATACATATAATAACGAAACTTAATATTTCTATAACATATGATTATAAATTTAAAGTATTATCCGAATGAGGCTATCTGTGGAAAAAGTGCAGGGGACCGCAATCATAAGCGATTCTTGACTAGGATGGCTGCCTCAAAAGAAAAATGTTAAGGTGAAATTTAAAATACAAATGTGTTTAAACGGTCTTTGTGTAAGAGTGTGTGAGTGTATTTTGTGTGTGTGTTTGTGTGCGTGTGCGTGTTTGTGTGTGTGTGTTGTGTGTGTGTAATTGGGTTTTTACAGACGTGTAGTCTATTTTTCTTGAGTTGAGAATAAGTAGCAGACATCTACTGAGTGAGTAGTGTGTGTGGGGGTGGGTGGGTGAGTATGTGTGTGGGTGGGTGGGTGGGGTGTTTGTGTGAGGGAGGGGGCATGGAGGAGCAGGCATTGTTCCAGTAAAATTACCTCCAGATTTTTTTAAGTTTGTTTTTTATATAAGTGAATAACATTTACAATTAACATATATATTATGTTTAGGTACTTTATATACGTTCACTTTGTTGCTAAGTTATATATACTGAAAATAAGTTTTTGTTTAATTATGTTTATGTAAAAGCAATCAATATTGAACACGTTTATTTATTCAATTTTATGTTATGGTTTGTATTACACATTTGGAGAAATAAAACAAAATTGCTTTTTTTTTTAAATTAAAAAAGTATCAGTCAGATATGATTATTTACGTCTGGGGACCGACCTTTTAACATCACCATCCGAAAGACGTGACTCAGTTTCGAAACTGCGTCCTCGGCTTAATCAGCTTGTAACTTCCACTGTTAGCTGGATTACAGGCGCACGCCATGTAACGCCTAGTTGGAATGTGCAGTACATCAAAATAAGGGGCACTTAAGGCAAAAATGTAATAGTTAAACGCACTGCTCTAGTTCTGCTGTGCATTCTTTTCTCAGGAGAGTAGGGCTGCTATGTTTTCAGATGATCTTCCATGAGCAACATCCACACTGCACTGAAACAAGCAGGCGTGAAGTCGAAAAAAACATGTAAACACAAAAAGCATTATGGTTTATCAAACATGCAATACATTTAATTTCACATGAATTCATCTCTGTAGAAAGAAAGAAAGAAACGCGCTTAATATTTTTTGGGAGAACTCCTGCTTCGAGATGCCCTAATACTGCCCCGAGATTTTCAACATTGATGCTTCAATAGTTGATGACCAAACATAAGTGAATCTTGAAATGTTTCCATATATAGCTAGTGCACGAATTTCATTTTCAGATTCTTTAGAATTTAGCATTCATGAATGGCTATATAGTTTCGGAACGATAGCCACACAGTTAATAATTTACATATTTTCTTATATCAAAGTAAGAAAATTTTATTGTACTGCTCATTCCATAGCTGCAAAATCATACCATGGACCTACTACAAGCAATTGATTGATTGATTTTTATTCGACAAGCTTCCAACATACAACAATATACAATAATAACAGATCAAAAATAAGTCAGCTTGAACAGGATAACCCACGAAAGCTCGAGAGCTTATTTCCAGTGGGGTCCCTTACAGACATGTATAAAATTAACAAGTTAAAATAGTAATATTTACAGACAGATAAGAAAATTAAAAGAACTACTTATTAAAGATAATAATAATAATAACAACATTAAACTGATGATAGAAATGATATTAAGTACAAGAAGAAAAAGAAGAAGGGGAAGAAGAAAAAGAGGAGAAAGAAGAAGATTATTCCATGCCAAGATAATCGACCAAACTTGAGTTTCCCAGATTTTTGAGGGGTTTATGAAAGGCTAGGGGTAGATAAGGGTGCGTGGTGGAGAGGACTTGGGTTAAAACAATGAAAACGAGGAAGCCTATACAAGAGTAGGCCTAACTCAAAGGGAAAGGAAGAGACAGAGACAGAGAGACAGATGGAGGGGAGAGGGGGCTTCGGGAGGTAGGGAGAGAGAGAGAGAGAGAGAGAGAGAGAGAGAGAGACAGACAGACAGACAGAGAGAGAGAGAGAGAGAGAGAGAGAGAATGTTTTAAGAACTGAAATATTTAATAATTGTTTCAGTTCAAAATAAGGATAACTTGAATATATATATATGGCCTTCTGTTAAAGGGACCCCACTGGAAATAAGCTCTCGAGCTTTCGTGGGTTATCCTGTTCAAGCTGACTTATTTTTGATCTGTTATTATTGTATATTGTTGTATGTTGGAAGCTTGTCGAATAAAAATCAATCAATCAATCGGCCTAGGAGTTCCTGATGGGATGGATGTTAAATTTTCGGTGCTCTGTAGTCGCCAATTGTTTCCAGCACATTAATCAGAATTAATCATTATGTTTTCCCCCATGTTTGGGGTGATTACCACCCCCTCCCCCAAGTCTAATGGGGGCATAGGCCTAACAGGCCAACACCACCCCCCCCCCCCCCCCGAAAAAAGGCTCTAAAGGCAAAGTATGCATATTGATTAGTCAGTCCGCAGCGTCCGCGAATTCGCACGTATTTACACAAGTCGTATGCAAGCTTTGTACGGTAAAAACGGACATTAAGCAGAAAACATTGGTACTTGAAAATTACGATTGCATCAATGTTTCTGTATGTATTTTTATCATTTATGTACCAATATAAAGAAGATAGACCAAATAATCCATCGTTACAAAACATCAAGATATTTTTTTAACGTTAACATGCTCTAAAAAGAGCATTTAAAACAGTCTAAAAAACATAGCAACTTAACGATATGCAGCATTAAAAAAATATATGAAAACGCTACTGCATCAAAAAGTAATTTGGTTCATTGTGATGATAAATATACAAACTTTCCAACCATCACTGTTTCCTTTGTTTTACTTCTTTATACCAGTCAGGAACACGGTAAATACAACACCATGTTCATTCCAACATATTCAACAGCGGTGACACAGACGATATGCGTGGGTCATCAGTGTATGACGTCATGTGCTAACCGGGGGATACTACGTTATATCTAGCTTTGCGTCGATTATCGATGTTCTGTGTCTGTGCGCTGGACATGAACACGCACGGAGGATAGACGGTGATTAGGGATATCCACGTATTACACTCTGGTGCGTAACCCCCGGACGTAGAGGCTTTCTATTGCCCCACATACTCATTGTTGTGTATCATACTCATGCGCAACTTAATAATAGAAGTCTACAGAGCTGCAGAGTACAAGTTGGATGCGGATACGTACTCAAGTACAATCAAGTACACTATAGAATACCACTTCCAGAATGAATAGGGGACAGTGGGGAGGGTTTAAGTGTCTTTATGTGCTATTTTTGTCCAGGCTTTGATATCATTTTAACAAAGACACATTTTTTCTTTCTCAAATGTAATTTGTGAAAAAAAAAACTTTCGGGGGGGGGGGGAGGATTTGGCATTGGTATTGTGATTGAAAAATAAAATATGATTGTTCCCATCCCTGCTTATAAATTTCATGGCTGTATTGCAGGCGGTTGGTTGTAAAAGTTCTGAAATGTGTTTTTATTTAAATTACAAACCATGGACTAATCAATGATTTTTTATTTTGGTAATCCCCAGGCATTCTTTGATAGTAATATTTTATTTGATGTTTCTTTTGTCAATTTATGTAACTCCAGTGCATGTGTATTTTTAGAAATAAAATAATTACAAAATTCTTTCCCTCATTCTCTTTTCTGTTTGTTTTTGTTTTATAGTGACCCGCAAAATATATATCTGATTATTTATTTCCTGTTTTTGTTTATATGGTAATGAGCATCGGATAAAATTTTTAATGTGTGGTGGGTTGAAAGGGCGCAAATGAAATTAATAATATTCTAATTTTGACCTTCAACATCATTATCACAATCATCAAAGTCATCATCGCCATCACGATCATTATCATCATCACCACTAATACTATTAACATCACCATCATAATCACTGTCATCATGATCATCGCCATCACCATTGCCATCATCATAATCACCATCAGCATTATCACCATAGCCATCATGATCAACGTCAGCATTATCACCATCACGATCATTGCCATCACCACCATCATTATCACCATAGCCATCATGATCATCGCCATTGCCATCATCATAATCACCAAAGCCATCATGATCATCACCATCAGTATTATCACCATAGCCATCACAATCATCTTAATCATCATCCTAATCACTGTCAGCATTATTACCATAGCCATCACCATCATCATCATAATCACCGTCAGCATTATCACCATCAGCATTATCACCATAGCCATCACCATCATCATAATCACCGTCATCACCATAGCCATCATGATCATCGCCATCGTCATCATTATCACCATACCTTGTTAAACAAAAAATATATTTTTAAGACTACTACTAATGATAAATAATTATAAATGAAATTGGACTAAAATAACATTTCCATTTTATAATATTCATATTTTATTTATAAACTGACTTTGACATGTATGTTGAAAACTTGAGACCAGTGAAAAATATACAGGGGGCTCAGGACGAAATAGCCCCCGAAATGCCCGAAAAAGAAGATCAAATTTGCATAGAGTTCAATGCAAAACAAATCTTAGAGTGTTATTTATATGCAGGCAAGCTTGAAAAGTAGCCCCCGAAAAATAAATATTAATTTTTTCCCTGCTTGAGACCATTACTTGCATAACATGTGTCACTGAGAATAAAAGTATTATCAGAGTAAAACATCTTTAAATTGTATAACGGTGACAGTTCAATCAGTTTTTTATTATAATAAATGCTTTGTTCATGTAAAGCTCTGGAATCCCACCTTCGAAGATACAAAAATTTAATCACTTGAAATGGATTTTTCTTTTACTGAAAGAATAAACTGAACAAAATCCTTCTCGTCCTTCTCCCAAACTCCGCTTTCAAGATTGTTTGTTCCTATGTGAAGTCCAGCAAATGCTGATCCAGAAATGCAATGGAGACTGATGTGTGAAGTCTGTGTCTTAGTTAATTTGTTGTCAATGTTCCGCAAGTTTCGATGGTCGAGTGCATCCGTCAGAAAAACAACAACATCTACATCTAAGGTGGTACTGGACAGGACCCAATTGGTATATACGTCCAGACTTCCGTGGCATTGCAAACTGTCAACAAACATCACAACTGAGGGTGCAGAGTTCAAAAATAAAAATAAAAAGGTGCTCATAAAAATACAGTGGGTTGCAGACATCATCTAATTTTAAGATGAAGTAGAGCCACATCGACGCTCTAGCCCGCCTGTGTACAGCTGCGCTGAGTGGTCATTCTGCATGTAGCTCCAAACCTTGATATTGAAAGACTTGGCTGATGTTGACTTTGATGATGGTGGCTGCCGGCTGGTAGTTGATTCCATTGCGAAATGGTACGAGGATAGAAGCTGTTCTTGTATTCTTCGGTCCTGGCAAATGACAAATGATAAGAAGGAATATAAAATGACTTAGTTCAGGTATGGGGATTTTAAAAGATCTGATCAAAGTAGCTAGCCATTTATGGTAGACAAAACCTGCTTGCATTAAAAAAAAAATTAATGAAAACAAATTACAGGTGTCAAATTCATGAAGTTTTCCCTTCATTTTTCCACATGTCCACAAGTTGTAAAATGTAAGTGTTTAACTTTGGCTTTTTGTTTCGATTCTGCTTTGTTCATAATCATAAAAAAACTCGCACAAGGGAAATGCTGCTTATTTCTAGGGCTGGTTGTAAAGTTTGAGTTGACCAGAACCAAAGGCACAACCAAACTAGTTTGAGAAAGGTCTATATTAATAATATAATTATCTGAGTCTGACCAGACGCCAGAGTCACTGTTTAACTCTCACAGTTGACTGTTAAATTCGTGTAAATATAAAATGAATTAAGCATAAATATTATCAAGAGAGCTTGCTAATTTAATGGGATAGTAGTAGTACACGTAAGTCGAGGGCCCCAGATCAGATATGGCTTTGTTTTATGACGGATCGGTACAGAAAAGGCTACGTATGGGACCGGTACGCGGTCGCGGTGATGACTACGAAAGTGCGGCCATGTTGGCGAAACGTACACTTTTCGCGCCATATCGGCAAAAATGAGTGATTTTAACGTAGCCGTCACACAACTTCCGGTTGAAAATCGAAAACTGAGTAACTTTCATGGCCATAAAAGCTAATAAAATACATCGTGCATCAATCGAACTCTGCGCTTTTTCACTTCTGCCAACATTGTTCTTGTGAAAAATCAAACAATTGGGGAAAAACATCGTTTATACCAGTCAGGAACACGCTAAATGCAAGTTAATGTCAGAATACCTCCTACGAAAGAAGGAAAATATGGACACATTTCAATGAATATTTACAATCACTTAGATGCGGTAAAATTAGGAAAATTTCATATCAAAATACGTAGAAAAGTATGGAGATACACTTACCCCTACATGCTACGCAGCACAGTGAAAGCCATAGCAGCTGCGATAAAGTTTGTTGACCTGTGCAAAAGTCTCGCGAAATCTCGCAAATCGCGGGACACGAAATACGACTATTTATCGCACTTCCGGGTGCTGTGTAAATTTGGGCATTCTGCCTAATTATCGCGGGCGTTGCGGACTGACTATGATGCCCATGCAAATTCAAGTATGACGTCATCATTTAGAGATCAAGATGGCGAGTTCCATGACGAAGATTTTCCGGTCTGCTGTAAAGGTAATCAAGTTTTACAATTATGTTTAGGATTTTCGGACCATTTCAAGTGTGATTTGTGCTACGTAACTAGAGTGGTAATTTGTGGTCAGTTTCATTGCACTACTTGGAGATAACATACGTTTTACGGGGTAAAAATAAGAAATTACTGGGTTGAATATTTTCTGTTAAACTTGAGGAGGGCCGTTCCTTGACTTCACTTGCCCGTCCCCGGAGTCCGGGCCATCGATGCGGTGCCGTGCCGCTCCGTTTGGTTAACCGTTTGCTCCGTTCCGCAGTCGCAGATGCAGAGCTCAGTCAGAGCTGAGACCATCGGCATGATCGGCATTGTTAGGTTTAGGTGATAATATGAAATATGATTATTGATATCACCTAGCCTTAATTGGTACCCATATCTGACGCGATGCGGGATCCCGCTTTGTCGGAGTATAATCCAGAACCAGAACCAGAACCAGATATTTATGCCAGCGGGAAGAATGATGTAAACTGAACCTGATGTGATAATTGTTTGTTAAATTTAAATTCAAAGTTCAAGCCACATTCCTTATCCCCAGAGAAATCAGAAAGGCAGCACGAAGAACTTTGCGCATTGAACGCTTTGCACTTAGTTTATGTGCTCTCATTGGCCGATCCGCTCGAGTGGCTTCAAATTTAAGTGAGAGAGGGCCTACTTAACTTAAGCGCAACTTAAGTCAATGGCAGAGTCAATACGTAATATTATATTACGTCACACCACAGAGATTTTGACATGTCATGCTTTAAACAGGTGACGCAATTCACACATAACTGACGCACACACGATATTACACACACATAAAATAGAAAAACAAACAAACATCTCAGAATAAATTTCCAGTTTGTACCTTAAATAGGTCTATGACGAAAATGAGAATAGTTCAAACTTTAATTATAGTTACGTAAGACTAAAATTTAAGAGAAATACTTTAGTGCAAATGATGGGCTGCGTGCCCAAGAGTTCCCCTGGCAGCTCATTGGAAGAAACCGCTCACACTTCAGCACCAAAGACAGTCACACTTGTATATTACCTCCGTAAATTTAACAAGAGAACAAAAATCATTGTTCAAAAAGGAAATGTTTATGATTTATTTATATTGATCTTATTTCTGTAATACTAAAAGGTTGTCTTGGTGAGATAAATCCTTTTAGTTGTGATATGATTTTACAAACGGTTCTTTTTATTGATTATCATTGCAGCTTTCCAAACACCATAATTATGGCACTCAGCGATGCTTCTCCGCTACAGCTGTTACAAACCAGGTAAGTAAAAGATAACGTGCTTTTTGTGCTTTTTGTATTAAAGAATACATTCATTTCCTTTCATCGATACCTGAAGTCAAAATTGTCTTTGTGGTAAATGCAACCTGTCTATAGTATAGTGGTCACATCTACATGTATATTGTATCTCTCCAGGAAGCGATATGTATTGTAGAACCATTTAAAAAGGGCACCTTTCCATATTGGCCCCTTATCCTGTTTTCATTTTGTGGCCTTGATAGACAGGTTGGACTGAATATGGAGTAGAATTTTATAAATACCACTATTATCAGTACTTGGGAAAAGATTCAAAAGAACCAGTACTTAATTAGAAAAAAGACATTGGTCACATGATTTCAACAAATACTTGACGAGTAAAACTTTTATTTGATTTCAGAAGATAAATACAGAATTGTGTGGACCGGGGTGATTTTGTGTTAATCAACTACTTGGTTGGTTTGTTTATAGGGACTTTCAGATTTGCATGACGAGAACGTGGACTGTTTCGAGTGACATCCTTTTAAGGCAATGTGACATCCTTTTAAGGCACTGGCAGTGACATCACGTTGCCTTAAAAGGATGTCAGACGAGCAGTCCACGTTCTCGTCATGCAAATCTAAAAAGTCCCTTGTTTTACCTGACTGCTAAGAAAGCATGTGTATGCTTGTAAGTAAGCAACCAGGGGACCAACGGCTTTAAGTTCTCTCTGAAGGGCTCAATACTTAGTAATAATATCCCTCAAGATTTAAGAAAGATGAGATCTGTAAACAATAATTAATTTGTACCTTTTTGATAATTCACCTATTTTATTTCTATATCTTTGTTCTAGTCTGATGATATGAAGACAGTCACTCTAATTCCTGGAGATGGTGTGGGACCTGAACTCATGCAGTCAGTCAAGGAGGTCTTCAAAGCCGGTGGTGTGCCTGTGCAGTTTGATGAAATCTTTATCAGGTAAGGAGTATATATGATCAGAAGGTGCAAATGAAAATGAACCTGTTAGATGTATACACCATCAGGCATCAGCATTTCCAGCTATCCTTGAAATCAGGGAAAAGGAGTTCCCTTTTAACAAACAGGGATAAGTCAGGGATTTTGAGAAAAATCACTTATTATTGAGATAAAAATCAGGGAATTTCATTGGCCCTAAATGAAAGTACTCGGTCTCTTATCTTTTGTCTTATGTCCAGAATGAGAATGGAAGACGATTCAAACTGGAAAACGGTTGAAAAGATGATTCTAGAATATTTGAACTTCAGGAAAAAACAGGAAAAGTCAGGATGTTTTGGCTCCATAATAAGCTGGGTGGGTAACCTTGACACACCAGTGAAACGGGAGACGAATGTCTAATTACATAAATGTACCCAGTAATCGTATTCACACTGAAAGTATGAAGTAGCTTTTCTGTTCTGTTAACCCATAGGTTTTAGGAACCTGAGGGCTCCTCTATTTCACCCATGAGAATGAGACAATTTAGTTGCCAACGGGTTAAAAATCATTTATGTTGTGTTCTTTGAACCCACCAGTGCAGTGATGGATCATCAAAATGGCGGTGTAGATGAAGTAGTGGAATCCTTAAAGTCATGTGGCCTTCAAAGGAATCATCCACACAACTAATGTAATTTTTATAAAACAGATTTACAGTATAATCCTAACTACATTTATCATATTTACATCATAACAAGACAAAAACTTCTGAATAATATAAGAGGTCGACAGCTGAGCTTCTTGGGCCATGTTATACGGAAGAATGGTTTGGAAAATCTTGCACTGACTTGAAGAATCAAGGGGAGGGGAGTAGGGGTAGAAGGAGGATTCTGTGGATGAGTAGCTTAAGGAGTGGGATTTCTGAATGTGGAATTGATCTCGGGGAGAATTAATTACTTCATAGAATATGGGACAGAGAGTTGTGGCACTCCATGGTTGCCCACGTCTCAGGATATGGCACATAGAGAGAGACAGAGAGACATCGTAAGTATTTTTTAAAATCTCATTGTATTATCTGCACCCACCAGTGAGGTGATGGACCATCAACATGCCGGCGTTGATGAAGTGGTGGAGTCCCTGAAGAAGAACCATGTGGCCCTCAAGGGAATCATCCACACACCTACCGGTGGCACAGGACAACTCCAGACACTCAATATGAAAATGAGGTTTGTTCAAATCTTACAATGAGAACCAGAAAATTTACTAAACGGAGTAGAAATGTAATTTAGGTATTGACAAAATATTCTTCTTTCTTCTGCACTGTTTGATGATGTTGATAACATGATACAGTTTTGTTGTTGGTTGAATTCTGTATGTATGTGAGAAAGAGGGATATATGTTAAATATATATATGTAGGCTGTAGCCCAATTACCATATTGTGTTTGCAACATTTCTATGTAACCAATTTTGCATTTTCTACTCCTAGAGTATCTTGTAAATATTTTCTTCAATTTATACTATTAGTACGGGTAAGTGATATTCTGTTATCAGTCGGCGTAATCGAGAAGAAAAAAAAAAACACTTGCATATGTTTTATGACAAAGATGGGCATCTTTTTTCTGAGATGATACCATTTTTTCTCTTATGTAGCTGCAAGCGCAAACATGCTAAATAGAAAGATATCGTTAGGCAAGATGGAATTGTAGATAAAAGGCGTTTTCTGAGGCGAAACGCACTTCACAGGGATTCAAACTTTCTCCCTTTTAATGTGGATTGATTTAATGAACCGTCATTCTTTGGTCCCCATGATACTACCGACTATCTGTTTTTCTTCCTTTTCATCGTACAGGAACGAGCTGGACCTGTTTGCAAATGTCGTCCGCTGCCGTACGATCCCCGGTGTGAAGACCAGACACTCCAACCTGGACTTTGTGGTCATCAGGGAACAGACCGAAGGAGAGTACAGTGCACTTGAACACGAGGTAAGGGGTTCAAGTCCCTGTTTAAGACTTCTTGAGTGGTATGAATCCTATTCCCAAAAGAAGCAACTAAGATATTACGATTGTCACACTTGCCCGCATTTGTGGTTAATTAAGCATAGCGTTCCCATTTTAAAGGGAGATGGTCGTCAGTTTCCATGTGCAGTAGGCCATTAATCGCTGACTAACTTGGTGGAAATACCATTAATGTGTGTACAAGTCTCTCGCACTCTGCAAATCCATAGTCCCATCAAGAAATAGCCCCCCCCCCCCCCCCAATCTCTCAGAGAGTCGTCGGTTGAGGATGATTGTGGAAAATGCAGAGCATTATGTAAGGCCCGTTGGTCATAAAATTGAAGGTTAACCGTGGTGATTGACAATACCTGTTATTGGGTAAAAACCTGAATGAATGGTGTCACATGAGAGCCCACTACTCTGCATCTTTAAAGTGACTTGATAACATTGCCTCAGATTCTGAAACAAAATCCTTGATCTAGCTCATGCTGCCATTGTAATCATAAACCTTTAGGTCTATTGGGGAAAATGAGTATGGTAAAACCGGTCACTCAAAGATTTTTACTTTTTTGAGGCACTTCATAAACATTTTGAAGCGCAATGTTTTTAGGGCTTGAATATTACACCATATCACAGACAAGGATAACACGATGCCTCTCAGATTTAACATTGTTAAACACTGCCTTTAATGTAGAAATTTGTAGAAATATGACTAATGTAGGAGCAACTACTGTACAGACCTACAACATACAGAGTTGGCTCATCAAACAAAATTTGAAAATGATATTCTTGAAGCATCCTGAGACTTATCTAGCTGATGTCCAATGCATATAGTCGTTCATTTTGAAAAAGTCTGTGAAAACTGCCAGTTTATAGTTGGCATAAAAATGATCATTTATAAAGTCTCATGATGAGGATATTATAATGTGAACAAGATTAATTGTTTACTGTATAATACAGTGCTTTGAAATGCATACTTTTATTATGATCATCATTGTATCACGTAACTTTTTGTTTACCTTTGTATAGAGCGTACCCGGGGTCGTAGAATGTTTGAAGATCATCACCAGAGTGAAGTCAGAAAGGATTGCCAAGTTTGCCTTTGACTATGCCACTAAACATGGTAGGAAGAAGGTCACTGCAGTACACAAGGCGAATATCATGTGAGTATTAGTTGAACAACTCACTCCTATATTTTAGAAAAATTGATATTCTAGTTAATTTTTGTGTTGGAACAAATGGGAAAGTTGTCCACCACTACGTCAGAGAGACATTACTGATTCAGCCAATTTTAGGAGCCTGTATACCTATAGTGATTACAACTTTAGAAAATGTATAACCTTCTCACTTTTTATCTGATTTCATTCAAACTTTCACTAGTCTACTTCTCTGATTTTTTCTGCTTTCCTCTAGAACAGTTTGCTATCGAGGTCGATTCCCTTTTAATGTAAACTTATACCTTTCAAACTGTCTATTTGAATTTCTTGTACTACAGGAAGCTAAGTGATGGGCTGTTCCTGGAGAGCTGTCGTCAGATGTCTACCCTCTACCCCAAGATAGAGTTTGAGGCTATGATCGTTGACAACACCTGCATGCAGCTCGTCTCCAACCCTCATCAGTTTGATGTCATTGTCACGCCCAATCTCTATGGCAACATCGTTGACAACCTTGCAGTAGGTCTAGTGGGCGGGGCTGGAGTGGTCCCAGGAGAAAACTTCTCAAAAGATTATGCAATCTTTGAACCAGTGAGTTACAAATGTTTGTGTTTTAAAAAAAAATGTCATTCCAAGGTACCATATTGCTTCATCTGGACAAAAATTAGTAAGTCACAGAGGTTAAGGAGCATACATTTTGCCAACAGGTAATTCTACCTTTCTTGAGTAAAAATGACAATTCTGCCATGATAGTAGTTTAATGTGCAATTCAATGGCACACACTCTTGTCAACAAAAGCTCTACAGTCAGTTGATAGCACTAACCAAATTCTTTTGTTCTTCCCTGGACAAAACATTGATTGTATCAAACCCTTTAATACCCATCCCTTAAACCTAACCAAAAATTCAATCATAACTTGTGCTCCAACTGTATATCTTTGATAAAAATAAAGCCTGTAGCAAGTTTTGCTGAAGCAAGTATTGGACCGTATTTATTCTAAATATGTTTATTAATGTACATCCAATGTCTGATGTCTTTGAAGTGCTGTTCTTTTGTTTGTTTGTCCTGTGCTCATTCATTTTCAGGATATATTCTTTGATGCAGTACTATATTAGTACTTCAAGATGTGTTGCATGTATGAAGTTATTCTACTGAGTACTACTGAAGATAATGAGTTCCTACTTGTTAGCTAATGCCAATCAAAATATTTCCTTTTCTTTTCTTGTGCAGGGAGCACGACACACCTTCTCCCAGGCGCAGGGTCGAAGTATTGCCAACCCTACCTGTATGTTGCTGACTGCTGCCAACATGCTCAAACATCTCAAGTGAGTACTGATGTTCAAGCTCCACAAACTCTATGGTCTGGGGTGGTGTCTTCAAAGGCGCAACACATTCTCTAACATTGTTGCATGACTACAAAATCCAAGCTGTTTTGTCCCATACATTACCGATCATATCTCAGATTTCCTAATGTCATTTGTACATGTATCATAGTACAGGTAAAGCAACAACTATTTTTTCTAGACTTCATATGACATTTCCTGTTTTTCATAAGATAAACAAATATAGTAAAGACATATAATGATGAGCAGTAAAATGTAAAAGTTTGTTTTTAATTTTGTTGTAAAAAATAATAATTGCCCATTGGAGCAAAGATATGGGGGGAAAGATTTCATAATGTCTGATGTCTGTATGAAACTTACAGCCTAACTAGAGCTTGAATAGGACAAACATCAAATAAAATAATGTTATGTCAATTTATGTTCACAATTCCATAATATAATTCAATTATATTGGGTAGTCTATGGGACACATCTTGGGCTTGGTCAACTACAAAAATACAATATTAATAAAAACATGATGTCACCGTGTTCCAATAAACAAAAAATGAGAAGACAATTGCTCATTAGAGCAGTGGTCTCGTAACCAGGTATTCTCTCGTTCGAAACCAATGCTTGTGCCCTTTGGTAAGGCATTAATCCTCATTACAGAGTCTCTTGGAGAGGACTTGGTCCCCTGGTTACTAACTTACAAGCATACACATGCTTTCTTAGCAGCCAGGTAAAATATACAAACAAACAAAGTTAACAAACATATTAACATATCCTTATTGTGGCATTCTAACTTAGTAAAATATTTGTTTCACAAGCACTTTTGATTTAAATCAAAGACAGAAGATGTTCCTGTTTTGTCTATGACTACATGTTAATCAGTGCAATGATCTTTGTTTCTGTACAGCCTTGAAGTGTATGCCAAGACCATAATCGATTCAGTTGAGAGGGTCATCAAGGCAGGAAAGGTAAGTCTATTTGCTGTAATCATATTCCAGTTGGGAAAATTATTATTGGGGCATCACAATTTCCTAAAAATATGTTTGCAATTGTAAATTTGAGGAATTTTATTCAACAAACAATCATATATCTTGTCCAACCCCATTATATATTTATTGATACTAATTGTTATCATCAAAGGTACAAGGTTACTTAAAGGGAAATTAAACCTTGATAGCATATTACCCTGGAAAAAAAGAAAATCAGAGAAGCGTACTGGTGAATTTTTATTGTAATTGCACAAAAAGTGAGAAAGTTTTGAATTTTTGAAAGTTGTCATTCACTACATCACAGAGACATTACCGATTCAGCCAATTTGAATACGCATTTGTTCCAATACACAAAGTAACTAAAGATTCAATTTTAATTTTTCAAAGAATATATGACTCAGGATGGTCTATACTTTTTAGAAGGTTGTGATAATATACTCTCTATAGTGTATTTTGAGAAGTACCATTTAAGGGTGAAGGAACTTGGGACAATAACAGAAATTTAGCTATGTTTTTTTACACAAGAAATGGGGGATCTATCAGCTTTGGGCTTTCTGGACAAACCTGTTAAATGTCACACTTGGCTAAGAGAACGAAATAAGTTGCATATTATTGAACCCAGTCATACTGATGAGATGACCAGTCTTGCAAGATTTGTCGGCTATTGTTCACTGGTGGTGTGACTTCGGTACACTATGTCTTGTTCCATTTTGCACAATATAAATGCATTGACCATGATGACTTTTCTTTTCTTTGCGTCTCAGGTTCGAACTCAGGATCTTGGTGGCTATGCAACAACCCATGAATTCACAAGTGCAGTCGTCAACAACATGAGATAGACAATCGTTTTTTCTTGCCATTTTCTTAGGAGACTGAGAGGACTCACAGGTTGTTGTGATGAACATGTATTTCAGTATTTATTTGAATATGAACATTTAATTTATTGTTACTAACAGGTAATTTACCGTATTGATGAAAGTGTTAAAGTCTGATTCACAAATTTCCCCAAACTGGAAATTTACAGTCTTGCAAACAATAAAGGTCATTAACAAAGTTTCTGGGTCAACAAACATGTATTGCTAAAGAAGATGTCATTTTTCAACAAGAAAATTCAAAATAGAACTACAAGTTGTTTTTATAGCTGTCTTCCTGTTTGACATGAATTAATTTTCTACACTTCCCAATGAGGGGGAAAATGTACCTCTTTAGAGGAACCCTACATCTTTAATGTTATTTCATGTACATTTTCATAAACTGTTGATATTTTATCAAAACTGGAGTGTAGTAATATTTCAGCTTGCTGAATTAAAAAAGAAGACATTATTTATACGCACAAATTTATTCCCCCCCCCCCCTCCTGTATATATAGCATGATGTCTCTTTTGTACTACATGTACTTCTGTGTGTGATTTGCATGCATTTTTAACCAATGTATCAAAATAGTTTGTATTTCTACCTTTGTTTTTCTTGAATAACATGAAGAAGATGATAACGTCCATGTTGTTATTTTGTAAATTTGCATTCAATGAAGCCGGCATAACACTTGCTCAACAGTAATTTACAGAAAGAAACTAGCCATGCACACGTAAATATAGATAGATGGAGAAATGGAATAATATGGATTTTTAGCACGACCTCATACATATCCTCTCATTATCAACTCTGAAAATTCACTGAGAATGAAGGAGAAACAACCATAGTTTCTGTGTAGGCAATATCACAGACATTGTATTTATTTGTTGTAAAATAGTTCTTGTTGAAGATGATATATTACAAGTTTATTGCATCATTATATTGATAGGGGTCTCACCCCGGTGCTGAATAAAATGTTATTCATTTAAAATTGTTGTTGTTTCAGTTTTTATTGGCGTGTATCATTCATTTATGAATATTTACGCCAAACAATGCTTGTGGTTTGTAAGTCTTTGTTCAGTGGAGTGTCGTATAACAGCTGTCAATTTGAGAGTGGGTTTTTTCACTGAGTACTAGAGTACTTTGGCATATAAAATATTAATGATGAAGGATATACTAACTGTCAGGCAGAGAGAGAGAGTGAAGGAGAGTGGGGGAAAGGAAGAGAGATACAAAGACAGAGTGTGGGTAAGAACTTGCATGTGAAAATTCAGAAAGAACAAAAAAAGATTCCAACACTGAATCAAATATTATTTCGGTCAACATAAAAATTAAAAAAAGATAATAATGGCTTTCTCTTAAATTCAAAAGTGTATTTGGTCAACAGTATATTGAGAATTTAGATTTTCGTCAAATTATTCACTGGGCAAAGAAGGAAAGTGGACATTATTTATAATTCAGATTTATAAGTTAATATTTAACATAAACTCAATCTTTTATGTAATGAATAAATAAACAAATAAACATAAATCAATCCTCTTTAAGATCCATGTATGAGTGAGAGTAGCCATTTAATAATACCTGTATCTCTGAAAGTAAATTGCACAAATTGGGATTTCTTGCCATTGAAATGTTGATGAGTATTGAAGGTATCCAATGGCTCGTCCACGATCTTTGGTGAAAGGGAGAGGCACCTTGACCGTGCTTGTCAAAACCATCCAGTCCTGAGACTAAAGTTGACACCCAGAGCCAGGGGCGGCGATCCCGGGGGGGACACGTCCCCCCCTCGATTTTTTTAGGGGGGGATCGTCCCCCCCTGGAAATTCGAAAAAGTGCAAAAAAAATAAATAGCATATACTGAATAATGACTGCAACACACTTTTAGGCTCCTTAGGGCCCAAGAGTGCAGCGTTTAGACTAATAAAATTGCAAAAAAAATCTCGCTCGGTCGCTACGCTCCCTCGCATAACATCCTTGTAAAAAAATTCGCATTTCGTCCCCCCCGGTCATTAACAGAAATCGCCGCCCCTGCCCAGAGCTCAGCCCTCGCCGTTGTTTATCATTCTTCGTTTTCATTTTTAACAAGAATATCTTACAGATGCTCTTGTTCATTAACATTTGAAAGGCTACTTACTCTATTTTTGCACTTTTCTTTAAAAGTCCTTTTGCCAGTGAAACGAATGTGCCCATCCAAGCGTGAAAGTTCGATACTTTATCTTAATTGAGATTGGTAGAGTATTTATTTTTCTTTGATTTTTTATATATTTTTGTTATATCCTATTGATGGTTTATATGAACAAATTAACAATGAAGAGTGTTCATTTTTTGTGGTAATACATGACAAATTCACAGAGACAAAATGTTTACCCCCCAAAATATGAAGCAAAGTAATTTTTAGAAACTGTCCTAATTATTGAAATGGAAGAGGGGTGAGTACATGGAGGAGAGATGGGGAGGAGGGAGAGGGAGAGATAGAGAGATGGGAGAAAATAGAAACATTGTCAATTTCTTCAGTTAGAGCCTTAATTGCTGGATAAGAGATCAGAAATCAAAGATTGTCTGTGCCCGAATTAAGCCTTCTTTCCTCAGAGGTGCCATGCAGTACCAATATCATTCTCCAATGTGGATAGGGTTTTAAAGTAGCCCCAATTATTTTCTAACTAGAACACAACACCGTGAGGTAAAATAAAAATCAGTTTTCTAATTTACCGAGGGACTTACAAAGATTATATTTTATGCAGATTTTCCAAATTGCCGGCATTGCTTGAAAATTAAAAATAAGGGGGTATAACATGTCTCCAAAGTATGAAAGAGGACTTGTCACGCCCCTCCCCCACCACACTCTGTCAACGCCCTTGATTTATTAGAGGTTAGCGAGGCCAAACAGTAATCCCGCAAATTCCAATATTGCAACTGAGCACTGCAGACGTTTCTAAGGGAGGTGCGTGTAGTATCTAAGGAGGAGGAGCTTAATTGAGAGTGAGTGTGATGCATGCCATATTTTTGCATGCATGCGTTCAGCCATACGATATTAATAATAGCTGAATCAATCAGCGTCAGTGTGTAACATTATACTCAGCATATTTAATTTGCTAGCATACCAATCAGCATATTGGTATTTGCTAGCATACCAAGTGTGCACATGGGTGCACATGTCGTCATGAATTTCATGATCGTCGCAGCTTGCGGCTAATTTCTTCGGTTTCTCTGTATCTCGCGGTTTTCTCCTTGCCTGTGGAAGCCAATACACCTGTCACTTGCCTGTCTCTATACAGTACTGTACGTACAATGAGCTACACATGTACGAGGCAGCAAAACCGTGGATGTGACAGATACTAGATGAAAAGGAATATTCACACAAGCTGCTAGACTGACAGCGACTTCGATGGGGAATTTCCCCTAGCCATCTGTCAGTAGCTAGGATATCGAGTTTACAGTTTCAACTCACTCTTCAAATAGATCTAGATCTATAGCTGTACTTGCATGGGCAGATAACGTAATGGTGAGTGTTATCAACACACACTATGAACATGACTGACAATGAGAGCGGACAAAATATACAGTTCCTCAGGTAGACAAAGGAACATCCCTTCACTGCTATTATGTAAAAATGTGTAGAACAGGTGTCACATGCATATTCACCTTTTTACATAATAGCTGTGAAGGGATGTTCCTTTGTCTACCTGAGGAACTGTATATTTTGTCCGCTCTCATTGTCAGTCATGTTCATAGTGACAGTCACAAGTGTAACTTCTTAAAGTTAAATGGCATGACGTCATGAATGACCTTTCTCCATGTTGTTGAATTAATCCCATTTTGGTATATCGTGAAATAATTAAAATTAGTAGCCTAATGGCATATTTATGAATTGTATTGCTAAATGTTTAATTCAAGATTTGTGTGAAGTATTTGATTGGAAATGAAGTAAAATGTTCAAAACAATGATGGGTCTCATGTAAAATGATCGAGCCCCATTAACCATTAATGTATGTTGATCATAGCCATACAGGCGATGTGAAGCTATTCTGATTGGAAGATGACTTACAAGATGTCTTGCCATTTATGGCTGCTGACTATTTAAGTGCCGAGTGCATGTAGATCAGCTATGCTTGAAATCTTATGTTTACAAGTGCTATAGGTCTACATTTTTACAACACTGTATAGTCTACATGATATAAAATATTTTATCACTTAGATGTACAATGTATTATTAATAAATCATGCTCTTTCTGTTTGTTCATTAAAATTTGCAGCCAAAGCCAAAGTTCAAGACTCAAGACTGATATTACGTTGACTAAGACTCTGTAATGTATAAGGGGTTAATTCAGCAAGTTTAAGACTTCTGTGTGCTAGCTTGCACCATCTATATCCCAACAAACTCTTCAGGTCATGCACTAAACTTGCAGATCAAGGAAACTTTGTTATAATGAAAACCAACACAAGGATTTTTAGGTGCCAGGACTCGTAGAAACAAAATGGCCACCATCCGACCCCCAGATCCTCTCCCTCGACCCCGAGGGGGAGGAGGAGGAGCTT
Organism: Strongylocentrotus droebachiensis; assembly: GCA_035222895.1. Taxonomy (NCBI): domain Eukaryota; kingdom Metazoa; phylum Echinodermata; class Echinoidea; order Camarodonta; family Strongylocentrotidae; genus Strongylocentrotus; species Strongylocentrotus droebachiensis. The sequence goes on along the minus strand of JAVYIG010000711.1, from coordinate 169,358 downwards.
CGCTCAGCTCCACCTTACCCATCGACAGACCAGGGAGTCTCCAGGTGAAGACGGATGAAATGAAGGAGCACATCACAAAACTCAAGAAGGAGCTGGAGACGGAGAGGATCTCCACGAAGCGACTCAAGCGTGACAAGGTGGCGGAGCTGCGCAACGTCAGGAGCGAGGAGCAGAAGAAGTCAGCAGGGGCTCTGGCATGCCTCAGGCTCAAGCTGGAGGCAGAGAAGACGAAGGATCTGGAGACCCTGAGGGAGTCCTTGATGAAACAGATGTCATCCGAGAGGAGTAAATTGCTTAAGGAGAAGGATGCCTCAGTGAAGAATCAAGAGGGACAGAAAAGAGAGATGGATGCAGTCCTTCAGAAAACTAAAAATCAGGTAAATATACAGAATTATAAAAACAAAAGGTTAGGTCATCACCTAAAATTATGATCTTGTCTAGTAATTGAGTTTCAGGGGGGTGCATGAGATGGTTGTGCCACCCCCACCCCACCATCCACCAGTTTGTGTGACATTGAAATATTAGGATTTCATTATGATGGCTCTGAGCAGAGGATGTGCCAATTTAAAACATCAATAATTAATTTGCCATTCAGAACTGGGTTTACCCTATATATGTGCTGCAGAGTGTATTCAGAACAAGTAATTGCTATCAGTTTTGTATTTTGTGCTTATTAACTTAATGAAGGTGAAAAGGAGTATTTGAACTAAAAATTTGTGTCCGTTCCAAAATTATATGGCAATTGTTTTGAATGAGATTCACTTTTTCTAGATAATGAATTTCAATTTACACAAATTTTTTTTATTGCTGAAATGTCATTCTCCAGTTCTTGATGGAAGCTAAAGAGGAAGCGAGAAAGCTGCATGAGGCAGAGAGAACCCGCTTCCTGAACGAGACATCTGAACTGAGGAGTATCAAGAAGAAACTAGAAACGGACTTGGAAAATGCGATGGCAGCAAACAGACAAAATGGCGGCGAGCTACGGAGAATCTCGGAGGAGCATGCCCGGGAGATGGATCAGCTGAAGAAAGATGCTCGGAGAGATATTATTCGTCTTGTAAGTGCATTCTGAATTTCTAACATTATTTTAAAGAAATAATATGTTTAATAAAAGAGTGCCTTTTCATACTTTTGATATTCTGGGTGTGTACATTTAGCCAGCTTTATCTCATATTTAATTTCATGATGGATCAGCTAAGCAAAGCTGCTCACCAAGACAATTTTCATCTTGTAAGGGCGGTGTAATTATATTTAAAATAGATGTCAAAAGAGTATTGTGTACAAAATGTTCTCGCATACAATTTTCTTACCACTGCCCTTAGTTGAAATGGCTTAATCTTCGATTTTCAATTTGTGTTTTTTTTACCTTACCTAGTTAGATTACAATTAATACAATGATATATATTTCTATTATGTTTAATGAAAAGTTTTCTAATCTAATAATAGTAATCCAAATAATGATAATGATGATAATGGAAAGTTGTCATAAAGCGCATAATAATTTGTATAATTCCCTATGCACTTTACTTTTTTTTAAACAATATTCCCTTATTAAACATACATTTAGTCACAACATAGAATACATGGCAAATAAGAGCAATTCAACCAAAAATAATAACATAATGAAATCAATAATTACCTACAGATGTGCACATAAAATTGCCCATATGGTGAGAACAGGCCCCCAACACATGGATTACATACATTAGTGAAAGGGCAATACGGGTACATGTATGAAAAGAACTGTGTTCCTCATATAAAAGCTTTTAAAAACTTTATTAAAACTTTTTTAAAGCATGTAATATTCCTTTTCTAAACCACTTGTTGAAAAGTTTTTTTAAAGGTGTATGGTTTAATTGTTTCAAATATGTCCTATAGTTTTGTCACCAAACTAACATTGAATTTTTGAAGATTTCTGTTTTCATTGAGATAATTGGCTTTTGTTTACGGTAGCTGTAAATAGATCTAGTATTTGATTCATTCCTACTGGTATTTCTGTATTAAATTTGTTGTTGTTGTGTAGTAGCAATAAAAGAAAAGAATGCTCTCCCCATCGCCAGAGAACCCATACTGGTGCACCTTGCTCAACTCGAGACCAGTGTGACATGGCTTATCATTCTGTAATCAGCTTAAAAATGTAGATGTACAAGTGTTTGCTGAAGAACAGTTCTTTAGTTGTACTTGTATAGATACCCCCTGGTCTTATATTTGTTTGCAATCTGCATTTGAAAGGAGAATTTGGTCCAGTATTCTTACACCAGAAAGATCGGCTCGTTATAATTGACATGGGTCATACACACACCGGAGGATTGAGTAAACCCTGTTTCTGGTCCAATAAAAGTAAGTTTACTCTGCAACCAGTGCAGTATTTGGAAGGTAAATCAATCAGAAAACCATTGTCGAGCGCTTGTCCCCCATTATGATGCACAGTGCATCAAGTAGTCTTTTGTATCTCACGAAATAGGCTCAATTTAATCCCCCTTTTCTGTAAAGTTGTTCCTATTATTATGTCAGACTCAATTGAATTGAAGGGGTCATGTTTAAGGACCCCATGATCGTGGGTATTGTGTGTTATTGATTTTGGTAATGCATGAATAGGGTCAGGTTACCATAATATTGTTGAAGGTTATTCAATATAACAAGTTTAGCATAGAAGATGTGCTTACTTACTGTACAATGAATTTAGGAGAAATTATTCATGATAGACAGATGTGTGTATTGCAAGGATCCTGTATTACACATAGTGAACCAGTGAAGAATCATTTGCAACATTGCAACATATTTGAGCATCAATGTATGTGATTTACATTTTTACATGCAGTATACAGTTCCAGTGTATATGGTTTTAGCCTCCATCCATTGGAATATGTGCAAAGTTGTTTTTTACTGAGCCTAGCTGTCTTTCAATGTTGTTCCCCAAAATTTGATAGTGATTATTATGATGTAGAAAGGCATAATTACATCCTGATTTATGTTAACAGTTTTTGATGGTAAGATTGAGACCATACCCAATGTTTTGACATTATTTTCTGCCAAATACTTGCCAGAAGAATAACTTGGACTTGCTTCTTGATATTTGGCTATCGAGTGAACTTCATTTGTTAATTCACATTAAGGCAGAGCACTGCTGAGTGCAATTTCTGGTGACATTTCCATGTCAGCAGGTGTACTTCTCTTGTAAGGTTCCCCTGCTGTTCCTTTATTAAACCAGAAGGCTGTTACCATGTTAAACAAGATCCCTAGCAACCATCCTGACCTCACAACCTTCTATTGTAATTTGATAGTCAAAACTTACAGCACTGAGATGCCTAAAAGCTTTGACCCATTTAACTTTTGAGAGGAGGCAATGGCTTCTTATTGTCATCGCAATTTTTTTCCTCCTATTCAGATATTTTCTAGTTATTCTTGAATACATATACAGTTGTATAACGAAGGATAGATTCAATATATTGTGGTCTGAATGCACTTTGCATGAAGCATGCATGAAGTGTAACTATGGTAAACATTGTACATAGCAACCATTTTGACCTAGTTAACCACAACAAATTGAGTTGGTCTTTATACCTTCTCACATTAATCTTTGGAGAATGGCTGATGACTATTTTTTTTTACAATGGCATTTTTCTGAAATCAGTTTTTGTGGTTGAGGTTTTGAATTCATACAAATAGACATGCATTGAATTGGAATGCTTTCAGTAACACAAGAGAGCTTAAGTAACCATGGTAAACAAGGTCCTTAGCAACCAACAATGACCCCATGACCTCCTTCTATTGTGCATGTAATTGAAAAGTTCAACCGCACAGAATTTACTTGCTTTTTGCTTCACACTTTTTTTTTAGTTACCGTAGGTGACGCTTCCCTGTTTACAAAAGTTTTTGTATTGAAAATATTCTGTGGGTAATTAATCTAGATTGAATGTAGCAGGTCAAATGGGGCTTTGTACAACTGTAGATAATGTACATGTTTTTCCTTTTATGAATATAGGGCTATTTTCAACAATAAATTGAACTTAAGTTAAATGTCATACTGGCTAGAGTGTTGTGAGTGCTGAACATCTAGCTACAATATGATTTCATCATTCTAGAGCCAGAGGGTGTTAACTTGTTTACTTTGAAATAGTTAATGCCCTTCTGGATTCAACCAATGTTATCAGAATTCAAATGGAAAGTGGGTGGTTTCTGTAGCTTGCTGTGAGGCAAAAGAAAATTGGTTGATTAATCTTTAAAATAGGTGTGAAGAATATTCCCTTTTTTGATTTTGTTGCTTATTTCAAGGAAATATAAAATTCTAAAAGATGCAAGTATCACGATACAAAACTATTATTTTACTAATGAGAAACTGATTGTGCATCTGTTTCAATATTAAGAGTTAACAAATTTTGACAATAATCACAGCAATCTATATCATAGATTGTCTCAAGATAAACATTGCTATGCAAAGGAATTTATTGGGACTTGATTACCGGTATCTGAACTTTGGATCTCTTAATATGCCCTTTGATCAAAGTACAAAAGATCAACAAAGTGTTTAACTGAAGAATAGCTTGTCTGTTGAGCTTACTTTACAAGTTTGTTTATAGGTCCGGTACTTTAACTTCCTTAATTTGTAAGTATTCCATATGTTTTTAGCCTCTTATTTTGAAAGATGTATTTGTATATATTTGTATACATGTATATATTTTGGGTCATTTTCAGATTCAGATTAAGCATGAATTGTACAGAATTATAGATTTGAAATCAGTTATTTGAAGCTCACTTTTTAAGGTTAGAATCACAATGTTAAACAGGTGTATATGCGCACACACTTTGTTTACTTGCCTACGTAAGTATACATGAAGATGTACAGGTTAGCTCAATTTATATTATCTTGAATAAGTTCATCAACAGATTTCAAACTATTCTTGTTGCAGTTAGCTATAAAATATGCAAATGACATCTAAAGTTTCTGTGGATCATGTAGATTTCTTCAGAAATTTGAATTTCATTTGAAATTTATAAGCAAATGCTGCTGTAACTCTTCTGCATGTTTCACAATCCAATACCAGAGCTGCCAACTAGTACGGATTTCCCGTAATTGGTACGGAAATTAACGACCATTACGGAATGTTGTTTAAAATTACGGATTTTAAAAAAAAGACTGTGTTGTGATGATATGAAACTCATTATTTAACAACTTTGTGTGAGTAAAATCACCAAAAATGTCAGATAATCATGTGTCTGTGCAATGTTGGCGTGCCGTTTTTATTAGAGTCATAGCGCCGCATAGGAAATTACTGATTTATACCCAAAATTACTGATTTTGAGCCTTGTGATTACTGATTTTCGGTTCTGGAGGTTGGCAGCTCTGCAATACCTTATCTGAAAGGTACCTGAAAGGTACCTGAATGATTTTGTCATTAAATTTGTTTTGAAATGTAATAAAACTTTTTATAAAATGAATATAAAATGAACTATTTCCTTAAAACCAATAATGAATAAATTTTGCTAAAGAAGTTGAAGGTTCACAGTATCTGCAAGCGTATCATATTGAGATTTATTCGTCGTATTTTTCCTTCCGTACTTCTATCGCAGGTTGATGAGTTGAAAAGCAAACAGCGTGTGATTGCTGAACTGGAGAAGGAGCTAGGACATCAGGCCGGCTATGCACTCAAGCTCCAGGCGGAGAAGGATACCCTCGGACAGGAGCTCAACCTTGCCAAGATGGCCGACACCTGGGAGAGGAGGAGTCAACCTGTGAGCAGGAGTACGTCCAGTAATGGCTTTTCACCTGACAGCAACAGGAATGAAGTGAGTAAACTGTTATGGTAAACTGCGAATAATGCTAGACTCTATGGTAAACGTACACAATGTGTATCGATTGATTGATTGATTGAAAGGGTTTATTATGATTGCACTTTGAAGCCAAATGGCTGAATTATGTACAATTTACATTGGCAATATTACATACAAATGTGGTTTGAAAAGCGATTCAACTTTGATAAGAACAAGATGCTATTTGCACAAAGCATAATAATCAAACAAAATTCATACCAAACTTGTCCAAAAGATGCTATGTATGTTCACAAGACGATTGATACAAATAGTTCACAAATTGGTCCACTAAATACAATAATATCATGCACTGATAGAGAACTCAAACAAACGTGATGCTGCCCGCTATATGCGCTATTTGACAGTTCTTAACATGGTATCCTGCATAATACATGACTGATGTTATGGATGGTTCCATAAGTAATCCCTGGTATGGGTTTTGTTTTGAGTTAATTAGCATGGTGGCAGCGGTGGGATACATAAAACCACTGATGAACTGAGAAGACACAATTTGATTAATGTTACATCCCTCATGTGGGTTTGTTTGTTTGTATGTTTGTTTTTACCTGACTGCTAAGAAAGCATTGGTATGTTTGTAAGTAAGCAACCAGGGGACCAACGGCTTCGAAGCCTTCTCCAAGAGACTTGGTAATGAGCATTAATGCATAACCAAAGGGCATGAGCGCATCGACTTGGTTTTGAACCGGGGACCTCCTGGTTACAAACTCGTGCTTTTGAAGTGACTGATACCGTGCCTTCACAGAATGATCGATATATCAAAGACCATTTGTATAATCTTCCTTTTCTATCTGTTCTCATCTTTTCATGCTAGGATCGGAGGTTGAAGACGACCAGTCCATCTTCTCTTAGTGGCATCCCCATCTTTGGATCCAGAGAGAGTATGTCTGCTAAACCTAGACCTGATTTGAATAGCAGGTCTAAGAAAGTAGATGCTCCAGTCATCAAGGCTGTAAGTACTTAGATATTATAGAATCAATTATTTAGTTTTTCATATACCTTTTTACAAGGGCCAGCAGTCTACATAGTCATCCAATTCTTGCAGAAGAAAACTTTTTCAGAAATGGTCCATTCCAGTTTTTCCTCTCATTAGATTATTAATGTTTTGCAGAACCTGTCTACCACCCACGTTTATGAGCTGTATCACCGCTTTGTTTCAATGGCCTTTGTAGACAGGTTAGATACTAATTTCACCTGTAATTCTATTTAGCACTAGCTAATCTTTACAAGAATGTTTTGTTTTCCAACCATATCGATACTACTAAAGACAATGATAACAAAGTAAGGACAAGGTCAGCAAGCTCTGATATATCAAAATCAATGATGTACTGCTTTTTGGTTCGTTATTTGTGAAATCTCCCTGTTTATACATGTACACCTCATACAAATTACAGAAAAGCCCTACATCAAGAATCCCCACTCTGTCTTCAAGTCAAAGCGGACGAAGGACGCCCTCTCCTAGCCATGGAATCAGCCAGAACGGAAACACAGTCCGACACCGAACAATGAGTCCCTTAGTCCCAGACAAAGAGAAAAAGGTACAGTTTTTAGTCATGCTAATAGCTTTAATACGTTTATTCTGTTATGTAAAGGAAAATGAATTGAATTAATGTCTTGATGTGATTTTCTAGGGGTTAATCTTGTTTAAGGAATGTCTTGAGTTGCCATTTAACCCCTAACATCCCGTCGTTGGCAAATCCAACCCAAGAATTTGAATGTTGAACCATGCAGTTGGATTAATAATCTAATTAAAAAGACATTTTTGTTCAATTAGTGTAAAGTTTATTCCATTGGCAGAGTTAAAAATAATAGGATTGCTTGATAATGAACCTTTTGAAAAAAACAAAGCTGCATTACGGATGCATGTGCTGCAATCTCCTTTATATTGTTTCCTGCAAAGCAAGTGGTCATTTTAAAGATACTTGAATTTATCATATGGTACACCTTCGTTATACTCTGTCAACAGTCTGTTACGCCTAATGGTTAACCAATGCAATAATCCTTTCTCTCCCGTTTGTTTTCAAATAGCTGAGGATGGCGACATCCCCTCTCAATCACCAGGGCATGGGCGTCGCCTCCGACACGGCTTCATGGCACCAAGGGGATTCCCCTAGCACCACGCCCTCCCGCACTGCTACCCCTGTCTCTGTGCGTTCCATTGACTTAGACAGGGAGGACCTTGAGGTTCAGGTAGGTGTGCCTTTGTCTAGAATTTCCGTCCCTCGGATAGGACGTTAAATGGAGGCCCCGTGTAGAGGAGAGTCACCACCTTTGCACGTTAAGATCCCCACTGCACTATTCGTATAAGAGGAGGGGGAAACCCCGGTGTAGTGGTCCACCTGCACACCCAAATCAGTTATACCGGGAGGAGAGACCCGAGGATTACAGTGATTTAGTTCGCTTTTTGCCTCCCAGGCACAGCTGATGCCAAATTAATAATAATAACAGACAGATGTGGGAACAGTGGTTTTACGATACATGCAGAATGGACAATTGCTCCATTGTCAATTTAATTCCTACACTCTGTGAATTTCAGACATAAGTTCTGGACCATGCACTTACACTAACCCTTACCCTAACCATGACCATAATAAAATTTAAACTTAGACCCTTACCCTAACCATGGACATAAACCTAACCCTCAAACCAACCCTTTATCCAACTTAAAACCCAATAGCAAACCTATAACCCTATATCTTCAATTGATAAAGCCTGGACCAAATGTCACCAGAACAAATGTTTGATCTCCTCTGGGGGCCACTATATCTGCATTTTCAGCAGTTGCATATACCTTCATATTAATCCTTATCTCTCTCTCTTCCATTATTTTTTCTTCTTCAAATTTATAGCATTTAATTTCTGGACCGGAGTTGGAAACTGCAGCTTGGCTGAAGGAGAAAGAGTTACTTGAAGAACAACTGCATGTCTTGAAGAAGAAAGTAGGTTCTGGACTACACATTTCACTACTCTGACATATATATCGATCATTTGAATTTTCAATTTGATTGGATTATGTTTCTCACATTCAAATAGTTACAAGCTGTCAATTAATAATCTGATGCATTGAGTATTTCAGTGACCATTCATGCTCTGATGTGAAATCAGTTGCATGTCCTGGGGATGTTATACAAAGACAAAGATTGACTTTAAGTTGGACTTAACTATGGCAGGCGATTTATGCCACTGGTTGCTCTCAGCATTATGATCTTTAGATAATATTTTTCATGCATATTATATGTTTTTTATTCATAATTTGCACAGTTAGCTGAAGTAGAGGAGACCAAGTCCACACTGAACTGGTCCCTCCGGAAATCTCAGGACCAGAATGATGATCTGGAGTTTCGGGTCCTGGAACTCGAAGAATTGAAGACCGAAAGAGATGAGAGAGAGCAAAAGAGGGAGGACTCCACTTCATCATCAAATGAACAACTCAATGCAATAAATGAGGTAAGGGAAAACTGTGATCATCGAGAAAAGCACTTCTCTGAAACTTTTCTTAGAAAAATTTATATACACTAATTTGGTTTTATTTTGCTGAGCATGGACTATTGTGATTATTTAGCTCAGCCTGGATTCATTTTTAACGTAAATTCTTCCTAAATTTGTATACCAATTATGATATTGTGATTGCATAATAAAGAAGTTAGTCTGCTCCACATTGTGTAAATTTCTGTTGCTGAAAAAGCATTGAATGGTTAGTTCCAACTGAACTGGAATGAAACATGGTTTTTCTTCATATTTACAGGCCAAAGACAACCGAGCAACTGAATCAACAACTCTTCCATATCAACCAAGCTTTATTTGGGACATTCATTTTGATACAACTATTGAACAACTCACTGTAAGTCATTTTATAGATATGTATATGTACTTGTAGGTGACTAGTATTTACTATGCCCAAGCTTTATTTGTTTTGATAGGTGGTAGATACAGATACATTTGATTATTTAAAATATTAAGAGACAGGAATGTATAAGAAACAAAAAGAGAGAGAGAGATACATATTAGCCAGAAATGTCTGTTTAGAAGAGAGAGAGAGAGGGGAAAAAGAAAGAGTGAGAGAGACAGAGCCACAAGGAAACACATAGAGATAATCTGGTATATATTTGTAAACTAGGCAGGAGGTACATCTATAGTTGATGTACATGTACAATGTAGCAGAATGGACAACAACAAAAAGAGTATGAGAGAACGCAATAAAAACTGTAACAAATATTTATCACGCACTCAATTTTCAATTAGCCACATGTTCTACAAACAAACTGAAATGTTGGAGATTTTGCTTTATTACTCCAGATCCTGCTGTAATTGTGCATCAGGATGAATCCCTAGAACTGTTCCAGATCCCATGATATTCGATCGGACTATTGTTTCACTTCTTTTTATCATTTTTTTGTTCTTGTTACAGTATACATGCATTCCAGAGCTGAAGCAAAAGCTGGACCAATTATCATGCAAAGAGGTATTATTTATTTTGTTACTCACGTTATATGTTGCCTTGCCATAATTTATACTTCTAGGCTATATAACAGTCATAATAGTTATCAGTGTTTGTAATTATACATTTCAAGTAAGTTTTGTATCCATGTAAATTTTTTCTTTTCTATCTATTATTAATTCGTGGATGAATCGAGTAAAGTATACTGTATTGTACTAAAAGTGAATATGCATTTTTTTAACGAAACATTATGGTTTGAATGCAATATATTATTACTCCTGTTATTCATTTTTAAAGCAATTTGATCGTTTGCTTGTAACTGGAAAGGCACTATACACAGTTTAAAGAATCATTACTTTTCTCATTATCATATAAGTGTTTAATATTGCTCTTTTCTTGTATTTCTTTGTATTTGAACTGCAGAATTCTTCAGCAAGTCAGGAACAAAAGACTTTCATCTTTTCCATTTCAAAGGTGCTACAATCAGCTGAAGAGGTAACTTTAAGAATAGTCTCTCTTGTTCATATTCTATTTCAAAAGTGCAGTCTTTTTTCAATGTTACATACGTGCAGTCTTATTAGATTGATGAAATATGTGATAAGGGAGGGTTTTCCAAGCTGTTTGCTTTTCCCTTGTTTTTTTTTGTTGGGAGCAGGGTGCTCCGACATATGCTTCACTGACTTTTGCTCCGGGCATTATGTCGTCAACAATATGGGCTTATGGTTAGTGTTTGGTTCAGGATTGAAAATAAGAAATTGGTTAGTGGAGGTGTTGTAGTCAAGTGTTTTAAGCACTTGACTTGTAATGCAAAGGTTTGTGGGTTCGATCCTCGACATGTCACTAATGTCCTTTGGCAAGGCATTAATCTACATGTGCCACTCCATACCCATGAGAAAAATGGGGACCTGGTAGGATGACGAAAGCATTTGTGTCAGTAATTGCTGTATGTCCTCAAGGTGACCATATTGTAGGAATACTCCCCAGGGAGTGGAGTTGTGCCCCCACTCCCGTGCCCCCTGTTTGTTTGCCATTACTTATTTTCGTATTATCAGTCCTGTTTATTGCCATTACAGGTGACCTTTACAATGTCCCTTTTTATCCTTTCTCTTTCAGACTATTTCTAATTTTGAAGAGTCTGATCTTGATATGAAACAAAGATTGACAACAATGGAAGAACAGTATGAGAAACTGAAGATGCATCAAACATCAGAACAGGAAGAAGATAACCAAAGATTACAACAGGTATTTATTCATCTGTCTTTAATCAAAAGATAGTGCACGCATAATTTTCAAACAGATATATTGTAGATTGTGTGTTTAAAAGTTACAAAAATGATACATCAAAATCATGACAATTTCTACTTTATATTACAAGTATGATCACGTAAGGCTGCATTTTCCACAATATTATTGTTTTTTTGAAGACTTTTAAACAAATTATACCATATCTTTTATTCTTCAATCAGCACTTTATTTATTTCTGAGATCAGATCGTTAGTTTTGAAAGAGTTGCTGACAGATATCGCTCAGAAATCCTCTGGTCTATATATTGCAAATTTACAGTGGCTCATCTCTTAGTGCATTTATGTGTAGGAATGCAACTGACATTAAACTTTATGAAGTTGCAATCCAATGTGGATCATTCACAGCTCTTTATATGATGGGGGCCCAGATATAGTAGTCTCCAATTATAAAATATGTGGTTTGCTCTAAGGAACATTAGGTTTGTTGGTTTTACCTGACTGCTAAGAAAGCTGTGTATGCTTGTAATTAAGCAACCAGGGGACCTACAGCTCTCTGAGGGACTTGGTAATGAGGATTAATGCACTAGCACATCAAATTGGTTTCGAACCTGGGACCTCCTGGTTACGAGACCACTCTACTCTACTTAAGCGCATAGAGAATTTTTTATTATGCGCTATATAAAAATTACTTTATTATTATTACTCTGAGCCATCGCGCTTCACTCATTATAAATCTTTCTGTACACCGTGGGTGCTCAATACTGCTGATTTTCTCATCTTTTGCCAGAGGAATGAAGATTTGAAGAAAAGCTTAGCTAATATGGAGGCTGAGGCATCCTCATACAAGGTACTCGCAGACATGAAGGCTGCCGAAATAGATAAACTCAGAGCAGAGAACGATCAAATGGTAAAGGAGATCACCGATGTCAGGGCTTCCACACAGACAGAAGAGAGCTATAAAGAGGTGTGTATCGATTGAGACCTAGATTAGATTAGCTTTTGTTTTTCTGTATTTTCATGAGTCTTATAAAGTCCTAAGAAACGTAGTAACTTCGACTTTTTCAGTTTCAAAAGAATGTTGAAGCAGTGGACATTGGAGCCCAGCCTTTGAAAGGCCAATGGCCTCTGCTGGCTCCTCCATATTCTTTGTGTTATTTATATATTTGCTTATATGTATAATGTATTGTTCAATTTATTTTTTTACGAGAAATGGAAATAAAATGAACTGAACTGAAAAAAGTAGAAGAAAATCAATACCATTATTTTATTTGTTTAAATCTTTTTAATTATTATACTTCTCCCTGATTATGAATGACACTGTAAAAATGATTTTGAGGAACTTCAGACTATACAAGCTATGCTTCTTATTAATAGAGATGGGACTCCTCCGCTGATTGAGATTTCAAGACGGGGGAAAAAAACAAGGAAAAAAAAAGTTCTAGCATTGACCTCACTACCTTATTGCTGTACTACTTAGTGATGCAGTATAATTCAATCATAGCTCCTTTCTTACCTATTCTTTTCAACAGAGAATCAAGGAGTTGGAAATATTATTGGAGGAGCAGCGCTTCCACATAGAGAGTTTATGCAAGCATCAGTCAGGGATGGAGAGTGATCTGGAGAAACATCAGGGTCAGATCATACAGCTGGAATATAGGGTCAAAATGGTGAGTTCAATTATGTCATTATTTCAACTGCTCCGTAGAGGAGATTCTCCATTTCTATTGATATCATTTTTATGTTGATTACATGATTGAGTGATTGAGTGATCAATGAGTTGAGGGAGTTGAGTTGAGGTTTTATTATCCAAACTTTCAAATACAGTAATATAACAATAATAAATGTATGTTTAACAAATATCTTGAATGAATAATAGGGACCAGAAAATAGCATAAACTGCTAATCATGTATGGTACCTTTAAAGTACATATCTTAACATTTAACAATTTGTGTGTATATACAGTGCGTCCCAGAAAAAACGAAACCGAGAAGTATCGATGTTTTATCATAACTTAATCACAACCATAATTAATGAATGATAGTGAGAGAAAGATTGAGCTGGAAAATGGTGAGAGATTAGAGAGCTGAGTCAGATAGATAGTTTGACTTTTCTGTGAAGCAAGTTCCTTATTCAGGTTGAAATATTTTATGTTGATGAAATGATTGATTGGTACATACATTTACAGTAATAAGAATTGATTGATGGATAAATATTTCATTGGTTTATTCTGTGAAGTGTGAAGTAGTGTGAAAGAAAAGTAGTTGCAGTAATACATGTATAATGATATGAGGCAGCAGAAGTAGGAGAATAAACAGAAGAATCAGACGCAGCAAAAGAAGGAGGAAAAGAGGCTAATTAGAGCTAAAAATAACTTGCTAATGAGAGAAAGGATACAAATTATACATTTAAGGTAGATGCAAAATAGAAAGATGACGAGGGAGATGTTAGATGCCAACGATTTAGAGAGAAAATATTTAAAAAATTGAGAGATATATAGAGTAATTAATTGAATATGTTTTGGCATCATGGCGATCATCCATTTGCAGTTGGAATTTTAACCAAATAGAAGCAGCCTTATCTAAAGTAAAAATAGTTTGTTTGATATAGAATTTCACTTGGAATAGGAATATATATATATTGTTCCCCGTATATATATATATAATTGAAAAAGTGATGAATCATGAATCACCTACTTCAAACCAAACCCAGCTAGTTCCCTCAACAAAAAGTAGGGACAGGATTTTTATTGTGACATCTCCTGCCTCAGTGATGACTATAGAATGAGACTCAGAATACTGGTCAAAGTTACAACCATGCTTAATTCAGTTGTAGGGTTTGTATTCTACAATAAAACTCAAAATATTATCACTCAATTTTAGCGTAAATGATAGAAATATTTGGTTGTCTATTTCCATTCAGTCATCCCCCAATGATGAGTTCTTTATCATTCTAGGCAAAACAGACATTAATTTTGTTTGATTGAAAAAGATTTACAATGAATGATGGGAAAACTGGCATAATTAACTGTCTGTTGATATTCAGTCATCCAAACAGATGAGTTGTTTCTATCGATCCTCATTCCAGACAAAATAATGCTAAAGACATTGATCAATCAATGAATTAATGAAGAATAAATATTTGTTGATGCAACAACAAGATATAAGGTTGTCTATTTACATAATGTCATCCAAAATTACAATGTAATGAATAGAATGTTATGTCGTCCAATGTAGTGGGGTAGAAACAAAGTGACGAATCAACCATGTCTAACCGAACCCAGACTCTATCTCAATGAAGGATGAATGATAACTGTGACATAATGCCATTATACACCCTCATAAAAGAAAGCGGTAACACTAATCAATAACCATTCCCTCTATATAAAATAAAAGCTCCCTGAGGTTAGGGGTTGGTATTGTCCCCACTCCCTTCTCTAGGATCTTGATGAATAGATTCTCACTGCATGCTTGGCTGCCCCTTTTTAAACACAGTTATTAAGCGCGGTGAGTCAATGAAGACTGTTTGCAGAGTTCAGTTCGGAGTGGGAGTCAATTTGAAATGTGTGTGTGTGTTAGCAGGTCTTCCAATCATAGTGTTAGCTTTCTTTTTGAAAGTCAGACTCCTGTTTTTGTGGAAGTAGTCTTGTGACCTTGTGTTTAGTGATCGTAATGTGGAATATATTCAATCCCAGAAGTTAAGGTGAGTAGAGAAATGTAGATAAGTTTGAAATGTTAATGAATATGGAATGTCTAGGGCCACTTCTTTAAGAGTTTGGAATGGCTTCTTGTTGTTGTTGATGAGAATCCTTACACGTTAGTTAGTCATTACAATTCCTCAGTGGATTTAGTAGCATCCTAAGCTATAGTGCAGCCATGTAGCCAAGGTATGGTGACTGTATCTTTCTATTCTTCATATAGTGTTATTCTGTTAATGTACACTGTACATGTATAGAGATACCCAGACAAGGTGGACTGTATTTAAATAGAAGAAATTATATACCGGTACATGCATTTTAAAAAGTTAGCATTTTGGTAGAACATGTTGTACTTAATTGTATGCATAATTGTTCTTATATATTTCAAATATACATGTTAACTAGTTGTACATGTAAGTAAATTGTGTATTTCATTCATGTCAAATAATTGATGATGTTCATTTTAATTAATATTTTCATTGTAATTTAATAGTTTTATAATGACAGTGAGATGCACATCTGTGCTTAAACTACATGTACATATCTAAAGTGGTCCTCTAGCTCATACCTGGCCTATGACTTATTAAAAAATGTTGAATTTAATGATCATAAAGACAATGACTTTAGTGTGATTAGGGATATTCTCTTATATTTATGTGTTACCATAGCAACAAACAACAACTTGTGATCCATACATGTAGAATAGATGAATTATGTATTAGGATATAGAGAACACCTGCCGATCGGAAGTGTCTTATTGAATGTTTGTGACACCAATGAACAATTCCGTCCTGTATGGGTATAAAATGCCTTTATCTCCGCTCATTTTTCTCTTTTCACGAACAAGAACAAGCGCATATGTAGTGTTCATCTTGCTCATCTTTTGTGTACTTTTATCCCCCATTTTTCTTTTTCTGTTTTTCAATCATTCTCTCTCTCTCTCTCTCTCTTCCTCATTATTATCTATTGCATCTATGTTTAGTAGTGATTAAATATTTCACTGCATGTATATGGCATAATGTGTTCCACTATTAAGTGGAATTTTTGTTTCCATGTTAGGCAATTTTCTTTTGTATTAAATGATTTTATTGGTCATAATATAAAAGTTCTTAACAAACTTTTTACCTTTTTCATCAACGTATTTGAAACATATGTAAATAATATATAATCAACTGAAACATACTTTTTGTGAACAAGCTAAACATAGTAATACATATAAATTCTCAGCATACAGAGTATATTATTTTTTGTTTTGCTTCTCTTACGTTAAATTATTGTATAGTACATTAATAATAAAAAATGGTATGGTCACGGTACAGTATGATGAATGCATGTCTTTCTTGGAGCATCTTGATGGATGATAAAATCAAACGGATAATTCATTTCTCTGCTCTGAAAACGCATGGCAAAAAGTCATTAACTTAATATTTGTTAGTGTAATAGTAAAATTTTCTCTGAATTGGTTGAGAAGAATCCACTTGTGAGATTTTTATTATTTAAAGAGCCTAACATAAAAATTACAAATCCATCTTTCAGTGAGATATCCTTAAAACATCTAGAGTCTGTTATTTCTTTAAAATGCAGGACATTTTTGCTATCCAAAATTTAGAAAATTCTAACCCTGCAATAGTGATTCAGTTTGATTGTGTCTATATTTCAGGCCCGATAATTACCAGATTTAAAATTGGTTTCCTGATTGATAGATTTTTTTCCTGATTTTCCCTTATTTTCTGTATTCTTCCTGATTTTTCCCAATGTTCTCTATTCTTCCTGATTTTTCCCAATTTTCTTAATCAAAAGGGAAAATGTTGTTAGATGCCATTCCCCCCCCCCCAAAAAAAAAAATCCTCTTCTTCATTTTTTTACTCAAGGGGGCGTGGTTGAGGGAAGAAAAAAAAAACCTTTTCTTATTTTTTTATTAGTGCTCACCATCACCCCTGTATATTTGTCAAGGGTTCGAAGTTATTTTTATGATAGTCTTGAATAAATCAGCAGATTGCCATACCGGTACCTGAAATGAAATGGATTGTTTCCCAATAAGGGACACTTATTTTATACATCTTGTGCAGTATCAGATTTTAAAAAATATAAAAAATTGTAATCATTTTCTGAAGATGAATTCTATGCTAAAAGTGAAATAGTTTAGAATGGATGTGTGGACAATCCATATGTTTTCCTTTTCTCCTCAGCACAGACGCATATGGTAAACAAAATTAACCACTTTTCAATGGTATGTTAGCCCTGTATTTTGTAGGCAGTTCTTATGTTGACATCGAAGATTTAATATGAACGAACAATTGGTGAACACAACATTATTTTGTTTCTGTTATCATTGTATCATTATTGCAGAGAGAAAGTGAACTCGACAGAGTTAAGGAATTGCATCCAATTTCACACCAGTATGAGCGTAGGCGTTCAAGCTTTATGGAAACTGAGACAGAGAAAACCGATTCCGAACTCCAGGCCGAGTCTCTCTGGGAGGCGATAGAGGCCACCAAGAGCTCTGAGACAGACACCCAGCTCAACTTCCTGCAAGACCACTCTGATCAAGAGACATCCGCAGTTGAGGAACTCTTCCAGGTTCTGGAGAAGGGCGGGGAGAAAGCCCCAGCCCCGCCCAGCGGTAGCGCTCCCATGGATGGCTTACCAAAGAAAGAAGCCGAGGAAGAGGATGGGGATACAGTAGCAGAAGATGTTGATACGGATAGCTCATTCAGTCTTCCACTGCCAGATGATGAGGTGGAAGATGATAGTTCTGATGAGGAGCCTCCGAGGAGGAAGCTTCTGGTTCCTGAAATGTTCCAAGATTCAAGCTCAGCTCTTGGTAGTGCATTCATGCTGCGATCCGAGGAGGATGACGAACCCATAGAGGACCTGACAGAGGCCGATGCAGCGGCTAGAGAACTGAGTGCTACTGGGATTCAAGTAGAGTCAATACAACGAGATGCAGGTGGACACCAGGACATGAGTGCAATCATTCCTGGAGTTGATGCTACAACGCTTGACAGGGATGACTTTAGTGGTGACAAGGAGTGGGATGAAAATGAAATCCTTCAGAAGTCAGGTGCAGACGATGAGACAGCATCTACTAAAGTGGTTACTGATGGGACACACAGTCCAGACTATGATCGTGATGACGGCGATGAAGACGACCAGACAGAGATTTCAGATCTCTTGTCGCAAAATGAGGAACTGAAGTCTCGGGTCGAAGAGAAAGAAATGGCCATTCGGGAGATGAAGGATACAACACGCACACTGAAACAGGTGATACGCGATCAAATGACAGAGTCTGAGAAACTCAGGGGAGCTGACGAAAGCAGCGCTTTGGGACAAAAACTCGAGGAGTTGAAGATGAAAGAGGGCACTTTGAAAAGAGTTGTAAAAGACCTTCAGATATCAGAGCAATCTCTCAAAGAACAGTTGAACCAACTGATTGAAGAAAGAGATGAGTTAAAATCTCAGTTGAAATCATCTGGGGATGAATTAAACCAAGGGAATCAGGATGCAGCTTGTCAAGAAAATCTAGACCAAAGGTGCAGGGCAGCTGAGGAACGGATAAAGGAGATTGAGATATTGAACATCAACATGATGGAAAAGTACGAGACAGAGATAGCTGAGAAAGATGTAAGGTATCAAACATTGGAAAGAGATTATGAGAAACTGAGTGACAGTGTGCAGCTGAAAGAGGAGTTGCAGCAGAAATTATCAAAATCAGAAGGAGACTTAATCGAAAAGGATGAAGTAATAGTTGCTTTGGAGGGAAGTCTTGCCAAATATGAACAGAATGAGGAGCAAGAAAGATCAGGTAAAGAGCAGATGAGCTCCAAATTTCAAGAAATGGAAACAATTCTGGACAAGGTACAGAAAGATTTTGCTAGAAAATGTTCAGAGGTAATCCAGCTTCAGGCGCAAATGAAACTAGAAAGAGAAGAACAACAAGCTCAAGTTGATGCCATTGCAGAGAGGGACAAAGATAACAAGGAACTTCAAACACAGCTGGCACACGCAGAGAACAACTTGACAGCAAAGGTAGAAGAATGTGAAAATATGAAAGTGAGGTTAGAACAGCAAGAAATGAAAGCACAACATGCTTTTGATTATGTCACCGCTGAAAGAGACAGAGAAATTGAAAACCTTCAGATGCAGTTGACACAGACAGAGGACAACCTCAAAGCAAAAATAGATGAAAGTGAGAAAAGGATTATTGAAGCAGAAGAGAGCAAGAGGGAGAGCGATGAGGAACTTTCCAGACTGCTGGAACAGCTTGCTGATTTCCAGGATTCTCAAAAGGAAGCGTCGAGTTCAGTGGAGAAGGCAGAGAAAGACATCGCTTTGAAGGTTGTCGAAGTGTCAGAAGCGAAGGCATCTTTGCTTTTGATGGAGGAAAAGTATGAAACGGAACAATCAGAGAAGGAGAAGATCAAGAAAGCTCAAAGCAAGCTGGAAGAGGAATTGATGGCGACAAGAGAAAATGTTATACAGTTGGAAGGACAACAATCCTCTCTAAAGAAATTACTGGCAGAAATGAAATCTGAAGTTGAAATTTTGAATGAAGAAAACAAGGTGCTGGATGAGAAACTGAGCCAGTGTGAATCAATTTCTGCTGAAATTGAAAAGGAATCTGATCCTGTTGTTTGTGAAGATGATATTGTTGCCCATGCAGAGGACATGACTGAAGCTGTACCTGTTCAGCATCCAAGTGATGTCCGACAAGAAGAGGAACTACGATGTCAACTCCAAGAGAAAGATGAGGAGGTCACCAAATTAGAAAGTCTTGTGAGAGCTGTACAGGATGAGAAAGTAGCAATGGAAGAAAGAATGAAGGGGATTGAAGAGCTTCTAAAAGATAGTGTGATAGATAATGAAGACATGCTGAGAGAGAGAATAGGGGAGCTGGAGGTTGCAGAAAAGACCTTGAAGCGACGAGTCCAGGAGCTTGAGTCTGCTCAGAAGGAAGCCGAAGAGAAAGTGGATGTTACTTTGGAAGAAATGAAGCATCTAGAGGACAGCTATGAGGAGAGGTTTAAAGAGCTGAGAACATCAGAACACATGCAGCTAGAAAAGGCAGCTGAGCTTGAGGAAATTGGGAACCACTGGAAAAGTGAGACAGAAACTCTAAAGGAGCAATTAGAGGACAGTGAATCTATGAATAAAAACCTGAAAGAGAAACTCCAGGAGGTAGAGACAGAGCTGGAAGAGCTGCAAGTTGTGAGCAAGCTTGCAGGAGATGACCTTGGAAGCACTCAGAAGAGTCTTCCTTCATTAATGGATGAAGGTTTGGGGGCTCTGGACACTGGTAGGACCAATATCTCTCACTTTGGAGAAGAATTTGAGGATTATGAAGATGATGAAGAGGAAGATTTTGTTTTAAGTGATGACCTTCCTCAAGAATCAGTTTCAGAAGCACATAGCATACATTATGATGACAAGGTAGAGCTGAAGAAGAGAGTTGAGGAACTTGAAAAATCTGAAGCTGACCTTATGGAGAAGGTTGATATCCTCCAGCAGTCGGAGGGTGAGTTAGCAGAGCTATTAGAGTCCCTGCAGCAGAACGAGGCTATCGTCAGAGAAGCATCAGAACAGCTTGAAGACATGAGAGCACAGAACCTTGAGATGGAACAGAGTCTTGAAAAAGCATTGAAAACCAATCAAGATCTCCAGGAACAGATGGCAGAAATGGAGATTGAAAGAGATGAACTCTTGCTTAACCTGGATGAGGAAACTTCAAAAGATAATCAACTGCAAAAATTGCAGAAGGATCTTGAGGAGGCAGTTAAAGTCAAAACCGGTTTGGAATCCAAAGTTGAAAAGTTTGAGAAAGACAACGACAGCGCGTTATCAAGTTATAAAGAGCTTGAAGAGGCTTATAATAAGATGGTTAAGTTGAAAGATGACCTTGAAAGGAAGCTTGAGAAATCTCAATCTGTAGAAACAGAGATGGTTGCCAAACTGGCTGAAACTGATACACCCAATTCTAGTTTCATTACTCCAGAGAGTCTGTCTAAGTTGGAAGAAGAAAACAAGCAGATAGCTAGGCAGTTACTGGAGGCAGAGGAAGAGCGTGCAGCCTTCAAGGAAAAGATGAAGGCTTTGGAAGCGGACATTGAGTTTCTGGAGGAACTGAAGGCTGGTGGAGAACAGTCTATTGTGGAGCTGAGCTTCCAGGTGGAGTCCTTGGAAGGTGAAGTGGCTTCGAAGTTCAGGATGCTGGAAGAGAACGAAAGTATCCTTGGAGAGAGGCAGACAGAATTGACAGAACTGAGGAGAAGGCTGGAGGAGGAGACAGACTTGAAGACTGAGCTGGACACACAGAATAAGCAGCTGAAGGAGGAGTATGTGGTGAAGAGCAAAATGTTTCAAGACAATGCAAACATCATGGAGAAGAAAGTGATTGAGCTGGACTTAACAAAGAAAGAGTTAGCATCAGTTATTGCCACGTGTGATGAACTTAGAGTCACCATATGTGATTTAGAGAAAACAGTGGAGGATCTTGAAAGGGAAAAGGATGCAGAAGTGCCCAGAGAGAATTTGAAACCTGCTTTTATTGAGGAAGAGATAATTTCAAGGGAAGTACAGTCTACCGAGATGATGGCCCCTCCTCCACTTCCTACTTCTCTTCCTCCTCCTTCTCAGTTCAGTGCTCTTGATGATGACATTGATGATGACAGTGACAGTCCTGGTAGAATGGAAAGTGCTCCAACCATTGACGCCTTACAGCTTCGCATCCAGCATCTTATAGACAACGAGGAAAAGCTGCAGGAGAAGATATATGAGTTGGAGCAACGGCAGAGTGCCTTCAACGAAACCCTAGCTTCCGCAGACACTATCATGGCGGACAGGGAGAACGAGTTCAAGGAAGAGATAGATGAACTCCAGAGCTCCAATAATGATTTGAAACATATGCTGGAAGACGCTAAAAACCAAGGACAGCCAAACAGAAAGTCCAGTGTAGGTTTAACTAAAAGTGAAGAGGAGTTCAGCATATTTGATTGCATTGATGAAGACAGCGAGACTGAACATGACTTTGATGATATTGAGGAAGATTTTGTTGAAGAGAGTGGAAAAGCCAAAGACCAAGCAGGGAATGCTAGAGGAAGAAGTTCAGCTCGATCTCACAAGATCCCACCAAAACTCAAGAGAGTTGCTAGCGATGACACTCTGACCCAGAGTCAGGAGAAAATAGCAGATTTGATGGTTACAGTTGATGAACTTGAAAAGCAAAACTTAGAACTTCTATCTACCTTGCAGAAAAAAGAAGAGAACCTTGAAAAAAACAAAATACAAGCTCAGAGTTCATCTGATCAAGACTTGCAATCAAAGCTTAGTCAGGCACAGCAGGATAAAGATGAGATGGCACAAGAAATTAAATCTTTGAAAGCCAAAGTAGATGCTTTTGAGCCATTTGAAGATCAGTTTAAACAGTTCTTGGAGGAAAAAGATCCAAGTGAAGCTAATAGACATGGTCAAGAACATGTATCCGAATCCCCTGACAATGATGTCAGTATGCTTAGAGAAAGAATAATTGAACTGGAGTCTTTGCAGGAAGAGTTAAAAGAAGAATTGAGAGATACCAAACTCAGTGAAGAAACCATGATGGAGATAAGTGAGGAACAGGTCAAGGAGATTCAAGGGCTTAAGGATGACCTTGATGATTTCAGATCAAAGGCATCAAAAGAAAAGACAAGAAAATCAGAAAAGGCTGATGTCAACGAGAATGAACTTGATGAGCTGAAACATCTCAAAGAAAAGCACTCCTTTGTTATTACTGAAAATCAGGAGTATGAAGCGAATGTTCAACTTCTGAATGATAAGATAAAGCAGTTAAAGAAAACAAATGAGCATCTAGAGGATGAGGTGAATATTCTTAAAGCTCAGGTGGAAAATTTTGAGAAGTCAGAAAGCAAAGTTACTGAAGATCTTCTGGCTAGTGAAAAGTCTCAGGAAAAACTTGGGCAGTCAAATGACCAGCTTGAAAGGACAGTGAAGGCTCTTGAGGACAGCATTGAGATGCTCACATCCCGTGTCCAGGAGAGCGACCAAGGCCAGGAGAGGGCAAAGGCATCCAACAAGGTGCTCGAGAGCAAGTTCAAGGACATGCTGATGTCCGAGTCAACACTGAAAAACAACCTGAAGCAGATGGAAACCACCAAGTTGGACCTGGAGCAGAAGCTGAAGCAGTTGGAGAGATCGGATGAGAAATGGAAACAGGAGTTGCAGGAGATGGAGGATGCCATCCTTGACACCAAGAGGCAGAGCCGGAAGCTGGAGGAGGAGGTGAAGCTCTTGAAACTGGACAACGGCCAGCTCAACCACGAGAAGGAGATACTGTCGGAGAAAGTGGAAGACAAGAAGAGCCAGGACCTGCAGACACAGAACAGGTTATCTGAGATGGAGATTGGAGAAAGCAACCTCAGACTGCAGCTGAAGAACTCTGAGATGAGGGAAGCAAAACTCAAAGACCAGCTCAAGGACTTGGAGGGTTCTGTTTCCACTCTCAAGCAAAAGGTAGGAACATTATATTTGCAGTTATGTCTTTACTCTGTATGCTCTGTTCCCTCTATGCTGATAACATAAACCATGTATGATAAGTAGATTTTTAATATGTTATGGTCGAAACAGATTAGTTCACATACTCCCCATTAAGCTGCATTTATTTTATGCATCTTGATATTTCAAGTACTGTGTTATATTTTACAAAGCATCGTTAATGTATTAAAGTAGCGCAGTATGCTAGATTTATTCACATTAATATTTTCTATTCAATAAAAGAAATTAAGTTTTACATTTATCAAATGTTTTCTATGATGACAACATGATATAAAATGCACCTTTGGCTTCTTAGGGAACGAAATTGACAAAACTCTCATATATGATAATGAAAAAATATGGAATAGTTTATACTGTATATCAGTGTACTGTAACATCATTATATCATCAAAAATTGATACATCACATTATGAATAAACACCCTACAGTGTACACGTTTCAAATGAAATGAAATTACAACTTTACATCTACAGTATGTTGAAATTGTAGATTTGTGAATAGAATTAGCCTATGAGGAAGAAGAGTAATATGTCTGCTCCGGGAGGCAGGTGGTTTGCTTTATTGTTCCCATGCTTATCAAAAGGGCAGCGTCTGGTTCTGTAATGGTGAGACCCATAAGGATCTTGAATGCACAGGCAATATACAAGCATTAGGCCCTTTTGGCTTTAAATGAATGAATAAAAAGATTCATTGGCACTTTCATATGCATCTGCTAGTAGCCTTGTACATCGTCTATCTTTTCTGAAGCACTTTTGCTGATTTTCAGTACTGTGTGTGGCTTTCGGCCTTGCGTTTAGCCTCAGGAAAGCTGTGTAATACATGTAGGCTATGCTCATATACATGTATAGTATTGAAACATCTTCCAGTAAAGACCATTTATTGTAAAGGATAAACGTAATCTTGATTGAAGTACATGGATATGAATGATGGAAAGGACAACTCGTAACACCATGGAAAGGCTTGGGTTAGTGCAGCATTGTGTATGTTTCGATATCGACATAAATTATACCCATTTCAAAGTAGGACTTTGGGTGTTTTATTGAACTGGAGTAAAATCTGCAACATTACTGAATAGATCAGACCATTTGGGCAGGGAAATTTTAGCCTTTGAATAAAGATGTTCCAGCAAGACAAGGAGTTGACGGCCATTTTGAATCATCGTCGTTTGCAGGTGTCCAGGACGAACCAGCTTGAAGGGGACTATGACTCGCTGCAGAGGGAGCTGCAAGCGGCCCAACAGAGGTCAAACGACTACGAGAGGTCAAATGTCAAGTTGGAGGAAAAACTGCAACAACTGGAGCAGAATCTCAGGAGTCATGGCATGGTAAAAAACATTGAACATTATCGAGCATTATTTTTTATCTTGTTCTTTTATTGACAAATATATCAATTTCTTGTACGTACTGAGCAGATCAAGTATCCAGTGACATCAATACTTTCAGTAGTGGAAAAATAAGAATTAAGTAAATGTTATTCATTCATAGTTACAATAAATGGAAGAAGGTTATATATTCTTTTCAACTCTAAATTTTGAAGAATTTCATGCTACATGTACTTTGATAAAGATAAAAGTCAAATACGTACAAATGTTTACAGAAAGATGGCGTAATGAAAATTTCATAATGACAACTAGGAAAACTGAATATTGAATGCCTGCCAAAATACATGCTTCATCAGACATTTATTTTAATAGTTGTTTTCCTATTGAACAAAAAAGAATAGGAAGATTGGTTAAAAAGTCGAAGTCAAACCTGTCTATAGCGACCACCCAAGGGAAACACAACAAGTGGTCTTTGTAGACAGGTTTGACCGTAATAATATGTTACACTTGTTTAGGTATAGTGTTTCCCCGCCCGGTTCATATTGTTATGAATATGATGATGTTTTTATTTCCTTGATGAAGGTGAGTCTATCGGTGGGTGAGTACCAGGAGCTGAAAGCCCAGGCCATGCTCGCCTCCTTGGCCGATGGAGATACACCTGGAGCCAGAGAGGGTGGAGCAGGAGGAGGAGCAGCTGGAGAAGTATGGATGAGGCTGGACCAGAAGAATAAGGTGAGAAAAAGAATTATTCTCTCAAAGTTCATAATTCATTTTTTGCATGTACAAGTAACAACTAAAGTATTCATACCCTTCCTAAGTTTTGTAATTTATGAGAAATTTGAAAAATTGATTTGTCTGATTTATGTTTCTTGAGAATGTGACATATTAAAGCTTACATCTAAAAGTATTCAACAAAGGCCCTAAGTCAACAAGTCCAAATTTTATTCTTGAGTTATGAAATATACAAAAAAACATCAAATTTACAAGGGGTATGAATAATTCAGTTGTTAAATGTATACAAGGAAGCTGTTTTTAATGTATGTTCATTAAATGCATTTGTAGAAAATCATCTCAACTTTCAACAACAAAATAATTTCATGACATGGCTTAGCTTAGCTCCTTGACATCTGTTACATGTAGTATGTTTGTTCATCATAATTTCATGCATCACTAAAGCATCATTAGTACTGCATCAGGCGAAGTTAAAGGTAATACAAAGTTTTGGGAAATTTTGAAAATTGGGTGAATAGTGAATCTTTAAAATTTAGATATATTTGGATGCCCCTGCGGATGTATTATAAAAACTTAAAAAATTAGCCCCTAAAACACTTCTGTTTTCGAGAAAAATTGAATATAAAAATTTACCGGTGCTCCCGGTAAATTTTGATAAATTTCAAATAGCGCCTACGGTCGTACAATGGTAGCTGCGACCATGAAAATCTCAGAATATGTAGTTGGGATATATAATTTCCAAACGGGAATAGCTAATCGGTCGATTTTAGTCAAGAAACATTGTTTCATAGCTAAATTAATATCTTGACCTTGAGAGGGAGCTATACAACTTAAAGAGTTTATTATTTATAATTTCATAACTTTAGACTCGATTTCAATCGCGATAACGATCAATGTATATTGTAGGAACGCATATGCTTCCTATATGTTAATTTGAACCAAATTCATGACCCCATACCAAAACTTTGTAATACCTTTAAAATGCTATAATGGTTATATTCATTTTTGGGGTGCAAAATATTAGCGTTCTGAATAAATATTAGCGTTCTGAATAAATATTACAAGCAGGACTACAAGTTGATAATTTTTTGTGCATTTAGTTGGAGAATGTAATATGCATCATCTTACGTTTCAACACTCAATAACAGTCAAGAATGGGTAAACTCTTTTACAATTATAGCAGCTATGATCCAACCATCATGCCTAAAATCATTTACAAAGTGTGCCATGATACATGTTGTAGTATTAGAAGAAGAACAAAACTGACTGTATTCCATGCAACCATTTCTCTGTAGTATTTCACTCATTCAACATCATTCATTTCATGCTTTGATAGGAATTGAGAGAGGTTCAGGAGTTATATAACCAGTCTGTAAAAGAGAATGTGAAACTGAAGCAGAGCATTCGAGATCTCCAGACGAAGGGAGGTCCTAGCAGTGGCACACAGTCCCAGGTATGGCAAATGGTGTCGTATTTTTGATGTGATTATATATAACCCCATCTCACTAGAAAGGCATGCAATCATGATGACCATATAACGATATGTGAACATTTTGTAAAGCAAAGCAGAATCTCTCCTCCAACCTTGTTTTTGGCCAGTGAGGGGATAACATTTTGTATTATATGGGATATTGCAGCAGAATCGTCTTCTAGAGAGATGGGGGTATGAATGTGTTAATTGTCTGCATTTTGTGAGTGGAGGGGTGTTCAATCATCTTTCATTTTGTAAATTTCACAGCTCATTGACATCTTGTCTATACATGTTGTAGCTCTATCCATCATTCATCATGTCTTCTCCATTTAAAACAAATGAATGTTCATTTTTTTTTAAATTACAATAATATTGATAAATAATATCTTCTTGTACGCATTATAAATACTTATTACCAGTACTCTTTGTCCTAAAATGTGAGAGTTTGATTGCCATAAACAAGAATGATAATATTCACTTTCTGATTACCACACACCACAAATAAGGTGTTTTGGTTTATATTACTTCATTAATGATTTGTTCCCAAAATGAAATGAAACTTCATAAACTTGGTTACATCAATAGTAGTTTTAATATATCTCTTTGGATCATATATTTATGTACAGGGTTATCTGACTGTCATAATATACAGTGAAAATCATGTACCGGTAGTTAAAATATCTTTTTTGTATTGTATTGTATTTATTCAGACAAGCATGTCTAGGGATGCAGAAAAGGGTTTGAAAAACCCGTACAAGTCTGCATCCCTGATAAAAAGCAAAGTACAAAAATATTATTATTGCATAACATAGTTACAACAAAAAAATGATATCAAACACGATAATACATCAAATAATTATATACACAATGTAGTTTAGAGCGAAAATAAATACATAAAAAATTATTGATTGCAAAACAGCATTATTGAATATACAAATGATTGGATATTTCAGGGATCAAAAATGCTATATAAGAAATTTTGCAGCATGATCTAAGGTAAAAATTAAAATATAGTTGATATTGCGCGAATTTGGATGTATTTGTATAAAAATGTAAAAACAAATTGTTATTGCGGAGTTTAAAAAGTTAAATATGTAAGCAACTTTTTAATGATATTTTGAAAGTTGGAAGAGATGGACTATTAATAACATTACTTGGGAGCATGTTCCACTCATTGGCAGTTCTTATATAAAAAGAGTTTTTGAAATAATCTGTTTTTGCAAATGGTACGTACATTTTCATATTATGATCATTACGCCCAATTCTGTGAGCACGTATAATTTTTTCAATCGGACCAACATTTACCATATTATTTATTATTTTATAAAACATGACTAATCTGTGGTACTTGCGTCTTTCTTCTAATTTAGCAAAACTTGATTTTTCTAATAGTTCATGGTAACTTGTTTCCCAGTCTCTAAACATCATTCTTAAATATCGTTTTTGGACACGTTCAATAATATTTATATGTGAAACTCTATAGGGGTCCCATGCAATACAACAATATTCTAGACATGGACGTATAAGAGAGTCATATAAGGTTTTAAACACAGAACGTGGGCAATTAAGAAAATTTCTTTTGATTATAGCTACAATCTTACTACACTTTGCGTATGTTTCGTTACAATGAGAATTAAAATTAAGGGTATCATTTATAGTAATGCCCAAATACTTTTCTGACTTAGTGTTTATTAATTTATGTCCACCCAATTTATATTCATACTGTGGTTTAGAGGACTTTCTTGACATTTGCATTATCTTACATTTGTTTACATTGAAATCAAGTAGCCATGAATTTGCCCACTTATCTAAATTTTCTAAATCCTTTTGTAAAAGTTTGCAATCTTCAATAGAGTGGATAGGCCTATATAAAATACAATCATCTGCGTAAAGTCTTATAGTTGAATCAATATTATAGGAAATGTCGTTTATGAAACATAAAAATATGATTGGACCTAAAATTGTCCCTTGTGGTACACCTGATTTTACGTCTACCCAATTAGAGTATTCACCATTGAGGACGACTCGTTGTGAACGATTTTTCAAAAAATTCATGATCCATTTTAAATTTGAATTTTGAATACCATACATTTTTAACTTTCGTTCTAATAAATTGTGCGACACGCTATCGAACGCTTTAGCGAAGTCTAAATATGCTATGTCAACACTATAGCCGGAGTTCATCCAACTACTCCAGTCGTGAATAGCTTCAATCAATTGAGTCTCGCATGACCGCTTTTCGCGAAAACCATGCTGGTTATCACATAAGACATTGTGTAGATTAAAATGATCAACAAGATGTTTACAAACAAATTTTTCGAGTAGTTTACAAGTAATTGAAGTAAGTGATATTGGGCGATAATTACCCGGGTCTTCTTTGTTACCTTTCTTAAGAAGGGGAGACACGTTTGCTCTTCGCCAGTCAATTGGTAACTCTCCTTTAGAAAGTGACATATTGAACAATTGACAAAGCGAGGGTGCAAGCTGCTCCGCCCCTTCTTTCAATACACGGGGAGATAATCCATCAGGACCTTGAGCCTTATTAACGTCAATGCTTTTGAGCAACTTACATACGTCAGCGACACAACAATGAATATCACTCATGGCAGGAACATCATTTCTTTCTTCACATGGTGGAAAAGGACCATCATTAGTGTCTTTAAATACAGACTCAAATTGTTTGTTTAGAGTATCTACTTTTTCTTTATCGTCAGTAAAAGTAATTCCATTTACCTTCAGGCACGGAATCGGGTTTTGCACTTTTTTCTTTGATTTAACAAAATTCCAAAATCTTTTGGGGTTACTTTTGATGTCCTCACAGAGGTTGTTTTGCAAATAATCTTTATATTTTAGCTTAACAAGTCTTTTGGTGTCTCGTCTTATTTTACGAAATTTATTCCAGTCGGATTGTAAATTCGATTTTTTAGCTTTTTCAAAAAATTTCCTTCGTTTCCGAAACAGTCTCTTAACGTCTTTATCTATCCACGGAATGTGATATTTTCTTGTTACTTTTCTATGAGGTACGTTCTTATCTACAACATTAAGTATAATATTTTTCCAAGATTGCCATGATGATTCTAAGTCCTCTTTTACAAGTGATTCCGTTAATGGTGCGTTTTCTAAATCATTTCTAAATTTGTTAAAATCTGCTTTTGAATAAGAATAAGTCATTCTGGGTTTGCAACCTTTTCCCTTTAATGTACAATTAATAATAAAAACAATAGCCTCATGGTCGCTTATACCGGGAATAATATTCACATTACTAACAATGGATGGATCAGATGTAAATAAAAGATCTAATATGCTACTGGCGGTATCAGTGATCCTTGTAGTTTGCGATATGTGTTGATATAAAAAATTGTTCTCGATGATCGTAAGTATATTTTGTGTTAAATCAGTATTATCTATTTCTACAATATGTCCGTCTTGCCACTTTAATTTAGGAAGATTGAAATCACCGGTTAGAATAACATTTCTAGCCTTCTTACCATGATTTGATAATATCGACATAGATTTATTAAGCTCTTTAATCACATCTAAACTACTGCTCGGTGGTCTATAAAACACACCTACAAACAAAGATTTATTATCGTGACATATTACTTCACACCAAAGGATCTCACAATCTGTTTCCAGGTCTGGTCTAGGTGTCACAGACAAATGGGTTTTGTAGGCAATAAGAAGGCCACCGCCATGCCGATTTCTATCTTTTCTTATAACGATATACGTTTGTGGAAATATTTCATTAGATAAAATATCCAATATACCTCTAATATTTTTGACTTGATGCTATTTTGGTTATGTAAACATTGATAAATAGAGAAAATAATTGAAAAATAATATATCAAAATAGATATAGCATTCCTGCACACTCACTTGAAAATTGGACTATACAATTCTCACTCTTCAATTCTAGTGTCTTGTATAAACACAGAATAAATAGCCAATATTTAGTGTAGTGTAAGTCAACAAGATGATAAATCACCCTAGATATTCTCCAACCACTTAACGTCAGCTGTACTTCAGAAGCCTCTGCAATCAATTTGAGGGTTCAGTGACACAAAGACGTAACTCCATATTTTGCCAAAATGAGTATTTGATATCAAAATGTTCAGAGAAATGTGGGCTTTCCAGGAAACACAAAGACTTAACTCCACCCAAGTCAATGGCTAGTGAAACATAGACTTAACTCCTTAAGGCCCAAGTGCTCAGTGACACATACACCGCTTTTTCTCAAAATGGAGTTACGTCTTTGTGTCACTGACCCCTCAAATTGAAATTCTTTTATTTACTCAAGAGATCAATAGTGAATGAGGGTGGATGATGTGCTGTGTGTATATTTGCTCTCATTTCAACGTCAAGGGGATGAACTAATTACTTATGACTAATGCCTAGTTGACTTGTACTCCATACATGCATTATGGGGTAGTTTAATTGCCTGTATTCTAGTCTACAATAGCTGCAAATTCATCATTCATGCATTGTCGTACAAGGCTACAAGTAGGTGTATTGTAACTGAGCAGTGCTGTGCTCATGTATTCTCTGTTTATGGCCTGTGGTAAGTGGAAAGAATACTTCTTACAAAGATACATAGTAGATGTTCAAATTTGTATGGGGTATTGAAATTGACAGATGTATGGATATTGATCAGATAATATCATATTTTCATATTTTGGAGTGAGTGGTACATTCACATCAGCAGTAGATGTTTATTGCATAGGAAAATCCATTATTGATTATGTATTTTCCAGACAAATGACTTGAGTAGTAATTCAATTTCATGTTGCAAAATATGGTGTGTCTTACTCGTGTTGTATACATGATGTACACATGTCTTAATAGACCTTCATACATGCAGATGCACAAATAGAATACTATAGAATGTGATCTGACATATTTTGTACATAATTGTAAATTTATAGGTCTTGATTTGAAGTGTAGCTTTTACTGGTAAAACTAATAGAGCATGAATGTTTAATAAAACATAGAAATTAGATTCATCCATCTTATCGTACTGATCTACTACACTACATTGCTGTCAATGCTCTAAATTTAGCACATTCATATACATGAAGTAGTAAGCTATTGGTTAATGTCTGTTGTAGGTGAGGATTTGAGTGGAGGAAAGCATTGCTGTTTATATAGACCAACACTATGGTACTTGTGATGCACAAGAGTGAATTTATTTTGATAGAAGGCATACCTAATTTTCAAAGTTGCCTTTGAAATGGATACTGAGATGACAATGTAAGAATGATTTCAAATCAAACACAGACAGGGATTTACAATGTACAAACTCTTGTAGAAATCCAAATCCTTTGTTTTCAAACATTTGTTTTCCAGCTTAACTTTGATACACATACAAGTAGAAATAATATATGCATATAATTATCTTTTCTAATAAAGTCTGAAGTGTAATTAGATATTTACTGAAACTACATGTAGATTTAAACTCTTACAGGTCCTCAATCCAAGGCACTACAGCTATTAAAGGGATTGAGTAACTTTGTCTCAGATTCTGAAACAAAATTCTGGATTAGCTCATGCTGCAATGATAATTATAATACGTTAGGTCAGTCAGGAACCCCATGACTTTTACAAGCCGATCGCCTGTCTGATTATCAAGATATTTATGATTGGAATTCGAAATTTAACAATTTGTTTGCCTAACGGTTTTCACAACACTACAGTCTATTGGGGAAAATGAGTATGGTAAAACCGGTCACTCAAAGTTTTTTAGTTTTTTTAGGCACTTTATGATCATTTTGAAAGCGCAATTTTTTAGGGCTTCAATATTACACCATACCACAGACACTGATAACGCATAAGGCCATGCATCTCAGATTAACACTGTTAAACGATGCCTTTAACGTATGTGGAAAAAAAATCAATGATTGAGAAGACTTTGATTGTGGTTTAGTCAAACAAAAGCTCTCTGAGGTTCAATATTTGATGGTGCGTGCCACAGCTGTTATGTTGTAGTAGGAAATCAATATTGACTTGTTTGTCTTTCAAGATTTTAATTGGGTTTTGTGTGTGTATACATTGTTCAAATCATAGTCAAGTTCTGACTTTTATGTAAATGAGATTTACATGCTTCAATTAAGAATTACATCATTGAATGCAGGTGGTAGTGACTTTTACTCATTTTCTTCTTGTTCAATAATCAGAATTACAAGACAAGTATGTGGAGCTGTATGACAAACTACACTTAATGTTCCAGTTATGCCATGACATTGGTTTGGGCAAAGTATTATATTAATACAGTCAAACCTGTCTACAGTGGCCGCCCAGGGGAAACACAAAAAGTGGTCTTTGTAGACAGGTTCCTTTAGTACATGTTTAAATGAGAGAACCTTTTCAAGGGAAACAAAAAATGTGCTTGTTGTAGACAGGTGGTCACTAAAGCAGGTGTGACTGTTTCTTAAATATGGATGGTCTCATAAATAAATCCACCTCTGAATGATGCCAAAGACCCAGAATTCTCTCCCATGCATAGTCAGTCAGTGGCCAAGCGTGGGACCAGCCATTGAAGAAGGGCCACTAGCTGCCACCATGGAGAGTGTGTGTGTGTGTGGGGGGGGGGGGGGGTACCAGTCTTTTAGGCAGAAGAAACATGAATAAACAAGATCAATGATGAATGGGATGTGAACTTCGTTTTCCCCTCTCTCATCCTTTCTCTACTTGACTTTCCTTCTTTGTTCATATCTTTACTTTCTACTTTTTAATCATAGGGGCACATGATCCCCTGTGGCTACGTTTACATGGACATCTAAATCATTTTGCATACCAGGTCCCGTCTTACAAAGAGTTACAATTGATCCAAATCAATCGTAAGTCCAATCAATCGCAAGTTTGCAGTCTGATCCTATCTCTTATGTACATAGTTGCGATTGATATTAAATGCAATTGAGTTGCGATTGATATCAACTCTTTGTAAGACGGGGCCCTATAGTCTTGCTTAAACTCACCATGTAAATCTCTCTCTCTCTGTACAGAATGTGTCTGGAGGAGGGAATGTGGAAGCAAAATCAACCCAGACTATTCCTTTGAAGCTCTTGACTAAGGGTGCTCTCCAAACAAAAATGCTTGCAGGTAAGCAACATTTTCTCTTTGTATACCTTTTGTATACCTGAATGCGAAATATCAGTTTAAACTGACACATTATTCTACTTGCAAACCTGAGATATACATGAATTTATGGTGAATATTATAGTATTAATGACTGCTTTGAGAGAAATAGTTGTTTTATTACGCTCAAGGGAAGGTTAGAATTGTGCTATTCCCCGAGGCTTGCCGAGGGGAATAGCCCAATTGTAACCTTCCCGAGAGCGTATGAAAACAACTATTTCTTGAATATTAAAGCAGTCATTAATACTTTTATATGCCGAAAAAAAATAGACTAAAAAATAAAAAATAAAAAATATTTTACATTTTTGTCGAAGACGGGATTCGAACTCTTGCGTACAACAAGAGGTGTATCGAAAACCAACGCTTAGACCACTCAGCTATCACGCGTCGTTAACATGCTTGGCAGTTTTCTCTAATATATACATTAAAATGGATTGAAAACGGCTCCGCGTGAGGGATGCTTCGCAAAAGCTCCATGAAACGGACCCTTCTTTTACTTTTGCAATGCATATTGGCACGAACTTAGATCAAGATCTATCGGCAGATGTTGTTTTTTTGTTTTTGAGAGTTTATTTTCGTCTTCATGTCAACAATGCAAGATAAAATTGTCGGTAAGATCGATCGAGATTCAATTGTATTGAAATTGCCGACCAATCCTTCGCACACATACGGTCCTCCATCGCTCAAACCATTTTTTAACATGTAAACCTATGGGGTAACCATGGACGCTGACCAACTATTTTTAATAACCATGGTTATTAAAAATATTGAAATGTTTTAAGCATGGTTACCGAGAATTTTACAGGAACAGTTGAAGTTTATGAATGCAATTCGACCAATCAGATGGCTGGATTTCTTAAGTGAGGTATATAAAATGTGATACAAATGTTCAATTCTCAGTATTCATCATGGACACTTATGTGATAGAATATTGGGAGTTCATGACTGTTTTTTTTCATGGTCTTTGTCTTTCATGATCCCTTATTTACAAATATTCATCATGAATAAATTAATTTTGAAGAAAAAAAACTCTTCAAATATCTTCTTTCTTTTAAAGGCCGGCTGTACCAGTTCGGCCAGAAGGGATTAGACCACCCAGCGAGGTCACTGACCGGTGGCTATCTCATTTACTCTGCTCTCAATTAACATAAGAAAAAGAAGATCATGGGGACCGACAGGCACAGATTGGGGAAGTTTTCTATATAAAGAGAGCATGTAGTACAGTGTGACTTTAACTTGATATGAAAGATCAAATTGTTTCCCGTGTTGTAAATGAGGTCAATTGTTGACGCTTGCAAGCATTATATATACTTCCCAATACATTTTTCTTCCAGGTTCAACATTTTGTTTTTGTATATGTCGCAAACAATAGCCACATCGGGTATCAAAAGATAATTGTTGACAACTGGTAACCTAAGTAGCCTCTGAAAGGAAGATCCCAAATAGGACAAGCAAATTCATTCACTGCAGAACTTGAATGATGCATGAGGTTTCCAATGTGCATTTCTCTGTTCAAACTTTACTCATACAGATGATGATGAACTAACCCTTGAAGATTTCTTGAACGCGCTACCGCACCAGAGCTCGGACCACGCCTCCCCTATCCCCATCAAGGTCTACGGACCTCTGATTCAAACGGACCAGGACTTGATCCATTTGGACCAATCAGCACCATCCTTCATGCACAGGCAGCCAATCAGAGAGCAGGCCATAGGGGAGGAGGTGGAGACAGGACACGTCACCATGGCGATGAGACCCATGGGGGACGATGGATTTGATTTTGATGGGTTGGGTTTGGAAGGTGAGAGAGATGATTTTAACTTGTTTTACTATGCCCAAGATTATTTAGGCTGAAACTATTAAAACATGTGCATCATACCAAAATCAAATGTGTCCAATGGGTTAAAAAGAAATATCTGTGGCTTCTTTGGTCAGATACAGAGATTGTTGTTTGGCAATTGCTTCTTAGTCTTGTTACTTGAATTTGATTTGAGGAGGTGCGATAGCTCAGTTGGTAGAGCAGTGGTCTTGTAAACCGGCGACCCGGGTTCGAAACCAAGGCAATGTGCTAGTGCCCTTTGTTAAGGTATTATCCTCATTACCAGGTTTCTCAGAGAGGACCTAAAACCGATGGTCCTCTGGTTGCTTACTAATAAGTATTTATGCTTTCTTAGCAGCTAGGTAAAAAAACCACCACGACACACAGTTATGCTGAGGCCTCTATTAGGATGTCGTGATTGGTCTGTGGGGGAATACACACTGGATTCCAACCCCTTATTTGACTTTTCTAATATTGATCAACTGATTCACTGTTCATTATTTCAAATTCATTAGTCACTGTCTACTGTATTGGTTTATTGATTTCCTTTTGCTTTTGCTTTCAGTGGATGAGATTGACAGGTTACGAGTCGGTTCATCGGTGAGCGATGACCTTGACGTGTCCTTGTCATCGGATGCTCCACCCCTCCCAGACACCTCGCCACCAGGTCAACTCAAGCCATTCCACGGCAGCACCAACTCCACGTCTTCGGACATCTCTGACCTGGCCCCGCCTGCGCCCCCTCTCCCATCCCTGCCACCACCTCCCAAGCACACGGGCGGAGTCGACGAGGGTGCGGAGCAGACCTCCCATCTTAGGTATGATATAAGTTAAGTAGGTCCACAAGGAAATCAGATAGGGGAGCGGCCATTTAATGGTTGCATGTCACATTCTGTAGTGATAATCACTCCACATTCGTTAAACTGAATTCATAACCTTTGACCCTAGACTGAACACTCATGCATATACTTAACCTTTAAACTTAACCCTAAACCGAATCTAAGTGTAAAACTCAGTCACAGCCCTAGACCAACTTCTATATTTTGATGAAACTAGGCCAGTAGCAAATGTTGACAGACCATATGCCAGATAACTATTTGAATGGATACCTCATTTCATTGATATATACTCTTTTTGACCCAACCAAACTAATAATACAAATTACACTCTTGGGCCATTATTATAGGTACATCTACTGGTAAATGACTAGGTTTCATCTTCTGTCAGTGTTGACTTGAAAGTTTAGTCATGAAGGAGCTACATATAACTACACATATTCTAATATTCATGTGCTAAATTTTAAATGAAGTTACAGAATTAAATGATAATTCTTATTTTCCTACTCTTAATTTATTGTATACTAGGGCTCCCTCTCTTGACAGCGGTATGGAAACGCAGGAACCCGAAATCGAAACCTCCACCTCTCAAGACGTTTTCACCGGTCCCCCTCAGCTGCGCCTGCCCACCGTTCCAGGCAGCAGTGGACCTCCTGTGGCCCCTAAGCCGGGGACGCCCCTCTGGCTAAAAAAGATGGTGGATTGGCAGAATGCAGAGAAGGAGAAGGAGCACGAGGAGTATGGACAGATGAAGGACAAGGTGGAGCATCTATCAAGAGCAAACCAGGTGAGGAAAGCAGAAAATCTCTATCAGCACTTTTGACGTACCCTACATATACAATCTATTTATTTAAGTTTCAAGCAAAGTTAGACAAAAACAGAAAGAAAAAAGAAATACCACCAACAAGTGCCCAAGGATAGGTTGAGGTTTGCAATTAGGTTATGGGTTACAGTATGAAGGTTTAGGGTTAGAGCTAGGTATAGTGTTATGATAGGGATAGTATTGTGTTTGAATTATTTTTTAAGGCATGAAACTTTCATGGATCTGAACTACTCACAAAAGTCATAAAGATTTCATAAACACGAAAGAATTTAGACATGACCCCTGTACATTTCAATTTGGAGTCCTGTAAGTAAGTCCTCAATCATCTGTTTTCATCACTGCTG
This sequence comes from Strongylocentrotus droebachiensis, assembly GCA_035222895.1. Lineage (NCBI taxonomy): Eukaryota > Metazoa > Echinodermata > Echinoidea > Camarodonta > Strongylocentrotidae > Strongylocentrotus > Strongylocentrotus droebachiensis. Next base: position 131,128 of record JAVYIG010000711.1, on the reverse strand, counting down.
CAATATTCTGATTTAGGTTCTTGAGGATGAATTGAGACAGTTAAAGGTTGATAGAGAACAGATGAAGAGACAAGTACAAGGGGCCAGTGATGCCAGGGAGCTGCAACAAAAGGTAATTGACATTTGTGACTATTCTTATAGGTAATGCATATTTAGAATCAGAAAGAAAGCTGATAGGAGCCTGGCTCTTCTACAAGATTCTTTTGTATGAATTGTCTGTAAAAAGTGTAGAAATGCACAAGGTTGGTAAAATCTGAAAAGATAGAATTGGGTAATTTTTTGTATACATGTTTGAAAGTATAGTTTGAAAGTTGTTTGCTGTCACGATCATAGCACCTAAGTATATGTAATAAATGATTAAGTTAATGGTGGAGTCTATTGCCTGTGTGACTGTCGGTCTTTATTTCATGGTGGCGGCAGTGGGATATGCTCTGGAATGTCTACAGCTTTAGGACCAGTTGGGTGCAGCCAAGTAAATGTTATAAATTCTAAGCTACTGGTAGAGTCTATTGCCTGTGTGACCATCAGTCTTTATTCCATGGTGGCAGGGGTGGGATATGCCAGACTCTTGGTATATGGGATGTTACCATTTATATTTGTCAAAGTTCATTCATTTATTTTAATAAATAAATTCCTTTACAGCTTCAGAGTCGTGATTTGGAATTAGAAGAGAAAGAGCGCCAAGTGACACGTTTGAAAACGGAAATCAAGGAGCGAGAGATGGAAGTTGTTCGACTGAAATCACAGGTAATTATATATACCATAGTTATTATTACAGCTTTAGATCATTTTTGTTTACTTTGTTATTAATCATATAATAATCATATAGAAACTATATACCGGTAGTTTGTGAAAGATAGACTTAGTACTGTACATTTACATCATATTTACCGGTAGTCTGTATACATGTTATTGTTTGGGTTGTTTTAGAAAACTAATATCAAGAGATAAAAAAGTATGTGAATGTTTACTCAAGAATTATGTTGTAATTAATTGTACATTCTCTCTGCTTCATCAATTTATTCAATGTAGGAAATTAAACTTGCTAAGCCTATACTTTGAAATAATTAAAGTCACTTACATATACAACCATTTTAAGTTTATTGTTGGGGTAAACTTTAGGGTAAAAGTATATGCTGTTTTCACCACTTATTTAACTGTACATATACATATACTTTTCAATCCACCATCTTTCTTTTGTAGAATACGATACATGATCTGCAGGTAATCCATTTGAAAGGTTTTTCAAAAGCGCATTAATTAATTACATGCTATCGGTGGTGATTTGCCAAAGTAAACAGTTCTATTAAAATCTGCAATACAATGCATACAAATGTGATCTAAACGATTACCGTAATCAAAATAAAGTTTCAGTGAATGTTGAGGTATATGTGCAGTTTATTCTCTACAGAATCTTTTTATGGCTTGCTTGTTGAACCACGCTTTGTACATGTCATTTGTAGTGAGAAAAAGAGAGTAAACGTATCACATTCTTGTTATTTGAAGCTATTTGAAAGAGTAATCAAATGAGTGTTCTGGAAGCTAAATCATAAATGTGCAATTTCAGGTTATGTTTGGTCAATTAACCTGTGGGAGATGAATGTTTGTATCATAAAATTCATTCTAATAACAGTAGCTTTGTTTTAAATGCTAGAGACAAAAAACTCGGAACGAAGCTTACTGTCTAGCAGAATAATTGTCAAATATTATCAAAATTCTTAATTATTTATAAAGCGTTTGACTTGAACATGTAAGATTCGTATGGAATAGATTAAAGCAGAGTCTGATACTTTCAAATACATGTATTAAAGCTCAACCCATCTGTTCTCAATCTCCCATTACATGAACATCTATTCATGTTTACTCTACATTCCATAACCATCAATTGTTTCCATTTCGATACACCCATTCCCTTCCTCCTCCTCCTCCTCCTCCTTCAACTCCAAAAGTTGGAAGCACTTTCCCAGGCTGGAAAGACCAGTCAGTCCGATGAGATGGCCATGTGGCATTTGAAGGATAAGGTAACAAATTTGGAGACATCGATTACCCCCACCCATCCCCCTCACCCTGCATGTGTGTTTCACCACTACAGGTGTGTTCATGTTCACCACAAAGCACTTACCCATAACCCCAGCGCTCTCCTGATGAAAATACCGGTAGTGTGAACACTAACACAGAGCGGCCAAAAACATGTTGCAGAGATTTTGATTTTTTTTTTTCACATTGATACTGACAGTGTAGAAGAATAATCAAGGTTTCATACCAAACACTGTTTTAAAAAGTTTATATTTACATGAATCTGAGAAACTAATTTTCGTAACAAATACCGGTACTGAGGTTTTAACTATGGTAATACCAGACTGAAATAATCTGGTCAAAGTTTACAGCACTGCATCTGTGTGTTTGCAATAAACTTTACTTAATAATGGGATTGCTTTTAATCATATTACATTTTGTCCCTTCTTTAAACGTGGAAAATGTTACTTTGTAATTGGGAAATCATGAAATAACAAAAATGCTAACCAACAGATAATGAAAATGCACAAGTCGATTTTGAATTTTAAGGTTATGATTTGTGTTAATTATTCATCAGGCGAGATTAACCCTTGATAGATAGCACTTAATATTAACTCTTTGCCCAGCTGCATGTAAAGAGCAAATAAAAAATTCAATTCATCACTCATAAACATAAACCAAAAAGAAATATGGTGTTCACTTGCATGAAATTAGGAAAATAAATTGCAGGCTGTTAACCCTTATCCCTCTCCTACTGTGAATATTGTAATCACCTTGTCAACTATGACCTTTTCTCCTTTGTTGCATCATCGTCTTGGCTAATTTGCACTGATGCACATATGAAAGTCACTCCAAACAACTGGGTGGGATTGTTCATAGCAGCTTATCTTTTGCAAAAAGACTTTTAATATGAGGCTGACTTTGTACATGATTTTGATCACTATTTGTATCACTATGCACAGGATGACATCGTGACTAAAAAAATATAACATTGTGCCAAATGGTTTAAATGCTACATGTATGTTAACCCTATTTAGCCCGGGGGGGGGGGGGGGGGCTTTAGAACCCCCCCCCCCTCGACATTTTTCGCGATAATTTGTTAACGCAAGAAAATCTTGCACTGAAATTTTGTGACTTTTTTCTTTCAAGTCTTGCGCATCTTTTGACCTACCATTACGAAGTCACGTGTCCTTTTGTCTTTGCATGTCAGCCCAAAAATCGTTCATTTTTGTGATTTGTGTACAAAACATATGGAAATCTCATTTTTCAAATAAAGAGATAAAACATTGGTTATTTGGTCTTGTTTATAGTTTAGGTGTTTATTTTTGGGTCAAAATAGTTGAATTATAGTTGGAAATGAAATAAAACAACAAAAACAATAAAATACATAAGTTAAAAAAACAAGGAAATACATAAGAAATTATCAAAACAATAGATAACATAAGGAATAACCCTGGTTTTTCAATTTTTTGTGTTGTATTATTATTCCAAATGGTCTAACAAATATATGTAGTGAGAAAAAATGCTTAAATATGAAAAAATGTCTGATTTATGGGCAAAAATGTGAATTGTTTGACCTAATTTGCATAAATTACCATAAATATGCAAATGAGTGAATTTTTCAAAAAATTGAAATTGCCATAGTATTCTATACACTTGACATGTATGCAAATTTTCGCGGCGATCGGGCATTTCACGGCCAAGATCATAGGGGGGGGGCCTTAGAAGCACCCCCCCCCCCCCCGGGCTATGCAGTTTCAAAATAGCCCGGGCTAAATAGGGTTAAGGAAGTAATGCATACATTGCAAACATGTCAAGAATATGCACATGTGGTATCGTTTTAGTTTTAAAATATAAAACTCTGCTTTTTTACCCTGATAACTAGTTCCGTTGTGAACAATTAGTCAACATTTGTGCACATGAATGAAATAATATGTTTTCAACCAACTATGATGCATTTTTACATGTGTACTGTACATTAAGAAGCTTGATCAAGTCATCTCTTCTTTAAACTTATTTTGAAAATTGTTTACTGATCACCCCTGCACTTAAAAACATATCAGATAATGATTTCATCTAATGCCTGTCATTTCAACATTATAAATGTGTGATGCCAAAAACATAACAAAAATTGTATTAGCAATATTAAATGTGTTTAATAATTTTAACATGGGTTGTTAACGTGGGACATTAGAAAAGGCATGTAACACTTAAGTTGACTGTCCATTAATCTACTAAAACTTAATCAAATGCCATTAATATACTTTTTCATTAATTTGATGGCATTAACATGTTTTTGCTTTGATTTTTTGCTCTTTGCTTATCAATGGGTTATGGTGTGTGTTTTTTACTTGGTTGTCGGTAAGTAATTATTATTGTGCAGTGTATAACTCTGTGTTTTGTGAATACATGTACTGCACATCATTTGCTTGTTTTAAATGAGCTTAGTTAGGCACTTAGAAGGAGAGGGGGAGGGAGGGGGTAGGCAGAGATAGGAGGGATATATATTCTAAATGTTTTGTAGGATCGCTCATTCACTTGAACAGTAGTTTGATACCCCTAACCCATCTTCATCTCTCCAAAGAAAATTACTTATATATGCAGAATGTGTTAAAAGTAATGATGATGAAGATACTAGATAATGGTAATGATGAAGATGATGGTGGTGATAATGATGATGATGATGGTGTTGATAATGATTACAATGATTATAATGATTACATTATGTTATAATGATTACAATGATGGTGATTGTGGTGGTAGTAATATTTTCATGATAATGATAATAAAGTTGACAGCAGTAAACCGGTAATTGCATTTTACATAATAGATCCAAGATTAAAGTAGTATAATTACACTATTTGTTTATGATAATGATTGGGCTTATGGAAGTGGAGTGTACTGTAACGTGTACTGTTTCTTGCTTTCAGTTGGAACGCACACAGGAGCAGCTGAGAGAGAAAGAACGTCTCATCCATACCCATGATGCAACACTGGGCCGAGCCAAGGCAGACCTTGTCAAGAAAGAGACTGAGCTGTTTTCAAAGGTATTTGTCACAGTCTGCACACATGTATCAACCTAATATACAGGTCATAGCTATACAAAGTCAGTAGTGCATTTTTGTTATAAAAATATTAAGTCTTCCAACATTATACAAGTTATTATTTTATTGACTCGAAATAGTGCAATTTTTCACCCTGTTTTACAATACAATTTTTGGGAGTGATTTTATGTCTTATATAGATATAGTTTATAGATGATTGTTAATCACCCATGCATGTAGCATATTCACATGTTTGTACAATTTGGATTAATGGACAATTGTACAATTTTGATTAACATATTTTGATCTCTGTCCTTGTCTATAAATGCCTGGTCCTCTTTATACTTTTCAATTGTTAGTGCTCAATTATTATCATAGGCTCATTTCAAAGATTTGTAAATAGCATAATTTTAATCAAATATATATTTATGGATGATTTTTACCCTTGCATATCCCACAGCTGCCACCTTGAAATAAATCACTATTTTCAATGTCTTACATATAAACAGGAGGGGAGAGGTTTGGCGACAATTTATTGTTGTCATCGTCATTATTTGGAAATAGCATAATCTTAATCAAATATATATTATGGATGATTGTACCCTTTCATATCCCACAGCTGCCACCATGAAATAAATCACTATTTTCAATGTCTTACATACAATGTATAAACAGGAGGGTAGAGGTTTGGCGACAATTTATCGTTTTTCTAGTTATCGTTGTCATTATTTGGAAATAGCACAATCTTAATCAAATATATATTATGGATAATTTTTACCCTTGCATATCCCACCGCTGCCACCATGCAATAAATACTGCCCAAATTCATTTTTTTGCTTAATGTAAAATGTTGATATATATATTTTTATCTCTATCCTGTCCATTGTTTGCAGGAGAACGCTCTACAGCTGAAGATGGACGAGTTGACGATGGTGAAGGAGAGGATGAGACTGGTGGAAGAGGGCCAGAGAGACGACACCACCAAGTTCCAGCTCTCGGAGTACTCCTCTAAACTTGCCACACTAACCGCTGAGGTATTTGCTTCTTCTGTATGTGTGTGCCAAAGCCTAAATATGTACAAGATCTATACAATGCGAAAATCATTGGTGTTCTATCAGTAAACCATGAGGGACACAACTCGCATCGTTTCTTCTGAATTGACAGCACATCAAAGAAGTAAAAAATTATACAGTCGAACCTGCTTTAGCTAGTGACCACCTGTATAGAAAGACCACTAAAGACTGCACCTTTTTTTTCTCTCCCTTGAGCAGAGTTTCCCATTGAAATATAAATTAAGGGAACCTGTGCATAAAGAGCACTTTTCTAGTCTCTCTCAAGCTGTCTTTATAAATAGGTTTCACTGTATATTGGCTCTCAAATAGTCATGTTGAGGTCTGTCCTAAGAGAATTGATGGCCAAATAACAAGAGGCAATTAAACCATTTTGGAAGGGCTTATGAGCCTAAGTCGTTACGGTCTGATCCACAACGACAACGATGTCATACATATCAGCAAAACAGGAGCGGTTTGGTTACAAGTTATTGTTCTAGTTATATGGTTATCCTCATTGCTTTCGTTGAGGTCCAGAATCTAAGTCAATTTGTTCAAGAATGAGAGTAATTTCTTGAATCTGCCTGCTTATACAATGTCATCATCTTCTTTCTTTAGAATGAGGGTCTGCGTACCAGGCTCTCTGAGCTGGAACCGTTTGAGATCCAAGTAAGGGAGCTCCGGTCGGAGCTGGGCAGGAGCTCCCACACCACCAGGAGCACAGAGGCTCTAGAGAGAAAGCTCCAGATGGCCCAGAAAATGCTCCAGGAAAAGGTAGGTGGAGTCTGAAATAAATTAAAAGCACAAGAAGTTGGTCACTTACTGTTTTTATGTACATGAAGGTCAAAGTGCCATTTGACTTTGCTGCCCCCCCCCCCCTTCCCCAAACAAAAAACAAAAATAAATGAATAAATAAATAATAACAATAATAATAAAATAAAAATTGGTATGAAGAATTTAAAAATCGACTTTAAGGATGTCCTTAGTGCTCCATTGACTATTGCTCCAGTTTTAAAAGGGTAAATCTGTAGAAACCTACCTCTGATTCACTTTAAAGTTGAATGCTTGAAATTCCTTGAAATTTAGATATTATCATTGAACCATTTGACCATTTAAAACCTCGGTCATTAACACTCTTTATGTTTAAATGTTTATATGAAATACTATAACACATTCTTCCAAAAATCAGATTGTAGACGGATCATATTGTGTGCAGTGGGCTAACCCCAATCGAAGAAAAAAAATACAATACACAATAAAAAGGTGGCTTATTCTGCAGTTCATCATTTTTCTATGAGTTTTTTATTTTTATTTTCTCTTCTCTTCGATGTCAGACGGAGAACGAGATGAGGTTAGCAGAAGACAATGCAAGTCTACAGCAGAGACTCAGAACAAAACAGACTCAAGACACATACACCAAGGAGTTGGAGAAACACTACTCCAAACTGGAGGATCAGGTCAGAAATTGCTCTGAATTATTCTACTTTTCCTCCCATGTTTCTCTTGAAATGATTTTGTTTTGACCTTATATGTTCTCTTTCATTCATTTTTTCCCTTTTCATTGTGTATTGTGCACCTTTTGAGAATTTTTTTTTTTTAAAGAGAATTGATACAGATTTTGCCAGACCTGGTGAAATTTTTGGTTCTTTCTCTCTGATTGTTCTCATGAAAATTCTGATTGTGTTTGTTCATTCAGATGGCGACATTAGAACACGAAAGGAACGAGGCTGAGCTAGCAGTTGCTCCACTAAAGGTACGTTACCAGAGCTGCCAACTAGTACGGATTTCCCGTAATTGGTACGGAAATTAACGACCATTACGGAATGTTGTTTAAAATTACGGATTTAAAAAAAAAAAAAAAAAGTTTTTTTTTTTTTTTTTTTTTTTTTTTTTTTTTTTTTTTTTATATATATATTTTTTTCCCCCCATTTTTCCTGGAAGACTGTGTTGTGATGATATGAAACTCATTATTTAACAACTTTGTGTGAGTAAAATCACCAAAAATGTCAGATAATCATGTGTCTGTGCAATGTTGGCGTGTCGTTTTTATTAGAGTCATAGCGCCGCATAGGAAATTACTGATTTATACCCAAAATTACTGATTTTGAGCCTTGTGATTACTGATTTTCGGTTCTGGAGGTTGGCAGCTCTGCGTTACCCACAAGGGAGAGAGGTTGAGATAGATAAGCAAAGAGACATACCAGAGATGCCAACCCTCCCGATTTTATCGGGAGGCTCCCGATAATTCACCCCAACTCCCGACCTTACGATCACCATCCTTATCCTCCCGATTTATTAAAAAAAAAAAAAAAAAAAAATGATTTTTTTTTTTTTTTTTTTTTTTTTTTTTTTTTTTTTTTTATTATGATTTTTTTTGGAGGGCGCTTATCAGTATATATATCTGTGAATTGAAAGAGAAATATCATCTGCTAACTTAAGCATGTAATAATTCCACTATGTTAAAAGACAAATTAAGAGTAGCGAAAGATTGTTTCAGCATATGGATCGCCGTAACCAATGCGTGGATATTGCCACAGAATCCAAATGGCGGAAAATCAGCAAAATAAGACCAGGAAATGGTCTCGGAAGTATAAGACCGAATACAGTATCAAGTACCTGTGTAATCGGAAGTCTGAAAGTAATTCATCATGCATTTTGTACAATTTTTATGTTATTTTAAAAAAAAGGGGGAATTATTTAACTAAATACACATGTAAAATGCTCCAAAATAAGGCTCAGATTGCACCAGAGAGCATCTAGAACCCCAGAGCTTCCAGGGCCCTAAGGCGGGCCCTGGACCCCGGCCGCATGTGTCGGGCGCTACGCGCTCGAGATGTGCGCTACGCGCACATTAATTGGTGTCGATTACAAATCCTCCCTATTTCTGATTTCCAAAAGTTGGCATCTCTGACATACAAATAGAGAGAGAGAGCGGGGGGAGTGAGGGGGAAGGGAACGAGGGGTAGGGCAGGGGTAAATAGACATAGAATAAGACAGACTATTGTGTATGTAGGAAATTGGTGCACATCCTCCTACCATTCATTTTTATATAAACTCTGCTGGATTCAAAGAAACTTAATAAAAACAGCATTTTTAAACAGTGAAATACGATTTAAATCAGTGAAAATCACCTGCCTCTTTGAGTATCCATGTAGTTTATGAATGCCAGTGAAATAAAAATGTGTGTGATAAGTATATGGGTAGCCCATGAATTCCAAAACAAATTCTTGGACAATACTCAGGGATGCCAGTTTTCAGGCTTCTTTGTGTACAAAATAGCTCATTCTAGGTGATTTTCAGACCCTCTGATCAATTCTAACTGGTATCCCTGAGTACTCTTCTTAATTGATTGATGTGTAGATGCAAATGTTTATCTTTACCCTTTCCCCTTTTTTAATAAAATTATTTTCAGGCGAAGGTTTCTTACCTCACCAAGAAATGCCAGGAACGAGATGACCTGATCAGGAAGCTCAAGCAAGAGATCGCCATGGTGAAGTCGGACAAATCCTCCGATCTCCTGGAGCAAATTGGCAACCTTTCAACTCTGTTACCCGACGAAGCGTACAACGAACCCCTGAAGACTCGTCCAAGCAGACAAAGGAAACAATTGAGTTCTAGGAAACAGACCAGGAACAAAATACCAGACTTGTCAGATTTGTTGAACGTTGAGGAAATGGAGTTCTTGAAAAGAGAATCTTTGGAAAATGCTGATGTGTTGTTTGATGAGGAAGACGATCAAGGGGAGATATCGCTCCAAGAACTTATGAGACAAACAAAAGGTCATCGTCATGGCATCAAGAGCTCTTTAGATGACATTGATTTGGATGAGTTAGATCTCCTTGGAATGTCTGGGGACACTGGTAGTGACCAGTTCTCCATTGGGAATGGTATTGGATTGGGTAGCAGAGACAGGAAAAGGAGGTCACCGGTCTCCTTTGGATTTGGTTCCCTTTCACCTTCCTTCAAGTCCAGGGCTGTCAAGGATCGGCAGGTAAGTGGATACCCAAACTCAGTCGAGGAGTGGATAAAGCTGCAATCTACAAGCCTACCTTTTCAGCAGTCCCCTCCATGACCAACCTGTTTTATATGCCTGTTGTACACTGTGGACCAATTGCAAATCTATTGTTAAGTTTCATTGTTTAACTATGTACAATGCAATCCCATGTACTTTATTTTATTTTGTCGGAAATGGAAATACGAAATGAAATGAAATGAAATAGAGAATAAACTTTATCCTTTCTTCTTTTGTCAGTTGCACTTTGAAGTTTCAAAGATGTTTGAGAGTTCAGTGATACTTGTTGATTTGCTCGTTCTTCATCTACATACACCTGCTTGCAGGGCCCTTAAACAAAAAAAGGAAACAGGACGATGGGGAACAAGAAATGTGGGAATGAAATTATTGTAAAATGCCATTTTCAGACTCTTTGGGCAAGTCATAAGATGTTCATACAGTAAAAGCAAAATGTTTGTGAAAATTTGTCATGGAATACTGTACAATGTAGCAGATCTGACATATTAACATTTAGATATTTTTAGTGTAATTGTTTTTAAAATTTGGTTATGGTGTGTGCTTTTGAGATTAATTGGTGTTATGTTTCTAATAATTTGGTTTTATACCACTTTCCTTTCTTTTCAGACGAGGCCAACCTCGATGGGAATGCCCCTGCCAGGCAGCAACCAAACATCACCTGGGTCTCTTGGTCTGGATCTACCAGATGGGCTCCTCTCACCACCTCTTGCCACCCAACTGACCTACCCTCCCACCTTGCAACATCCTTCCCAACCCAAATATCAAAGCAATGTCCCTCTACACCAACCCCCTCTTGCTCCACCATCTTTACCCCAGGGTTACCCCCCTCAGGCACCGGCAATCCCTCAAAACCAACCACTGGCTGTCCCTGGCACCCTAGGACCAGCACAGCTACCGGCAGCACCTGTACAGGGTCTTGGGCTTCACCCCTTGGCTCTATATACCGGTGTCTCTACCCCCAACCAATACCCACAGGAGAGACTCCACCACCAGGCTCCACAAGCGATACCTCAAATGCTGAATAACTCTGTCCTTCGTCCCCATCCTGGTATGTTACCCAATGGACATCCAATGACCAACGGTCAACCGCAGATGCCATCACATTTGTATGGGGTAGGACCTACGCCCTCCGTTGGTGTTAGTTTGCCACTCAGTCATCAGAACGTCTTGAATTTACCAGGCAGTCAACCGAATAGCAATGTTCTTTATCAGGGTCCGGCATACAGCGCTAGTAACCAGGGCACAGGCACAGGTAAGCTTAATTGGAAATTTGATTTTAAAATTACTCTGTATAATAATAATAATAATAATTTAGAAGGTGCCTATAAATTGTATTTTTCTCATAAACTTGATAATGTTTATAATTGTAATTATTTCTCATGAAGCTGTAAATTTATTCAAACATAACTAAATCTATCCAGAATTGTTTTCAACGTCTTAAAAATAGTACAAATTTGTATTTCCATTTTGCAATGTTTACACTTCGACATGGGAATGATTTTGAGCAAAAACTGTTATACTCTAGTTTGAGATACATTTTTATAAATGTATAGGTAGAAAACTGCTTTCATGAAGCAGCATACCATGTATATTTTGAAGGTAGCTAGTCCATATTGCATACCAGAACAAGGTGGCCCCTATGGTAATGAGAGAATTCAGTAGTCAGCAGGTTAATCTTATTTGAAAGCTAAATATCTATTGATTTCTTTTGTTGATCAGGTATACCTGACCCTCCGAGGTCTCTCTCCATCTCCCGCGAGGTCAGCAAACACAGCGTTCTACTCACGTGGAGCCTGCCCTCTATGGATGTCATGTGTCGTAGCAACGGTGCAGAGGTCGTAGGTTATAGGATACATGTCAACGGTCAGCAGAAACAGCTGGTGTCAAGTGCTCATATGACCAAGGTAATGATAAGTCATTGTTTTTCTTATCTTTTGCAACAAACCATCAGTCATTTCTGTTGTGAGGAATGTTTTTATTGTCCTCTTTCTCTATGGACATGTTACTCTATTAAGTATTTCTTGATTTTCAGTCGTAGGGATCTTGAACTTTTGGTAGTATTGACATAAATCTCCAATATTATGATGAGCATCTTTCAAACAAATCCTTCTATTTAGCTCACAATATGGTTGTAAAATTGGTAGTTGATATTTTCTGTGGAAGTAAAATAAACAGGTTTTTTATGCCAGTATTGGCATCTTTTGTAGTAAAACTTAGTTACCCGGTTCATTATTTATGAAAATAAGATGCAGAATTTCCTGCCTCTCGATGATTATTCTACCTTATCACTAATATGAAAAATAAAAATGTATTAAACCAATATCTGTATTTTGCTTAAACAGAAGAAAATGTATGTCAATTTAAAGATTAATTATGATTATCTCTTTAATATAGGCACTGGTTGATGGCATCTACTTGAAGACAATCTACAGGTTTGCCATTTGTTCTGTGGGTGCTAATGGCCAAATATCCAACATGGCCGAACTGAGCTACAACCCCGCATCAAGCATCCCTTCATCAACGGCATCGGAGTCTCGGAGAAGCGAATCCATCATCAGCTCAGAAGTCTCATCTGGTCCGAAGTACGGGCACAAGGAAGAGAGACTGGTAGGTTATCCCATGTTGAACTTTATTTCATAGCATTGGGAGACGCAATGGTGCAGTGGTAGAACAGTGGTCTCGTAACCAGGAGGTCCCAGGTTAGAAACCAAGTTGATGCGCTAGTGCCCTTTGGTAAGGAATTAATCCTCACTACCAAGTCCCTTGGTCCCCTTCTTGCTTATTTACGAACACACCCATGCTTTCTTATACTTCTTTCTAACTGGCTTCTATCGGAGTCACACCGATGAAAATACCGATTGAATTTTCCCCCTGTCGCTTTCTAACTGCCGGTGAAATTCACTCGCTGTGGCGAGCCCTTGCCGGAAGTGAAGAATTATTGCGTAATTATTAAGCCCGCGCTCCATCTAGCTAGCATGCAGCATGTTCAACCATAAGTCAACAAACACAGCTGGTTACGATAAAGCGCGCGTATACTGCGACCTTTGACCATTTTAATCGCTGTTTTAATCGCCTTTTTCTCCCAAACGATTTCTAACTGGCCGTTTCATCGGTGTCACACCGATAGAATGAGAATTTAATCGCCTATTTCTCTACTTTTCATCGGCTGTTTAATCGCCTTTTTCTCCTCTGTTGCTTTCTAATTGGCCGTTTCATCGGATGCGTCCGGATGCATTCAATGAAAATCAGTGCAGTTAGAAAAGGGTATTAGCAGTCAGGTAAAACAAACAAACCAACCAATTAACAGTGAAGAGCAGCTATTGAGTTGTTTGTGGCTATTGGTTAAGCCAGGAATAAAAAAGAGACTACTGAGTGATATTTTTGTTTGGTCTTACGCTAGGCATTATTATGGGTCATGAAAAGAGATTAGCAAAATATATTTAAACTAAATTAAGCATGGACTTGAGGCACGTTCATTGGTGAATAGAATTGTTACCATTCTAAACATCTTTTCTTTCTTTTTTTCTCCTTACAGTTCATGGCGATATACACATATGATCCAGATAGCCATTCACCCAACGATAACCCTGAGTATGAGCTGACATTCACAGAGGGCGATCTGATTACAGTGTATGGAGATAAGAGACCCGATGGTTTCTACCATGGGAAGGTGAGGCTTAGATACTCTGTAAAAGTAGAAATATTTGCGGTACATTGAATTTCGCAGATTTCACTCTGAGATCGGCAAGCGCAATTGTAGAACTCACGAAAATATAAGCATGACTTCTTATGCGTGTTTTGAACGGGCTGAATTGCATGAAACGCGAATATGTTTTGGGGTTTACAGTAAGTGATAGAAAGATAGATAGATATATTGACTGATTGATTGATTGATTGATTGACTGACTGATTGATTGGTCGATTAATTGATTGGTTGGTTGGTTGATTGATTGATTGACTGACTGATTGATTGGTCGATTAATTGATTGATTGATTGATTGATTGGTCAATTAATTGATTGATTGATCGGTTGATTGATTGATTGATTGGTCGATTAATTGATTGATTGATCGGTTGATTGATTGATTGATTGGTCGATTAATTGATTGGTTGATCGGTTGATTGATTGATTGATCGGTTGATTGATTGATTGGTTGATTGATTGATTGATTGATTGACTGATTGATAGGTTGATTGGTTGGTTGGTTGATTGATTGATTGACTGATTGATAGGTTGATTGGTTTATTGATTGGTAGACAGACGGACAGACAGGCAGGCAGATAGATAGATGTTAGATGTAAAAGTTATTTAGTGCCCCAAAAAGTGTAAAAGGAAACAATTAATTGGAAGTCTAGTCTTTTACTTTTGAAAGATTATGAGCTCTCTCTGCCAAGGGCAGGTCCATGTAACAGAGCCATCGGGTAATTTCTTTCTCAATTCCTCAATGAGAGCTGTTAGTTAATTCAATTATACACAACATTCAACTCATGTATGCTTTGTTTCTGGTCCACTCCTCTAGGTTCGAGGGAGAAAAGGCCTTGTGCCATCAAACTTCATCGAAGAGATCTCTAAGGAAGAATCCAGGAAAAGAGTAAGTAATTTTGTTCAAAATGTAGTACATCTCATCCTTCCCATTGACAGGATCGAAAAGAATGAAAGTCAAATCATTGTGCGCAGTGTTTGAATTTTGATGAAATTTGTTACTTTAGTTTGTATTGAAAAGATAAATAAATCATAGATGTAGTGTTGTGTCTTAAAGATAAGCTTGAGTTCTCTGGTAATGATAGAAAATAGGTATAGGGGCTGAGTATTAAGCATAGAAATATCAGGAAATCTAGGGAAGTAGGCCCGACACTATTTGCTTAAAGGTGAAATTCAAAGAAAATCACAAATATTTCAACTAATGTATCACTGGAAACTGGTAAGCTAACAGATGGCCATCGTACAAGTGAGAGGTCAACTACATATCGGGTGATTTATAAAAATACAAATACAACCACCTCCACAGCAGATTCGCCGAAAAAATAACGATGTTTTAATGACGTCACTATATGGACCAACACTGCCCAAGCAGCCGACATCCCATAGAGAATGAACATAATTGCAAAGCTATTATTTCTCAAATTATAATGAGTTTAGTGTATATAAATGTAATGGCATGTCAAACCATTCAAAAGGGGATTTGACCCGATTCTGATGACTAAAATCTTTTGCTTGTAAATACACAGGATAGGGGTTAATTAACAATCAAAGAAACCAGACTTTCAAATTTAAAAACCCCCGGAATGATATTAAGGACGGCATTTGTTCCCTCTTGAAACGCCGAACATACCCCAGTGTGTGCAGGTGAATATACAATGGCGTCTTATTTTGTTTACAAGCGACAGATTCCTTTATTTTTGTATCGCTGCATTTGTCATCAAAATAAAACCATTCGCGGGTTTAGAGTGAGGCAATAGATTATACATTTAGCCTGACGGTAGTGAAGTAAGGGAAAGAACTAAAGAGAAGATGAAAACACAGGCACTGAAAATGTGTGAGATGTCATGGGACATCGTCTGCTTGTGCAGATCATGTCCATACTGTGATCTCACACATCTCAGCAGCGTTCGGAGAGCTCTTCAGGTGCTATGCCGGGGCTGTATTTAAGCGTTTTGTAATTTATAATAATCATTACTTCGAATGTTTCCAAGCATTGAATTGTGATAACCTTGTCAAATCAAAGTTTCAACTTTGCAATAATGAAAATAAAGTTAGTTTTTAAAATCAATGAATATCTACTTTAACACATCAGGTCACTATATGCAAATGAGAGTTCAAGCAATCAATCTACTGCAGGATAAACAATCCAGAATGAATTATAGGCATGTTCTCTGGACATACCATGCCCATACCAGAGCTCAAGATTAGCTTTAAGCTGTTGGATATGATTTAATTTTGGTATGCAGGAAACACACATTTCCATAGACTCTAGCCTGAAATAATCGGGGCTAGGTATTCAAGGAGTTAATTCTTGTGCTAGGGAAATTATTATCCTTTGTACGTAACCTGCCCTGCGTGGACCATTAATCAGGTCAAGACCTGGGCTTTTCTTTATTTATGTTCTCCTTTTACTTTGTATGTCTTTGCAATGATGCCTCTGTTCCTTTAAGCCTCAGTCACACCTTTGAGTATTTGGCTTGCGTATCTATGGCCACTTTAATATTTATTCCTATTTCTTGATATCAAGAATTACCATTGCTTTACAACAGAAAATCATTTCTTGATATCAAGAAATAGGAATAAATGTTAAAGCAGCTTGCCATAAATACGCAAGCCAAATACGCAAAGGTGTGACTGAGGCATTATTGCTGGAGTATCAATTAAGTTATCTACCAACAAAATGGTTATTTATTATCATTATTTCCCCTTCCCCTCGCCCTCCTACACAGGGATCCAGAGAGTCCCATTCAAGGAGAAGCAGAGAGAGCAGTGCAGATGGAAGGAAGACAAGGGAAAAGAAAGGAAGGAGTGAACGAGAGAGTAGGAGGAGAGAAGGACAATCACATAGAGGATCCAGAATTTAAACATATTTTGTTTTCTCTAAAGAATAATAATAATAATAATAGTTTGTTCTTATATAGCGCTTTTCAGGACCACAGGTCCTCTCGAAACGCTTTACAGATATATATTATTACCCCAGTCACCGGATCAGGCTTAACCGCACACAATATATGCACATTTTCCATTCCCTGGGGAGTATTCCAGTCAGGCATCATTTTTTAAATAGTATAGATGTAAAGAGAAGGATTATTATAGGGTAACCAAACGCCATAAATGATTTGCGTTATACAGGATGGCCCGAAAAGAATGCAACGGGTGAGATCTGTAATTTCAACGACATCACAACCTTGCGTAATTCATGTTGTCTTAGTTTCCAAAGCGAGAGCATTCAGCTTTTGTCAACACCGCCCATTGTATGGGAAGCTGTACAATTTTGAAAACGACTTTGCTTCACAAAAAATAGGGGTATTATTGGATGAATGTTTCAGATTGTTACGTTTCCTAACAATGTGCAAATTATATGTGGGGGTGATAGTTTTTCTCTAGGAAATAATTACATCTTTGCTGGCCTTTCATTTCAGTGCTTCCAGCTGTATGCATGAGGGTGCTGTAAGGTGACACAAAGTAGATTCAACTAACTAAAGAGGAAAAAAAAGATATTTGTAAAGTTTTGGAAACAAATCTAATGACCACCCATAAGAAAATGTTTTCATGGAGATATTTTTGATACAGGTTTGAGAAGATACTGCGTGGAAATTGAAATCATTGATCTGCCAATTAGACAGACACGTTTATCTGCTTCAATTCGAATCAACCTAATGTTAGAGTGGAATTTTACTCAATTGTTTTAGATTACCACAATGAGAATGACAGAAAAGCTTATTCACATACCGAGAAAAAAGAAAATGGTAAATTCAATCAAATTATATCAATATTCATGTGATTTACCTGTTTCTTGCCAGTGATATTCAGTATTCCTGAAGATGTGTTGTCCATAAAAGCATGAGTGAAAAGTGCCTGTAAATTTTGTAACTTGTGGACATATAGATATAAAAAAACAGCTGTATATTTTGTATTTGAAGAAGATAATTGCGTTACTGAATAGAGGTTAAGAAGATATCTTATGCGTTTTGTATTGAGATTGCATATTTGTATGCATAATAATAATAATTTTGTGATTGTGCAAATTGTATTTCAATACGTTTTCCGTCCATTTATGATTTGATTTATTGGTACCATTATATTTATTTTATGTTGAAAATGTAAATCTTGATTATTATGTCAAAGAAATGATTTTTTGTCACCTTGAAATTCAGAATCATGTAATAAACTACTGATATGAACATTTCTATATACCATTTTGTGTACTTGTTGTCTTAATTCATATTGACAATAATTTACAGATATCTATTTCTACATTTTAAAACCGAAATCTTGTGGGAATTTGTTTTTGTTTTTGAAAAGTTGATTTGAATGGAATTAGAAGAGGCTAGACAGAAGATTTCATATTTGAGCTTACAAGGATGCCCTCATAAAGAGAGGAAATAAATTACGTTTCAAAATACAGTAAAGATGTAAAATTGTGCTTTTTGATAAGTATAAATGTTATACTTTTATTGTAATACAGGTAATAGTGAAAGTGGGTTCTTGTATAGCGCTCATGTCTGTCAGACTTGACAGTCCTGGCACTCCACATTATTATAAGTCCCCATCGCACCAAACTAGTTCTCACTACGTTCTGGAAAACATTGCCAAACGGCGGGCTCAAACTGTGTGCGAACAGACTGAACGTAGTAGCAACTGTTTATGATCTGTTGAAGAACTTTATGGACAGGCTCTGACTGGCTTGGACGGAAGGGGTGCTTTATAACTTTGAGCCTGTTCAAAATTTTCCTTGTCCTGCAATTAGACGGAGTGACAACGTACTTAAAGTAGCCACTCTTTATATAACTATATATCAATGAAAAGTTTTGACCTCAGGAATTTTGAAAATAATTATTTCAGATTTTTGTTAATATTTTCATTATTCATTTTATCGCCCAAATCAAACCAATAAAACGCCCAAAATAATGTGACGTAGGCGATTGTAGCAAGTCCTTAAACATAAACAAAAGCTCGTAACTACTTCATTAAGTCTATGGCTTTTGCTGTATAAGTTTGTTGCATGTTTTGATTGTTTTCCATGTATTTTCTTTGAATAAGATAAAGATAAACTAAAAACAAGAAGAAAAGATAATGTTGCTTATTACATAAAACTGACGAAAGAAATTATACAGATGAAAGAAATCAATGAAAGTTAACACAATATGTAAGTGATATTGCGATCGCTATTGCCGGTCATCACTGCTGCTGAAATCGCACTGACGAACAAAATCACAAATTGACTCAATACTGGTCAATAAAGTTCTGAAAAGGTGAAAGCTTTGTCTATCAAGAACAAATCGCACTGTCACACTCATTTCATTAAATAGAGGTAAGACAAATTATTCCAACTTTGTGGGCAACAATGTATATGTAGCCTACTGACTTCCATTCGATATTCGATACTAATTTCATGCTCCTAAGCACATTGTTACCAAAGGCAGGAGCGGATCTAGCAGGCGGCAGGGGAGGGGGCCCAATTCGTGAGAAACTATTTAGCGGCGAAAAAGCCGGCCGATAATTCGTTCAGTGTGGGGGGGGGGGGGGGGGTGGATAGTGAGCACTAATTTTTTTTTTTGGGGGGGGCCTCGAAAAATTAAAAAAAATCGCACCCCCCCCCCCCCCCCCCCCCCCCCCCCCCCCCCCCCTCTTGAGCGCCAGGGGTGGGAGGCCAATCTAAAATTTTAAAAAAAGTCAAATTAACGTGTTTATACACGTTTTTTTCCCCAGGAGTGGGGGCCCGGGCCCCCGGCCCCCACCCTTGGATCCGCCACTGCCAAAAGGTGATGGTGAGATAAACACGTTTCACCATTAATTTCATTTCATAAATATTTGTTTGGGTTTAGGGGTTGATCCATCAGAACATTTCTATAGCATAATTGATACGTACACACAGGGGCGTACGCAGGATTTTTTTCAAGGGGGGGGGGGTTTAAAATCGGGCCCAAAATATTCTGCTCCCGAAAATTTTAAATCGCGCCGGCCGAAAAGTCGCTCAGTGGGGGGGGGTAAGCGGACACTTTTTTTTTTCTTTTTTGGAGTCCAAAAAAAATCGCAATGACTCAGCCAGCCGAAAAGTCGCTCAGTGGGGGGGGGGGGGGGTGAGCAGACACTTTTTTTTGGGGGGGGGGGAGTCCAAAAAAAAATCGCAACGACTCAGTCAGCCAAAAAGTCGCTCAGTTGGGGGGGGGGGGGGGGGTAAGCGGACACTTTTTTTTTTTTTTTGGTCTCGAAATTTGAAAATTTGACTTTTTCCTTCGTTGGGAGGGGGGGTAAGGTCACCTTTTTTAGGTTAGCCGTGGGCATATTTTTTTATTTTTTTTATTTTTTATAATTAAAAAAAAAAAAAAAAAAATCCAAAGGGGTGGGTTTTAGGTATTTTTAGGGGTTTACACACATAAAAATACCAAAGAGGGGGGTTTGAACCCCCAACCCCCCCCCCCCCCCCCTGCGTACGCCCCTGCGTACACAGTTAAAATTGTTGTGAACAAGTTGTTTAAAAGTTTAAACAACCTCGGATTAACGGGTGACCTGATCTGAGAGTTGTTTAAAATATTAAGCATCTAGAGTTGTTTAAAGTTTAAACACTTAGTTGATCAACATTTTGAACAACTTGTTTAAAATTACAATTTAAACAAACGGTGTTGTTTAAAGACGGTTGTTTAAAAATGAGCTGTTGTTCAGTGGGGGTTGTTTACACCAACTGGGTTGTTTAAAGAAAGTTGTTTAAAAAGGAGCTGTTGTTCAGTGGGGGTTGTTTACACCAACTGGGTTGTTTAAAGAAAGTTGTTTAAAAAGGAGCTGTTGTTCAGTGGGGGTTGTTTAATAGGGATGCATGCAATCTCTATGGCAAGGAATTTAGCACATGTTATAACCGAGTGCGCAATCAGTATGCACTGCATGACGCGACGATTTTAAGTCTACCTATATTCTGACATTTGCGTACAGATAGTGAACATTTTAACTGTGAACTTACGCTGTAAGTTAAAAACTTCAAATTGGTTAATAGAAAAGTGATTTCAATTAAGCCATTGAATCCCCAGTCACTTAGAAGCGCGTCGGTAGCTTGGTCGGCCATGATGTGAAATAAAGCTTTTAGCCAACGCGAACGCAGACTGTACTGGCATGTGACACATGACGTCATATGTAAACAACACTGTCTAAAAGCTCTCGTATAGTAAATATAGCAGTCATTAAATTTTAAACAGCGAATGTTTAACAAAATTACTTTCGTTTCGAGCAACATTGTTTACAAATTGTTCAACTGTTGTTTAAGATAGTGTACAACTGTAAGTGAACATCACTTTTTTAAGCAGCGTTTTTACTGTGTATGCTCAATTCATTGGATATCATTTATCACAAATTAAAAATAAATAATTGATTGCGCATGTAGGCCTTGACTCCTCCTCACTTCCTTTCGATATTTCGATGCTAATTTCATGCTCCTACAAGCACATTGTTACAAAAAGGTGATGGTGAGATAAACACGTTTCACCATTAATTTCATCATATTTATTTGGGTTTTGGGGTTGACCCGTCAGAACATTTCTATAACATTATTGATACGTGCGCTCAATTCATTGGATATTATTTATCACAAATAAAACATTTTCATTGATTGTGCATGTAGGCCTACTGACTCCTCCTCACTTCTTTTCGATATTTCGATGCTAATTTCATGCTCCTACAAGCACTTTGTTACAAAAAGGTGAAGGTGAGATTAACACGTTTCGCCATTAATTTCATTTCATAAATCTTTATTTGGGTTTAGGGGTTGATCCATCAGAACATTTCTATAATATATTTGATACGTGTGCTCAATTGATTGGATATTATTTATCATCAATAAACATTTGTCACAACTAGGGAGAAATTCATTTAGTCGGAGCGCGATGTTCTCATTTTTGGACAAGTGTATTGGAAATGAGAGCGAAGATAAGTTTTTAGACGCTGAAATTAATGGGAAAAGAGAGTACAGATAATAACAGAGAGAGGGGGAGAGAGAGATATAGGACAGAGACAAGGAGAGAGGATCGGAGCGGAGCAGGGAGAAAGAGATCAAACTTGCAAGCAGACATGTTACAGGGAATGAGACTAAAAGAGATAGAGAGACGTGAAGAGAGTACGATGGCAAGAATGAGGGAGAGAGAGAGGAGGAGGGGAGAGATAAAACATCGATTGTCAATAATACTGATAAAGAATTATTTTAGTACGGCCAATAGGAACCGCAGACGATTTCCCCTGTTAAAACCCTGTTAAAATGTGTATGTTTTATCATATCGTGCCTTTCGTTTCGTTTGGCGGAGACATTATAAGGCGCGTATTCTACTAAAATTTGGGTTTACGCTTCTAATCAATATCTGGTGCAAAATAAACTACTCTGAGGTATAACTTTTCCTTTTTGTGCAACGTGATTTTAGACCCAGAGTTGGCCTTCGGTTCAACTGAATTAGTAGTATACAGATCATAGGTAGAGAAAACTACTGCATTTCAGGATTGGTTTCAAAAACTTTTATTCTATTCGGAAGGAGAAAAAAAACATTACAATGGATTCAAAGTGGAAGACAATCATGGTCATCTTTATTATTCACGGCTTATTAAAACCCCCAGCTGGATCTGCTGTTGAAAGAGGTAAGAAATATTGAATGTATCGGTGGTAAACGATTAGCTGACGACAATTGCTCCGCGGTCAAATAACCTACACCAAATTAATTTCTTAACTTAACCTCATCCCAACCCTAACCCTTACCATAAACCTAACCCAAAACTCAATGATAACCCTAAGCCTAACCCAATACCTTTGATGAATAAAGCCCACGGAAATTGTCACAGGAACAAAATTGATCTGGCGACAAATTATTGCTCCTTTGCGAATATTCCTAACTTTAAAAGTTGACCAAGCACTTATAAGCCTCATCGAAATCCTAACCCTTCCCATAAATCTAACCTAACGACAACATGATTTCTATATTTGTTGAAGAAAAAAGTCCGGGGTAGGTTATTGTCGCAGGAGTAAAGGTCAGGTCACCGATATGGCGATATTCGTCCCAAGGCAATTATTCTACGATAGCTGAATTCCTAACTTAAACAGTTGACCAATCAATTAATTAACCCCATCCTAATTATAACTGTAACCATGTTTTTAGTTTAGTTTATCAGCCGTTGTCGATCCACTGCAGGATGAAGGCCTCAGCATGATGTTTCCAAATGCCTCTGTTCAGCGCCTGTTGGTGCCAATTTGTCTGTCCCCAGAACTGTTGCAGCTCGTCTCGCCTAATCTAATCAAGTGTACATAATTGTATACAGATAATATACGAAATTAAACAAATATATTGAATGCATCATTAACATTCAGTATTACCTGGATTTTTTAATAGCAGGATCACAAAGACATTCAAAAATCAATCTCAAGCAATTTTAATAGCCTTGTCCATCACCTATAGATGTGCGCTAAATTACAAATGAAATAAAACACATTACGTAATGGGAACACTATTTAAATGTGAAAGAGCATAGGCTGTGGAAATCGGCCTTGAGTTGAGTTCTCGACAGTCATTTTCATCGTGTTCCATATCTTTTCTTTTCACATCATATAAAATAAGGAGGCGAGTTGGCTCAGTTGGTAAAGTGTCTGCATGCATGTTAAACCTTACCTGTATCCTAGACGCAGGCTGTGCAACGGTGAAAAACATTCCGTCCCAATCCTAACCGTAACTATAAACCTATTACCTAAAATCGAAGATGACAACACGAACCATATATTTATAACGAAATGAAACACGGGGAAGACATTTAATGGCCATTATTCCACACTGTCGTGGTGAATTCCAAAATGTATCAGTTGACCAAGCATCTCTTAGCCCCACTGTTTTCCTTACTCTTACCATTGCTTAACCGAAATTGAAGATGACACCATGATACCTATGCTTTTGACACCGGGCATTCTTTTGAAAATATGAATGCCCGGTTTTTATGTTTGCATTCGATTGAGAAAAAAATTAAAACAAAGATGTTAATATGGTTGTCTATGGTTATTATTGTCTGTTTATCTGCTACCATTACCCTATAACAGTTTAGTAATTTGAAGATCTTGACCACTACTTTCTCTTAGTTTATTTTGGTATTGTATTAATTGAAATGTATTATTTTTTCATCTTTATTACCATCTTGTACTTGTCATACTTGTTCGTTTAGTTCACTATTGTATATTTTAACTTTATTGTATTACTTGTAAACATTATCACTTTTGGTCCTTGGACCTTTGAATCGTGTATATTTATATGTCTTTTTAAACCGATTTTTTTTTTAATGGTTGCTTCTTGACTAGCGTGCCATGGTAAAGTTATAGATATATCCATGGTAAATCATCATATCAACTGGGGGTGACGTCACGCTATGAAAGCTACAGGTTGTGCCGCTTAAAACTTGCTGATAAAATCCGTCGAAACCTCATCGATCCGTGATGTTTTACACCCGGAAATATCAGAATTAGCATGAGCAACCGTCGACACAACAAACCATTGGAAAGGGAGCCTTATTCTCTTCGTCAAAAACACGGAAAACGAGATTTAACATCTTCCCAACCTAGCAGCGGTGCCGCACAGAAACCAGCAACCCAAATCACAGAACAAAGCTCACGCCCTGTTAAGGACGACATTATGGCGTCGAAAAGTGAGTCTGTTAGTCGCACTGAATTCCTTGAATCTATTAACAAAATTATAGAGAAACTTGATACTGTTAATTTGAATGTAACATCAATGAGGAGTGAGATAGCAGAAATCCGTAAGACGCTAGCCGACGTAGAAACTGCGGCCACGGACACAGCAGCAAGGCTGACCACCATAGAAAATGTCTCTTTGCCTAAAATGGAGGAAAAAAGGAAAGAATCTGAAAGTGAGTTGAGAGAGATTATTCTTGCTATGGAGATTCATGACAGGAAGATGAATTTGTTAATGTACGGCGTCGCAAAAAGCAACGATGAATGTGTGGCTAATGTTGTTCGGAAGAGCTTTGAGGAGATTGGGTTTACACATGAGGAAGCTCAAAACGTCATAATTGTGAATACACATCGACTTCCTCGACGGCCGTTTCAGCACGTTCAAGGAGAGGAGCAAAGGATGCCCACACCTGATCCCATCATAGTTCGGTTTGCCATCGCGCCTGATCGCGACGCGGTCTTGTCAGCGTACCAGAAGTTGCAGAAACCGGATACAACGAGGAATCAAGGAGCACCCCGCCCTGCTCGCCCAGCGTTTAGAATAGTTACTGATCTACCTGCAAAGTTAAAGAAAGAGCGGTTCTTGTTAGAGAAAACAGCGTATCAAATCAGACGAAATGATCATAAATCAACCAGAATCCGGCTGGTGGGCACCAAGTTGCGACTAGAAAGTAGAGAAAAGGGAACAGCAATGGCATGGAGGCAAGTGGTTGATTAAAGTACAAAAATGCTTTAAGCATAATGTCAAACAGAATTCACTGAAGAAACGAAAACACCTTTAATACATTTCGACATTGTATGATTAATGAAACTGTCCTGAAATGAGGACTTACATGAGCCATAATTATGTCAGGAGGCAAAGGACCGATTTTTGTTTTCTTTCTTGTTTTTACCTTCGGAGAAAATAAATCGGAATAAGTCTTCCTCAGAAAAGAAAATAGACAGGTGTGAATGTTTGTTCTACATAATGTATGCCAGTTCGAAATACCTGCAGAAGAATACATAAGAAGTGAATATTAATGCTGTGTATACACTGAATCGGATTTGTGCGGTTTTTTGTTTGTTTCCTGTTATAAATATGAACGAGATTTCGAGTACCTATGACTTGTGAGGCGGTAACCTTCAATTGAATCTTATAGGACGACTCAGCATTTAATGTCAAGCACCCACGACACTGGAGAAATGAATAATACCTTGTCCTTATTTGAGAATACTATACAAAATGACTGTCAAGAATTTGAATTCTCTGGATTTTTATTTTTTTCATTTTAAAAGTAAATACTGAATTGCTTGTTCGTCAGTGCTGAAAGAAATTACTTTATTCATTTAATTTATTGAATTGGTTCTTTCGTAAAAAAGCGATGTGTATCGATACAGCACTATACTTTTTGTTGAGTGATAATATATAGATATTTTGGAAAGATATGAGATCATATAAATTGATTTCTCTTTATGCTGTGAAGCACCAGTAATACTATAACATTTCGAATAAGGTAGCAAGTATTGCAAATCTGAATGTGAGTGTTAAATTTGATATATCTTTGATTTTATAATGTAATCAATATATCAGGGTAAAGTAAAACAATCAGCAACTTCTGTGACATAGATCAAGATCATAAAAGAGTACCCATCGTTTGCTCGTGTTATATATATAATATACAACTTATGTGTTTAGTACTTATTGGTGTTGCTATTGGCTGGATGCCTAAAGACTGATGTTGAGTACTAGTGTATGTCTATTACATAATCTGCTAAAGATTTACATGTAATAAGAATAGATATAAGAGCATTTTTAATGATCTTTTTCCTTGTTATTATGGATGCATAGAAGAAAAATGACAAATCTTCTTGAACGAAGCTGAATGTTTTGTTCTCTTGTACCTCCGGAAAAAGGTACGAAGAGAAATTGGTTCTTATTAAAATAAAAAATTGCTGTCTCTTTCAAAGAGAAGACGTTATTTAATCAATAGTTTTAATCATATGAAAGCAACGTGTTCTACACAGATTAATTCTTTTTTTTTGAAGATATCAGAATATTGATGTGAGACTTATGAAAGCAAGAGATCATACAGTTTTCTTGTTCTTTAATTCTCACAAGCAGTTCCACTGTATAATTTTAAATACGTTGATAATCATGATAAATCCGAATATGGAGGTTAATATTTTAATTATCTTTGTTTTTATATCTTGTTATCCAAAGCAAGGTTAAAGGAATATCATATAGCAATGTATATACATGTATGATACGAATTAAGACTATGATCAAGGGCTAGTCGTTTCCGCAAAAGTACTACGGTCAAGCTATCGATCTTTTTTTTTTTTATATTTGACCTCTTCTGTGAAAGGGGAGTTTGTGTTCAGGTTACCCGTGTGAATCATAGGAGGTCGCACATTTGTAAATATGTAAAATAATTAAGTGTATACATTTCCCGGACATGACAAAAGTTATCATACAATAAGCAGGAATGTGTGTGAGTTAAGTCGGTGTGCCTTCTTTTCAAGGGAGAAACGTTCGATACATTTTCCCCTCTTAGTTGGATTGGTGGGGTTTCGGGGATCCACAGCAAATATGTGGTCACCTGTGGCTTTCTTGGTATTGCGTCTTGTCTCGCTAACAGAGACATATGTGTTTTTGTTTTGTAGTTTCGTTTGTGCTAGACATCGCTGTAATTGTCATAGGTGTTGCAGTGTAAGCTGTTTCGGTGGACTAGTGCTTAGTGCTGTCAGTGTTATTTGTTTAATGTTACAAAAGAAAAACTCCACAGGATTTGATTTTCATAGTACCGAGGTAAAGTTAATATTCAATGGCTATTAATTTCTTTGAACTGTCGAGGTTTGGGAAATCGCGAAAAAAGAAATGATGTTTTAGAATTTGTTAAATTAAAAAAGTTCCAAATATGTTGCTTGCAAGATACACATTTTGTAGCTGAGGAAGAAGCTTCTATAAAACGATTTTGGGGAGATAATTGTTTTTTCAGCCATAAAGCGTCAAATGCCAGAGGTGTTGCTATTTTGTTTGGGGAAGGGGTGCAATTTAATGTAAATAAGATTGAGCGATCAAAAGAAGGGAATTTTGTTGCGTTAGGCCTACAGATATATAGCTATGACATAACATTAATATCCTTGTATGGTCCTAATCACGATAGTGTTAGTTTTTATGCAGATATTGAAAGACTTGCTTTGGATTTTGATAATCCATTAACAATTTTATGCGGAGATTGGAACTTGGTTCAAGATTTTGATAAAGATACATATAATTATATTCGCCTTAATAATCCTAATGCCAAGAAAAAAGTCGATCAAATGAAGAATGATTTAGATTTGATAGACCCATGGAGAGAATTACATGTCCTGGAAAAAATGTTTACATGGCGGCAACCTACTCCCTTTAAGGCGGCTAGATTGGATTATTTTTTGGTCTCCACTGAACTACTGTCACTCGTTAATAAAATAGAAATTTTACCTGGGTACAGATCCGATCATTCCCTGGTCAAGCTATCTTTGAATTTAAATCATTGTATGGTAGGTCGAGGTTACTGGAAATTCAATAATTCGTTGTTAAGGGATGATAGTTATGTGGAAAAAATTAAAGGTGTCATTCATCAAACGATTGAGACCTATTCTGTCCCATATAATAACAATGCAAATAGATTTGAGGTAGAAGGACAAGATACACAATATGAATTTACTGTAAATGATCAGTTATTTTTTGATACATTGTTGACCATAATTAGAGGTGAAACAATTTTATACTCGGCCAGAAAGAAAAAAAGATTGGTAAATTTAGAATATGATTTAGAGAAAGAAATTATAGCTTTGGAGAAGGCATTGATATCACAAACGGACAAAAATAGAGCTTTAGTCATATTAAATGAAAAGAAAGTTCAGTTAGAATCACTAAGAAAAGAAAAAATGGAAGGAATAAAGATGAGGTCTAAAATTAAATGGATGGAATATGGCGAGAAACCATCAACATATTTTTTGAATTTAGAAAAAAGAAATGCTGTGAATAAACGTATATGCAAATTGGTCACTACTGAAAACAAGGAGATAACATCGCATGATGATATTATATCAGAAGTTGTATTATTCTACTCTAAATTGTATAAAAATAATCCTGTTGTTAATGTAGACTTAAATACAATATTAAATGATCCAGATATAAGTAAATTAACCGCTTCAATGTCACAGAAGCTCGAAGGAGAACTCTCCATCGATGAAGTTCATCAAGCACTTATAAATATGAAAAATAATAAATCACCTGGTCTAGATGGATACACCGTCGAATTTTTCAAACACTTTTGGAAAGAATTACACATATTTTTAGTGAGATATTTGAACTCTGCATATTCATCCGGAATGTCCTATACACAGAAGTTAGGAGTCATCACTTTAATTCCCAAAGGAAAAAAAGATAGACATTATTTAAAAAATTGGAGACCCATATCTTTATTGAACGTGGTGTATAAATTAGGTTCCTCTTGTATAGCAAACAGATTAAAGAACGTACTTCCTTTTCTTATACATGAAAACCAGAAAGGCTTTATGTCAGGGCGCTTCATTGGAGAGAATATCCGTTTGTTATATGATTTATTATTGTATACTGATATCAATGACATTCCTGGTTTATTGCTGCTTATAGATTTTGAAAAAGCATTTGATTCTATTTCTCATGATTTCATTAGAAAAGTATTGCACTTTTTCAAGTTTGGTCCCTCTATTGTAAAATGGGTTAATGTATTCTATGAAAATGCTCAATCCTGTGTATTAATCAATGGACACCTGTCTCCAAGATTTTCAATAGAGCGAGGTTGTCGTCAAGGAGATCCCATGTCAGCTCTTATCTTTCTGTTATGCGCCGAAATACTAGGTCTCTTGTTTAGAAATTCCGATTCCATTGTTGGTTTGAGCTTACCTGGTAGACAACTTAAAATAATTCAATATGCAGATGATACTCTTCTAACATTGAACGGGTCAGTAATGGAATTAAACAGTGCATTAAACATTTTAGATAAATATAATGCAATGTCTGGTTTAAAAGTTAGTCGTCGGCCTTATGCCAAAAGGGCCTTAACCCGATTTTGGGGGTTATTGAGTTATTAATATCACCTTGTAGATTTCATCATTCTCTTTAAAATGATGTGCTTCACTTGTTGAAATTCGATTTATTTATGAAGATAATTATGAATTTCTAAAGGGCCTTAACGCGTATCTCATCTTTTTCCTTACGCCAAAAGGGCCTTAACCTCCACGGATGATCCATTTGCGTTAGGAGTAGTCCGGCAGCCAAATCCAGATTATTGGCCTAACCTTGTTTTAGGGTCTATAGTTTTTTTTTCAATGGATTATGATTGCCTAAACCTTCTATTTGAAGAATCCGATTGCTGACACTCTGTCAGCCTTGAGCAATTTAAGATATGTGACGTCATACAAAATGGCCGCCAAAGTACATGATTTTTCTCTAAAAATGTATAATAAATATATAATAGGGCTTTTTCTACAATTTTGGGCAGCCAAATGTCTGTATCTCTCTAGGACCATCACTAAAAATTGTTTCGTGATGTTGCAGGGCCATAGATGACAAGCTAATTTGCATATTTTGAAATAGCGCCCTCTATAAATATATTAATTTTGCATAAAAATAGGTGTGCCAGCCAAACGCCAATTTCTTATTTCTCAATGGATTATGATTGCCTAAACCTTCTATTTGAAGAATCCGATTGCTGACACTTTGTCAGCCTTGAGCAATTTAAGATATGTGACGTCATACAAAATGGCCGCCAAAGTACATGATTTTTCTCAAAAAATGTATAATAAATATAAAACAAGGATTTTTCTACAATTTTGGGCTGCCAAATGTCTGAATCACTCTAGGACCATCATTAAAAATGGTTTCGTGATGTTGCACGGCCATAGATGACAAGCTAATTTGCATATTTTGAAATAGCGCCCTCTATAAATATATTAATTTTGCATAAAAATAGGTGTGCCAGCCAAATGCCAATTTCTTAGATCTACGTCACGTTAAACACATATTATATGCTTCGTATGCATACAATAATTACGATTGTGCTGCATTTATCTTACATATTTTTTGGTCTAAATTAAGATACATGTAAAGAAACCAAGATCTACAAGAGAATCAGTGAGAAGTGATTTTACGGTACATTATTGTTCCATTCATAGGCTTTATTTAGACCAGCATTGATCCAGCGTCAGTGAATGATGATAAAGCATTTGGCATCGGTACCAGACAGATGCATGAGTTTTAACAGAAGTTACCTGGTGGATTCTATGACACAATTTCCAAGAAAGTCTACAACGGGTACCTGACAGAAATTGTCAGCCCAGACACCAACTGTAAACCAAAGTGTTTCTGGAGTTTCATAAACGGCAAGCGATGCGATGCTTCAGGGTTGGCTCCATTGAAATAATCTAATGGAATGACTTACTCAGATAGCCTCTCAAAGGCGAACATTCTAAGTTCAACTGCAATGAAGATATGACTAGTCTGAGAGACAAAGGACGAAGCCCCTACCCAACCATGGATCACATTACTATCTCGGGTTCTGAAGATCCTGTCTGAGCTTGATGTTCATAAAGCCACTGGTCCTGACCAAATCCCAGCCAGACTTCTGACCACCAAACTGACACCTGTGTTCCCTCTATTCTTCCAAGCCTCCCTTAACCAGAGCGTGCATACCTGGTAAATGGAAGATGGCTATATATATTGATCCCATCTTCAAGAAAGGTGACCGTAGCAAGCCAGAGAACTACAAAGCTGTCACTCGGACGTCAGTAACCTGTTAAGTACTCGAGCACATCGTTCTTAGCAGCAACATGAACCACCTTGAAAGACACAACATCTTGTCTGATGCACAACATGGCTTTCGAAAGAAGCGATCCTGCGTCTCACAGCTTGTCCTTGCTGTCCTGGACCTTGCCAAAGGCATCGATGCTAGAGACCAATTGGACATGACACTCCTTGGTTTCTCCAAAGCATTTGACAAGGTTCCCCATGGAAGGCTAGCTGTTACACAAGCTCCAATTCTATGGAATCTGGGAACCCACACATGCTTGGTTTTCTGGCTTCCTGAGTTACAAGACCCAGCAGGTGTTACTGAAAGGACCCATCTCCAACACCAACCAAGTAACATCTCCTCTTCCTCAATGATCTGCCACCGTACCTCTCCCCAAACCCAACAGTCAGGCTCTTTGCTGACGATGGCATGCTATACAGCAACATCAAGACATAGGAAGACGCCTAACGTTTCCAAGAGGATCTTGACTCACTGCAACGCTGGGAGCGTGATTGGCTGATGGAATTCATCCCACATAAATGTCAGGTTCTACATGTCACCAATAGACGCAAATCCATCATCAAATTCACGGACAGACCCTAGATGACAAAAATATAGCAAAGTATCGAGGTGTTGAGTCACAGAAAAACCTCAGCTGGAACCCACATATCAATATTATCAGCAAATACTCCAACTCCACCCGTGCCTTTCTTCAAAGAAATATCCAACCATGTCCTAGAAAAGTTAAATAATTGTGCTACGATACTCGCCTTCAACCAATCATGGAGTATGCCATCATCATAATTATATGGGACCCTAACACTTAAACAATTAGCAATCATCACGAAGCTTGAAATAGGTCAACGGCGCTATGTCCGCTCCTTCTGCAATGACTACTGCAGGACAAGCAAAGTAGAAGCCATCCTGAACCAGCTCAAGTGGCCAACATTACAAGAACGCAGGGTACAGGCTCAGGTGGTGATGATCTTTTGCATCAACAACCCGCTGAAAGACTTTCCACATACTTTCCTCACTCCATCAACATCCCTGCACAGAGGGCATTCCAAGAAGATAATTGTTCATTTTGCCTGAATGCTTGTCTAAAAGAGGAGCTTCTTCCCGGATACAATAAGACTCTGGAACTCCCTCCCTTTGAACACCGTCAATTGTACCTCTGTTTAACAGCTTCAAGCAAGAGTTTCTTGCTGTGCAACTCCTGCTATGACTAAACAGTCAAATCCTAGAGAGGCGGGTCCTGTTGCAGTTGCTGCAGACAAATTTCATGTGTGGCTGTGCTGTTGAAGCCGTGGCTAACTGCCGTCTTTGTTGTCTTTTCTCCTCCCACTGTTCTACTCTCTTCTGATCACTCCTCTGTATACATGTCTTCACAGCGCATCTCCATTTGGGGCAGTCTGAAGCATAGGCTTCCCATTTTGTAGGGTTGATTTCACTGGCCTCCATATCCCTCTTGCACACATTTATGAAGCGAAGGCCAGGTCTTCTAACAGTCCTGGTTCTGGTCGCTAACTTTCTGTACAAGATGTCTTTTGAAATGCGGCCGTCTTCCATTCGACTGACATGACCAAGCCATCTCAGCCGTCGTTGTGATAGAAGAGCGTAGATGGTCATCATCCCTCCTTTTTGAGGACATCCTTGTTTAGAATGTGGTCCTGCCATTTGATGCCTAGGATTCGCCTCAAGCAGCGGAAATGGAAAACATTCAAACGGCGCTCCTGACTTGCATACAGGGTTCACGACTCACTGCCATACAGGAGAGTGCTGAGCACATAGGCCTGGTAGATCTTAATTTTCGTGTTGGTGGTTTATAGTAAATTGTTCTTCCAGGCCTGCTTTGAGTGTCTAGCCATCTTGGTTGCTGCCTTGCCAATGTGAATGTTGAGCTCGAGATCAAGGGAGAGGTCGCTTAATACATGGAGCCGAGGTAGGTGAAGTTTTCAACCACTTGGAGGGTGTAGTTTAATTAACATTGGAGGATTCAAAAGTCTATGACACCAAGTTGATCTAATAGGACTGCAGGCAAGTTGAAGATATGTCAATATCAAGAATATTTTGTCATGGAAGCTTTCACCAGGTCAAAGGCGAACTTGAAGAATTTGACAAAGGTTGACGTGTCACTTGAACAACCTTGTACAGCCCGTTTGATGGTTGTGCTCTACTCTGGATTAAAATCTGATGATCTTTGGTTGGTGTGCCACCAGGGTTTCTAGAAGTCATGACGAATCGAGAGTCATCCAAAAGAGTCTTCCCACCTCACTGCTTCCCTCCCAGAAACTACTGACAACAAACTACAGTTGATCATATACCGGTATGCGTGATTCTGCAGAATGATGAGGTGTTCAGAAATAGGCAAAAGCACAAGCTGGTCATTACCGGTCAAGATGAGGTATGTGTTGAAGTGATATCAGGCAGCGATGTCATGCCAAGGGAAGATCTTTCCATAACACATGAAGAAGCAGACAACATCATAGTACAGCAAGCGATTCAAATTGCTGCTAATGAGAAAAGGTATGTTAGGGTCCTGGCTGTTAGGGTTAGGGTCCATCATTATCTACATGAATAACTTAGAACGCCAATGATCATGGCGTCATCAAAGAGCGAACTGTTATTGACATTCCTGCCACTGTACACAAGTTAGAAGATATCATTCCATCGATGTTGGCAGGACATGCGTTGAGGGGATGCGACACTATTGGGGCATATTTTGGGATTGAAAAGGGTACATGCATTGCTGAAGGTGATGAAGCAGAAGATTTGACTCCCTTTGGACTCAGTTGGCAAGAGAGCTCATCTGCAAACATGTGTGTGGAAGCACGCCTTGCAGTCACGACCCACATCATTGGATCCTGAAAGTATGGCTATGCAAAAGAAGAGGAAACTAAATCCCTGATCCCTGTCACAGTACTTACAAATGTACAACTCGCACCAGACAACATATTAAGGTTAATACGGTGCACTTGTGCGAGTGGAAGCCTAGGTAAATCATCACGGTGCCAATGCAACAAAGCAAAACTAGCATGCACAATTTTCTGTGGTTTTCGCGCTTCTGTCGAGTGTTATAACGATCAAACTAAAGCAGCAAATGATAGCCATTGGAAGGTAACCATGTTTGGTCATTTTGGGTGGATATTTCGCTTTATTAAACTCATAAATTCCCTTGTAAGAGAGGAACCTTTTCATGATAGGTTCATATAAAAGAATGTATTACCTCAAAATACAAATCAAATTTCGGAATGCTTTCACTGAAAACGGGTATTTATAACCATATGGCACCTCATATCTATGGGACAGAGAGCATGCAATTCTAGCTTGTTTTCTTCAAGTATTAAAGATAAAGACCAGTTATGGTCATGCGATTGCATTGTGAAAGAAACGTTGTGGAATCGATCAGAAAAGGTTGATCATCTAGCTTATAAGTATTGGTGTGTACTGCAAGGTTCTGGAATCATCAAAACGATTAGAAATTTGGCCCAGCCTTGGTAAAATTACAAGCACTGTACACAGAAGGATGTATATGGGCTATGCGACACGTGCGCGATATCTATCAGGTCTAAATAGGTATAATAATTTACCAAATATATCAATTAGTAGGCGGTTTCTCGGCAAAATTTGTATCATCACGTATTAGTCAAAACATATTCTTTCACATGATTGGTGATAAGAGCTTCCATTTCATTTTTTGAGAGGGGGGCGTTTCCAAAACTGATCTTTACCTTTAAAGTACAAAATAACAAAAAAATCACACCAAAATGTGGTGCACAATTTTTTACTAATTGTATTCAGTGCGTCTGACTTATAAAAAATGTTAATTTCATGTTAGAAATTGGCATTTGGCCATCATTTAAAATTTGCAAGTTAACGTGTCTATAGAGGGCGCCAATCTGAATTATGCAAATTTACATGCCATTTTTTATCATACAACATCGTCAATTTTTATTTAGTGATGATCCTAGAAAAAAATCAAGATATTTGACTGACATTTAATGTAGCAAAATACTGTAAACAATTTTTTTATCATTAATTTTGGTAAAAAAGGGTATTTTGGCGGCCATTTTGTGTGACGTCACATATCTCAAATTGCTCAAGGCTGACAGAGTGTCAGCAATCGGATTCTTCAAATTGATGGTCTAAGGAACTATAATCCAAAAAAAAAAAAACTATAGACCCTAAAACAAGGTATTTCGTGATGGCTGCCGGACTAGAGGGCCTTTCTGGCAAACCAAAGGTGTTGCGAAACAAGAAAATTTCCTTATGCCAAAAGGGCGCTAACTATGCGCGAGTACGCGCGCATAGTTACGCGCATAGTTACGCGTACGATAACGGCAGGTTAAAGCACTTTTGGCATAACGCCGCGTAGGTTACGGCCCTTCTGGCATAACATACGCTAACATACGCTACATTCAAGCCTTATGCCAAAAAGGCCCTAACATGTTTTTTGCACATAGCATGTACAATTCTGAATATTTTATAACAAATTTAACACATTTCATGTAAAACTTAATAACTTAACACATTTATCGAAATTGGCTTCAAAAGCAAAAAAACGACCACAAACTTTTGATTATTAGAGAGGCCAAAACCTTTAAACGCGATTATCTCGGAATGGCCAAAATCAGTTAAGGCCCTTTTGGCATAAGGCCGACGTTATACAGAAGACACATGCGATTTGGATTGGAGGATTTAAAAACAAGAAAGATGGTGTTCTTTTGAATAGAAATCTAAATTGGGTGTTTGATGATTATTTCAGATATTTAGGTATAGACTTTTGTACGGATTTGCCCAAATTGATAATTCACAATTATAATGAAAAATTTAAAGAAATAAAAAGTCAAATGACATCGTGGTTAAGACGATACTTAACTGTTCTTGGAAGAATCACTGTTGTCAAGTCATTGTTGGTATCCAAATTAAACTACCTTTTTTTGTCCCTCCCTTATCCTGGTGAAAATCTTTTGAAAGATATAAATGCTCACTTTTATAGATTTATATGGGGGGAGAAACCTGATAAAATAAGTAGAAATCAAATGTCACAAAGTTACTCAGACGGAGGGGTTAAAATGATAGATATATACACACATTGCCAATCATTAAAAATATCCTGGATTAAGAGATTAGTAATTGGCTCAATAGATAGCAATATCCTCTGTCTTTTGCAATCTTTCTTGCCTGAACGGCAAGATTTAAAATTATATATGGGAAACAATTATTTTCGGGAACTGGCAGGTAAAACAAAGAACATTTTTTGGAAAGAAATGTTCATGGCTTATAGTACGCTCTTGTCCATGCATTATGATAACATTTCTTGCCAACCCTTATGGAATAATGATTACATTAAAATAGGCAATAGCTCAATATATAATAAAAAATTGTGTCAAAAGGGAGTTCGTTTTGTTAACGATATTTTAGACACAAATGGTGATTTTTTCTCTTTGGAACACTTTCAAGAAAAGTATAATATTCAAATAAATTTTCTTTTTTATCGTGGATTATGCGATGCAATTAGACAAGGGTTTAACAATTGTACTATTTTTAACAAGGTGCCACAACCTCTTTTCCCAGATACAATGGCATTTGTTATGAAACGTATTAAAGGATGTTCACATATCTATGCAATTTTATTAAAAAGAAGAAAAGGACAATGTAAAAGTTTTCTTAAATGGAAATGCATTTTCGACCTGAATGATAAGAGTTGGGGAACATATTGTTCTATTGGATTTAATTGTACTATTGATGTGGGCTTACGATGGTTTCAGTTTAAAGTCTTGCAACGCATATTATATACGAACGATCTACTGTTTAAAATGAATTTAGTCCCAAGAAAAGAATGTACATTTTGTAATGAACAGACTGAAACAGTTATACATCTGCTATGTGATTGTACGCATGTTAAAAATATTTGGGGTAGGTTAGAACACTGGATTAATACTGGAACCGGAAATAAATTAACATTTTCATTACAAGATAAATTA
Source organism: Strongylocentrotus droebachiensis (assembly GCA_035222895.1). NCBI lineage: Eukaryota > Metazoa > Echinodermata > Echinoidea > Camarodonta > Strongylocentrotidae > Strongylocentrotus > Strongylocentrotus droebachiensis. The sequence goes on along the minus strand of JAVYIG010000711.1, from coordinate 93,800 downwards.
TTTGGTTTAAAAGGTTCAAATAATTATGCATTGAATTGTATACTGATTGTGGTGCGACAGATGGTGTATACTTCCAAAATAAAGAAACAATTGCCCGACTTTGATAATATTAGAGTTTCGATTACAAATTACTTCAAAAACGAAAAGTATATTGCAAACTCGAATTGTAGAAATAATAAATTCACAAGAAAATGGTTTCAATTCAGGAATTTGTTTACTTAAAATGATATTTTTTCTGTATTTGTTTTTCTTTCCATGAGTGTTAGAAATGAATTATTGATTTGTTATTTTGTGTTAACTCAACAGTTCATCAATACTTGTATCTTGAAAAGCCAATTTTATTTTATTTATGTTAATATGTAAATTACCTTGAATATATATTTTTGTATGTGTTTCGAATGAAAATCAATAAAATCCCTGTGGAGGGAAAAATATGAAAAAAAAAAAAAAAAATCATATCAACTGGTGCAGATCGAAGCCTTCTTGAGGTAAGATTATCAGGTCTCGAGGGCGAGCAACTTTCACCAAAATGGTCAAACTAACAGCCGCAATTGCTGAATATCTAATGTTAAACTGTTTATCAATGTATTTGTATCTCCTTCAGATGATTATTATTTGTATTTTCTTTTCTTTTTTTTGTTTTTTGGTAATACCATGTGCCTTTTTTTTTCTTCATGTGCACAGTTACAGGATGTTCAGATGGATCTCCATCGATCACGATCGAGTGTGACCCAGGATCAACGATCAACATCACCAAAGGAGTATGTGTGAGGGTTCCTTCTTGTGATGCTTATGACCCCTCCATGGATAGCCAGTGTGAAGACGGTGACTTGACGGGACCGTGGGCTGGGTATTGCGCGACTCAAAATCCATGTGGCATCACTTGCACTGGGAATGATGATCATTGCGCGGGAGGTTATTCATACGCCTACGCCGATTACAAATGTAAGTATGCATATAAGATGGCTAAGTCAAACGAAGTTGTTAGCCAAATCCATTATAGACTATTATTGCATCAAGTCTGTGAGGTATTTCTGACAAGAAAATAACACAAAGTGAAAAATATCCTTTGAGAGGGTATATGATAGCACTGTCTGAATGATGAATACATTAATCTTTAAAAAGACTGTATTAGTATAAATATATCTGCGACAACGTGATACATGCTTTACTTGAAGTTGAATATCAATATACATGATAGCATTTCATAGTTAAAGGAATCGACCGTGTTAATGAAGACTCTGTGGCACAAATTATATTTTTAATATTCATTAGGGTTTTAGGATGACTAGAAGATGTCATCTAGGCCTAATTACCAAATGCATGAAATGTTATATCTAATCCACTCTCATTTTTTGTGAAAGTCGACTCGAACTAAATCGAATAAATATTCATAGACCTTGCTCCATTTATATTAATCGTCAAGGTGGTGGAGGGATGAATAAGATATTGACATTATAAATGGGGATGCAGAGACACATATGAGGTTATTATGATAATAAAAGGTTTATATTGTCAACATGATACAATGTACAGCGAAGAAATCAGGGAGCATGGGCGTCAATGCATAGGGGAATGTGTGTGCATGGACACGTCCGCCGTATACCCAGAAAATAGTTCACCCAGGCCCTCTCTGAAGTTGATAGACCCGGTCAATAGCATAGAAATAGAGAAAGATGCAATCATGTTAATTTTGTAATAATTGTTATCCCATTTTATCTCATTTTTATCCCTTTTGTATCACATTCACAGGTATTTCAAATAGAACAACTGAGGCAACAAGGGTGAGTTATCAATGGTTCAATCCTTTTAATCCTCAATTTATCATTAAACAACAAAATGAAACAATGAAGAATGATTAGCGATAGCATCGGTACATAATCTCCTCCAACGAGAACAATTCGTAGACATCAAACTTCGTATTGATATATATTCAGGACCTCTATGATTTTAGGACTGTGGAAATTTGATGAAGTAAATGAAATATCTGTTATTCGTTTCTCTTGAATTTCAGGGACCTACCAGTCAAGCTCCAGTGTCAGGTAAATGATTATATCCTTCCGTAGAATACACTCACACAGATGCACGTACACGCACACACGCACGCACACACTCCCCACACATTAACCTTAATGTACAAAATTAGCCTATAGTCATGTCAAGGATGTCAAAGTGCATTTGATATCACAATGTGACTTCTCCTCAAATTCTTCAAGATTTGTTTTTCCTCTCTTTTAGAGCGCGTTATTGCTGGTTCGTTGTTCATTCAACAAAAATGCTTGACAAAAAGAATACATGAACATATTAAAAGGCATTTCACATGCAACCACAGGTCCTTGTTAAGCAAAGTCCAGATTTATATCAGAGAAAGAAACGTTGTGCATCTGCTTTTTGTTCTTGTAATACTCAACGGATCTATTTTGTGCATAATATGCTTGTTTGTTCAGAATATTTTTTAGTTTTTTTCAGGAAAATATTCATATAAATATTTCTCCTCAAAAAGCTCATATATCCGAAGTCTGCAGTAATTTAGGAGAAGTTGGTATTCATAAAATATGTTTCTTCTTCTTTTTCGGTACTATTGTTATCGCTTAGATTTGTTTTTAATTTCTAATGTTTTTTTTTTAATCCTATATTTTAAAATGTCATGTTTAATAAATCGTTTTATCTTATCTTATAAAACATAGATTTAATATTACATTTTTCTGAAATGAATTTGTTATTTGTTATGTATAATGTGTTTCGTGTACTTTTTAGTGTATAGGGCTTCTTTGGGAAGCAAGCCATCAAAAGTTATGTTGTTGCCTTGAACAGAACTACCCTACGGAGGTCAAACTGAATAAATTAAACAATGAATAAATATCTCATCTTCAAGACTATATGTTTTACCTTATACTCAATAATAGATCCAGTGCCACTTGGAGCAGACGTAGTCCGTCGAAAGGCTACTCTCTTCAAACGGATCCACCAAGGAGGGCGCCTTCGAAATCACGCGATCAAAACCAAACATGGCTCGTCATTTGTCAGATGCGTTGCCGAGTGTAACGAGCTAGATGACTGCGTGTCATTTATCATCGGCAACGGTGTGTGCGAGCTCAACAACCAGGTGGTAGGCGGCATCGGTGTCAGCAGAGACGACTTTGTTAAAGACGAGGGATTGAAATATTATGAGAAACAATAGACCAGGTCAAATTCTTTTAAATGATTGTAATAAATATTAAGAAGGAGAGAAAATGTAAATAGCGATGCCAGTGATGCATAGCAATGCGGGTTTCGATTGACAGATTTTTGTTTTCAGCTTCTTGGGCAAAGATGTAGTAAGCTTGGCGTAGAAAAGGGCCGGCATACCCTCAAATTTACATTGTTTATCGTTACCATTCTTTTTGGAAAGAAATTTAGAAAATTTGATGGTCATAAAATAACATTTTGTTTTTTATTTTTAACCAAAATCATTCAGCAACGATTCAATTCGTTAGTGCTTGTACCCTACTATAATCATTACGCAAGTGTCATGACAGGTATATCATCGAACTGTCTCTTTTGACTTTTCTATCATTATGATTTCAAAGAGTACGCACGAATCCCCGCCAACCAATTTGAAAATGTATGAACTGGCTCATATTAAATAGAGATATTTATATCATTACTGTCTTAATTATGACGGATACTAAATATTAATAATTTGAAATAATATTTTGAAAAAGAAAAAAAAATATACATTATATTTGTTTATGTTTTAATTCAATAACAAAACCTTTACTTTTCAATGAGGGGGAAATCATAGCCGAGAAGGTAAGAGTTACATTTGGTGAACAAAAATATATAATAGGGTAGCAATTGTAACTCGTTTCTTTAAAACTCCTGAAATAGAGCGGTTGAAAAAAAATCTATTTCATTTATGTTATTTAAAAAGAAAATGAAGGAATTATTTCTCTTAAAATATAATTGTTAACTTTTGAGGTACATTTTGTATAGCGCAAGTTATGTCAAGTTATGTATTTCCTTTTTTAGCTTGTTATTCAAATACGCTTGTTATACGCTAAGGGGCATGATTTTAATTTTTTGTTTTATATTCTTGTATATTCTTGTAACGAATGTCTTATCTTAAGCCATGTTCTATTTTTACCTAATAATTATCAATTATGTTACTTAGGGACGTTGCGCTTCAAACATTTTTTGTTTAAGCATTGTTCCTACTATGTATTATATATCAATGTAACCCACTGTATTTTATTATCTGTAAACAGTTATTTTACATGGTGAATGAATAAAACAAACAAACAAATTTATGCGAAACCTTCACCTCAAAATAGCACAAACTAAGTTATGCAATTTGCGTGGCTGGCAGTTGGAGTACAAAGGATAATAGGTGAATGAAATGCTTCAACACCTCAAACACCTGGGAAGGTAGCATCCATCATTTGAGTACATTTAGTTGATAAACGACTCCGCATATTACATCATGCAATCAAGAAAAGGGCGAGAAACTGTACTTTATTCTTGCTTCATGCCCTTCTCATACACTTTGTTGGGGAATCTTGTAGATTGATAGGCAAGAATCCAATTAATCTCTCAGAACAACCAAATTTATTCTGTGGGGTTAGTTCTCCTTTAACTAAAGCAGTTTTATTTGTAATTAATCACCTCTTATACCCCCTTCACATACACGGATTTTGCTTACGAGTCCTTACGGATCGCCAACTCGTAGTCGATCGCATGCATCCGTAAATAACTCGCTGGTATCCGTAAATAACTCGTCACAACTCGCAACAACTCGTAGGCACTCTTGAGGATCCGTGAAAGGAGAGGCAATTTTTTTGACATGTCAAAAATCTTCTTACGAGTGTCCACGGATTGATTTGTCCGTAAATAGCTCGTAAATAGCTCGTGACAATCCGTAACCATCCGTAAACCGCTCGCAACAACACGTACCCATCCGTAAACTGCTCGCAAGAATCCGTTAATGACTCGTAACAGATTTTTGTAACGATTCGTTACGGTTATTTTACGATTTGTTTACGGATTATTTACGGATTATTGCGAGCAGTTTAAGAATAGTTGCGTGTGCTTACGTGTCGTTTACGATTTTAGTCGGGTCATTTTACGATGGCTTTACGGATTGATACGGGTTATTACGAGCATTTTACATGTAGTTACGAGTACTTTACGAATAGATACGTATACTTTACGTATGCTTATGAACTGCTTACGATTTGGGGAAAGGTATAAAAGCTGCAAATTCGAACACTTTATTTTCAGTTGTTATTTTTTGGCTAAAAATCGTAAGGACTCGTAAATACTCATAACTTACTCGTAACTATTCGTAACAACACGTAAACAGGTAGTAACTAACACGTTAGTTGCTCGTAGTTATCCGTGACAACTCGTAACAAATCGTGGACTGTTGCCGTAAATACATCGTAATAACTCGTAATAATCCGTAATAAACCGCAAACAGCTCGTAATAACTCTTAAACCGGTCGTAAAAGTGGCCAAATCGTAAAGATCCGTGAAAGATCTGTGAATTTGTGCGATCCGTAAGGACTCGTAAGAATAATCCGTGTATGTGAAGGGGGTATAAACCTTTATCGAATGCAATACTCAAAACGCTAAGGCAACACTAAGGCATGAGTTGAAGCGTATCCGGACACCTACCCACTGGACATCCACCCCCAGTAAACTACCCTCTATAGACAAATACCCAGTAGCACAACTACCCCTGGAGAACTACCCCTAGGACAACTACCCCCAGACAATTATCGCCTAGGATAGTTGTCAGGGGGTCGTTGTCCTAGGGGTAGTTATCCGGAGGTAGTTGTCATAGGGATAGTTGTCTGGGGGGTAGTTTTCCAGGGGTAGTTTCCGCGGGAAGTTGTCCTGGGGGTATTCGTCCTAGAGGGTGGTTGTCCTAGGGGGTAGTTGATTGGGGGTGGTTATCCGGGGGTGGATTTCCAGAACCGAGTTGAAGAAGTATATGTGTATTACAACTTTATCATTATTTGCAAAATAAAACCTTTTACCATGCAGAAAATTATAGAAATTGAAAAAGTTGTATTTAATTTGTGGCTAAGAAATATCGGGTTACAAACTAGTTAGAACAATATCGAAAATAATATATATTAAAATCTGACCCATCATTTACGAATGTTGATGGGGCAAAGATCTGGAAGGACAGAACATTTCCGAACCATGGATCCATCTGTAATACATCTGTAACTCCTGGTAGTGGTTATGATCATGAAAGGGGCACTTTTTGAAACAAGCAAGAGTGTTTAAGGTTTTCATGAACAAAACAACAACAAAAAAGAACAAAATCTGCCGTTGTATTGTAATGAAATAACAGGACGATTACTATGGTTTTGCATAGCGCACTTAAAATTGCTAACTCACCCTTTTTTTCCAATTCCCCCCCCCCCCTCTCTCTCTCTCTCTCTCACTCTTTCTACATCTATATATTTGTCTCTCTTCTCTTCGGTTCTCTCTTTTGTTCTATTTTTCGCCATTCGAGGAGGGTGGAGGCAGTTTGTTATATGTAAATCAGACTACATGTACCTTTCAATGGAAGTACCCACTTCAATCACATTCAAAAGCAACATAAACGAGGTTTTCTACTTATCACTAAAAAGCTTGTACCACAATCTGATGTACTATATTTATCATTTCTCTCTAACTCCTCCTCTCTCACTGTCTACATCTCTCTTAATCTTCTGTGCTCATAACATCCAAATTTATCTATTTTCCACCTATATCTCTACAACATTTTATAATGCAATTCATCGCCTTGTCTGAGGGCATCCTTTTAAGCTGTTGCTCAGAGTCACCGATGTATGTATAAACATAGATGTGCAATAAACTAGGTTATGCTAGGGCGGAAAGTTCATCTGTTCAGTAACGCTTTAAGCAGTATCACAGCCATGAACAACAATAAAGTCATCAACTTGTGTTATGTGTGTATATAAATCATGTATTTAATATGTGCTGTATTTATTACTAGTACCATGGTCTTCAGGCTAATCAATTTATACATAACAGGAAATATTTAAAAAATACCGGTACTTAAAATAGATATAATAGTATAATACACTTCTTTCACCTAGAAATGAAGCACAAAATTTAAAGATAATGAATTAGAATAAAACTTCCCTTCTGGATTATTAACAACTCTTTGTGACCTACATGTTTCTAAAATTAAATTAATCTCAGGAAAATCTGAAATTCTAAAACAAAGATGTGTTAGTGTATATTTTTCCTGGGGTCCTTAGATTACTAACATCTCTTCAACATATGATTTGTCATAAAAAATATACCGTAAACATACACAGGTAGTCTAAACAAAGCTAGTACTGAAATTTATCACATCTAAACATTTGATGCAGAAAAAAAATAGACATCTCTTATGTTTAGTCAGGGTGTCCAAGTAAAATTACTTCATTTAACCCAATATTTTGAAATTCCCATGGTTTCCCATTTCTAGATTAATTGCTATTGTCATTTTAAATTTGCAATTTGTGTACACTTTCTACTGTCATTGTATTTTATTTGAATCTGTTTTTGTTCCCTCTGCTTGTAATTTGTATATGTTTTTTAAATATGTAAAGTCAGTAACAATTCAACCGTAAAGGTTGCGAGTATTGAATAAAATAAATCTTCAATCTTTAATCTTTAAATTGAGTAGGACTGGAAGTTTGGCATAACACAATTTCATAAAGTCCTATAGAAAAAATTAAACATGTCAAGTTTCAAATAATTCTAACTCATTAGATGTGCTTTGGACTTCTCACCCGGAAAACAGAACATGGTTTATTACTGATAAATAGAACTAAATAAAAGCTCAAGCTTACTGCTAAACTTGATAAATAAAGTAATTTCCAGAGATTACATATAAATATAATGCACCAAAATATACTTCCATTTGAGAAATATTCATGATCATAACATTACCCATACTTATCACCTGAATCAATTGAACATTCATAGTACATGATACTTCATCAACTAATACATCATCACAAATATAAATATCTCAGGCACTTTTAAACAAAGTTTCCGCCAATCCCAGTATTGATTTTCATGATTCCTACGACATGTACATTTTCCTCCACAATTTGCATTAATAAGATATTACCACAAATGAATGCATAAATATTGACCTACATGTATGTATATTAATTGTTCTGAAATTGCACTTAACTTTAAGTATACACATGTACAGTTTTGCATATCATCTTTTTTTAACAGTATTGTCTAACTAATTTCACAGAGGAACACAAATATCAAGGGAACATATCAAATTTATACCAAATTTATAAAATCCAGTCAACCCCCAACATATCAATATACGTGTAACTTTACTATAGATTTTAAAGAAAATGGCTAGTAGTTAAAAGAGATACTGTTATAAGGTTTTTATACATAGATTTTATTGATCTTTGGTGCTGCCAATTTGACATTTCTCTATGGCAGGTACATGTACATAAACGGCTCATTAAAAATAAGACAAACTAAAATCAAATAAATATAAATATAAAACTTTGAGCCAGAATGATCATGGTCATTGGGATTAAAACGATGGCAATTATTTTTTAAGAAATTTCTTTTAAAAAGTAATCCTAAATACATGGTAAAGTCATGATAAGAGTCCAAAGGAATTGAATATAGGACAATATATTACTCTTTCTCACATGCACATTGCTGACAAAATGTGGTCTCTTCCACACAAAAATACATCTTTGCCTACTTAAAAGATCTGCATTGCTAGAAGGAACTTGACATCGGAGTCTAAGACTAGAATTCTTTTGTCATCTTACTCTTCGTTCCCAAACGATGCAGCAGACTGCTTTAAAAATGTATTGCCAAAGTGTGGTCCCTTCCACCAAATAAACAAATAAACAGGCCTATCTTAAGTTTAAAATCTGCATTGCTAGAAGGAACTTCACATCGGACTAGGATTCTTTTGTTATCTTACTCTTCGTTCCCATACGATGCAGCAAACTGCCTTAAAAATCTATTGCCAAAGTGTGGTCCCTTCCACCAAATGGCAAATAAAAAATACACAAGCCTACCTGAAGTAAAAGATCTGCATTGGTAGCAGAACTTTACATTGGACATGGATTCTTTTGTCATCTTACTCCTTGTTTCCATACAATGCAGCAAACTGCCTAGAAAATCTATTGCCAAAATGCATTCTCTTCCACTAAATAAAAAATACACAGGCCTACCTTAAAGGAGCTACATAAAGAAAATTTACTAACAACTGATAATTAGAACAAATAACATATGGATGGAAAGATTTTCTCTTGTAAAACACGAATAATTTGCTGAGAAATCATATAGATATCATGGAAAGGCGTAAAATGCAATTTTTCAAGACCCTTCTTAGACCCCTAAGCGCCCACGAACGTAAGCCAAACACACGAGCGTAGCGAGCTCTGAATAGTGACGTCACACCCTGGACAAACAGCTCGGTACCGGCCGCATACCGGAGTCGCGCGTGTATTAGTCTGCAGCTAGACAGTGACGTCATACGAAGGACTGCTGAAGGCAGTAAATCTGGATCTCAAAACTAACATTTTTTAAAGTTGATTTCTGCGGGCCCCAAACATATTTTGAAGAGGAAATTTGTTGTCTTTGATCAGTAAGGCTTCCCCTTCGCAATGATATGAATTTTGCATCAATTCAATACACTTTTGCTTCTTGGTGTGACTCCTTTAAGTAAAAGATCTGCATTGCTGGAAGGAACTTTATATTGGACTAGGATTCTTTCTTTATCTTTAATACTCTTTGTTCCAGTACGATGCAGCAAACTGCTTTAAAAATCTATTGCCAAAATGCAGTCTCTACCATCAAATGGCAAATAAAAAATACACAAGCCTACCTTGAGTAAAATATCTGCATTGCTGAAAAGAAATTAATATTGGACTAGGATTCTTTTGACATCTAACTCCTCGTTTGCAGCAAACTGCCTAAAAAATCTATGGCATAATAAAAAGGTACTAAAGTGTACAGAGCCTCACATTTATATGAAAAATATACAAGCGAGTATAAATATATAAGCGAGTATAAATATATAAGGGACTGAATATTAAACGCAGAGACACTTTTCTTTCTCATCCGACCATTCCTTTACTGTTAAAAAAAATGAAATTCCTGCAGTTTACACCATACTATATAAACAAGTCTTTACAGGACATTTGTCACTTAACATTGTTCATTACAATAAAAAATTATCTACCTTGTCCTTCTTGCGCCAAAGACTACATACATTCATATACACTGCAAAGGTGGTATAAACGTGAGGACAGTTAAAGTAAAGATGTCAAACTTAGGAACTTAAACATGTATGTAGATGTACTATGAAGGTTAATGAACAAAAACATGTTATGATTATGTGTACATGGACAGAGCCTTGTGCTTTATTGCATACAACTTGCAATAATATGTAATCAAATAAATATGTTCTGATAGCCAATGAGAATCAAGGTTTCTGTTATCACTTATCGATGGGTGTATTCTGGAAAACGTTGCCAAACGGGCTCAAACTGTGTGCGAACGGACTGAACGTAGAAGAAACTGTTTACGATCTGTTTAAGAACTTTATGGACGGGCTTTGACTGGCTTGGACGGGAAGGGTGCTCTATAACTTTGAGCCTGTTCAACATTTCCCCGTCCTTTTTTTTTGTTTTGTTGGGGGGGGGGGGGCCTCGAAAACTTGAAAAATCGCACCCCCCCCCCCCCTTGAGCGCCAGGGGTGGTGGCCCATCTAAAAAAAAAAAGGTCAAATTAACGTTTTTTTTGCCCAGGGGTGGGGGCCCCGGCCCTCAACCCTGGATCCGCCACTGCCAAAAGGTGATGGTGAGATAAGCACGTTTCACCATTAATTTCATTTCATAAATATTTATTTGGGTTTTGGGGTTGATCCATCAGAACATTTCTATAGCATAATTGATACGTATGCTCAATTCATTGGATATTATTTATCACAAATAAACATTTTTCATTGATTGTGCATGTAGGCCTACCGACACCTCACTTCCTTTCGATATTTCGATGCTAATTGTTACCAAAAGGTGATGGTGAGATAAACACGTTTCGCCATTAATTTCATTTCGTTAATATTTATTTGGGTTTTGGGGTTGATCCATCACAACATTTCTATAACATAATTGATACGTGCGCTCAATTCATTGGATGTTATTTATCACAAATAAACATTTGTCACAACTAAGCCGAAATTCATTTAGTCGGAGCGTGGTGTTCTCATTTTTGGACATTCAAGTGTCTTGGCAATGAAAGCGAAGATACGTTTTTAGACCCTGAATTAATGGGAAAAGAGAGTACAGATAATAACAGAGAGAGAGAGAGAGAGAGAGGAAGGGAGAGACAGACACAGGGAGAGAGGATGGGAGGGGAGCAGGGAGAAAGAGATCAAACTAGCAAGCAGATGTGTTACAGGGAATGAGACTAAAAGGGATAGAGAGACGTGAAGAGAGTACGATGGCAAGAATGAGGGAGAGAGGTAGAGAGAGAGGGGGAGGGGAGAGATGAAACGTCGATTGTGAATAATACTGATAAAGAATTACTTTAGTTCGGCCAATAGGAACCGCAGAAGATTTCCCCTGTTAAAGCCTCTTAAAATGTGCATGTTTTATCATATCGTGCCTTTCGTTTCGTTTGGCGGAGACATATTATAAGGCGCGTATTCTACTAAAATTTGGGTTCCCGCTTCTTATCAATATCTGGTACAAAAGAAACTACTCTGCATGAGGTATAATTTTTCCTTTTTGTGAAACGTGATTTTAGACCCAGAGTAAGTTGGCCTTCGGTTCAACTGAATTAGTAGTATACAGATCATAGGTAGAGAAAACTACTGCATCTCTGGATTGGTTTCAAAACTTTTATTCTATTCAGAAGAAGAAAAAAACATTACCATGGATTCAAAGCGGAAGACAATCATGACCATCTTTATCATTCACGGCTTATTAGAAACCCCAGCTGGATCTGCTGTTGAAAGAGGTAAGAAATATTGAATGTATCGGTGGTAAACAATATTAGCTGACGACAATTGCTCCGCGGTCAAATAACCTACACCAAATTAATTTCTTAACTTAACCTCGTCCCAACCCTAACCCTTACCATAAACCTAACCCAAAACTCAATGATAACCCTTAGCCTAACCCTTAGCCTATAACCCAATACCTTTGATGAATAAATCCCACGGAAATTGTCACAGGAGCAAAATTGATCTGGTGACAAATTATTGCTCCTTTGCGAATATTCCTAACTTTAAAAGTTGACCAAGCACTTATAAGCCTCATCCAAATCCTAACCTTTACCATAAAGCTAACCTAACGACAACATGATTTCTATATTTTTTGAAGAAATAAATCCCGGGTAGGGCTAATTGTCGCAGGAGTAAATGTTGGGTCACCGATCTGGCGATGATTGCTTCAAAGCCAATATTATACAATTGCAGCTGAATAAATTCAAGGAGCAACATCAATAGTAATCATTCACGTTTAACATGATGCCAAATACACATACTTGCTTTTTGAGCAAAGCCTTGTTAAAGTTCATATCATGTATATATATTTTTTCTGCTTGTACCATGTTTTAAATTAATACACAGACTGTATTACGTCTTTGATTTTCTCTTGTAAGAAGGGCATGAAGGGCATGAAGGAATGTACAGTGGAAAATTATTCCTAGCAGTGGGACCAAAAGTTGATATAATGAACTTACTTACATCTAGATGAATATTTCTTCTCCAGAACTAAACCACATTTCATATCATTGCTGGTCTGTAAATGAATGCTCGAAGATGAATGAATACCTACAAGAATACAAGATAATAAAAAGCCAATAAATCAACTCAGACGTAAGATATGGGAGAGATGCAGGGAGATGCATCCACTTTCTTACTCTCTCGCAAACTCTTAACTCTCTGAGATTCATGCCATTAGTAATTGAGTTTGAATAATCAAAATACTGTTGTGCATCAATCTACAGTCTTAAACATTTTGTTGCATTATAAATAAACAATTATGCAGTGTTGTTTGAATGGAAAGATAAACACCTACACACTAAAACATCGCTGAAGTAAAATGTATCTTTCTGAACATTTGAGAATTGAGAACTTGCTGTAATAAAGTTGAAGGTCAGATAAGTTTTATTCATTGTGTTCCTGTCTTTTAGTGATTGTGAAGTGGTGATCACATTAAGCCGTATCAGGACAATTACCCCCTGGGCAATCACCCCCCGGAAAATTACCACCCGGAAAACTACCCCCCACGGACAATTACCCCCCAGAAAATTACCCCCCGGAGAATTACCCCCCGAGGACAATTACCCCCCAAGGACAATTACCCCCCAGAAAATTACCCCCCGGAGAATTACCCCCCGAGGACAATTACCCCCCAAGGACAATTACCCCCCGGAAAATTACCCCCGAGGACAACTACCCCCCGAGGACAATTACCCCCCGAGGACAACTACCCCCGAGGACAATTACCCCCCGAGGACAACTACCCCCGAGGACAATTACCCCCCGAGGACAACTACCCCCGAGGACAATTACCCCCCGTGGACAATTCCCCCCGAGTACAACTACCCCCCTTTTCCGAGGACAACTATCCCCGATGACAATCACCCCCGAGGAATTTGTAACAATAATGACACATAATGCGAGCTTCTCTCCAAATTGCTCTTTATAGAAAATTTCATAAACTTTCAATTTCTATGTTATTTGTGAAGTTCATTTCAGTGTTTTCAAGTTATTCACTTCGATGTGGGGGGGGGGGGGGGGTGGGAGTTGCCAAATTCCCCCGAAGTTTTGCTACCGAGTAAATTTCAGAAATTATATTTTTTAAAGAAATTCAATAATACATTGCGCGCAGATGAGTACGCCTTACAGCCTCTCTCACCAACAATGGCAAAACAAAGAAATTAGGATGTAATATTTCATTTATGCATCCTCTGTCACTTTTTAAGCTGATCGTGTATTTGTCTTTGTATAATGGGCCCTCGACCATGATCCGAAATTAAGGTTTTCTTCACGTTATCTATATATTTCTGTTATCTATATATTTATGTTGTCATGCGGGAGTATGATATGCGCAGGTCGAGGGTTCGAATCACGATACCGGCACTAATATCCTTTTTCAAGATATTAACCTGCACTTGCTACTCTCCACCCAGGTGTTAAATGGGTACCCGGTAGTATGCGACCGTCATTGTTGGTCACAACGGTGTCGATTTTTATCCGTGGTTGGGGGGGGGGGGGTGATAGGTGCCAAAATAATTTCGGCAATGGATCAAAGCAACCAAGAGGTAGAAGTGTGTGGCAGGTTGCACCCCCTCCCTTACAAGTTATTAATTTTTTCAAGTCACCCTCAATAAAGATAACATTTCAGAGAATATGGGACCCATGTGGGCTTGCAACTTGGGTTATTATCCTCTCAAGCGCGTAGCAAGGATTTTATTTTAGGGGGGCGGTAGTGAGCACGCGAAGCGCGCTCCCTAAAGGGGGTGGCTGCAGGGAGGGGGGTTTTCCCCGTCCCACGCGAAGCGCGGAAGCTTTGATGTTTCATTTAATTATTAGAGAAAGAAGACGATTCGTTGTACCGTTCTCGACTCTTAATCCTTGTCTAAATTCAATTTCTTTTGACCTTTAATTAAATTATTAGAGAAAGAAGACGATTCGTTGTACCGTTTTCGACTCTTAATCCTTGTTTGAATAAAGTTCCCCTTCCTCCGCGCGTAGCGCGGAAGCTCTGACATTTCATTAAATTGATAAAGAAAGAAGACGATTCGTTGTACCATTCTCGACTCTTAATCCTTGTCTGATTTCAGTTCCCCCCTCCCGCGCGAAAGCTTTGACGTTTCATTAAGTTACTAAAGAAAGAAGACGATTCGTTGTGCCATTCTCGACTCTTAATCCTTGTCTGAATTCAGTTCCCCACCCCCCCCCCCCCCCCCCCTCCCGCGCGAAACTTCGACGTTTCATTACATTATAAGAGAAAGATGACGGTTCGTTGTACCGTTCTTGACTCTTAATCTTTTTTCTTCCTACGTCCTCTTCCTTTTTTCTTTCTCTCTCTCTCTCTTTTTTTTGGCCGGCGTTTTTTACGCGCGCCTGTATACGCGCCTGTATTATCTCTCTCTCCCACTCTCTAATTCTTTTTTTGCACTTTTGCGCTTCGCGCTTGATATTTAGCTCGTTGCTTTTTAACGCTGCGGCTTTGCATTTGGCGCACTGCATTTTTATGATGCTGTTGATTGAATAAATTGATCAATTCCTGATGAAGCCGTATGAGCGAGAATTCAATTTATTCTTGTCTCATATACGGATGTCTCATTTACGTATGTATTATGAAAATGAGATAGCAAAATGTGTATATTGATGGTCATCTTGCGAGTAATAACCATTAACTACTCTCATCGGGCTCTCATCATTAATGTTTCTCTTCCTTTTTTTTTGACGGTGAATTGTTGGGGGATGATTGGACAGGCCACCCCCCCCCCCTCCCCCCCCCCCCCCCCCCCCCACCTGGGATCGACACCCATGAACATAGCACTTGGCGAGTGCCTGAGTCATGCAAAATAGATAGTCTGTGAAGAATTTGGGATTTGGGAGAAACTTTTCATTTTTTAAGAGGGTACCATGACTCAAAAAGTTGAAATAACGCTGCTCAAGAGAAATGTATTTCTATGCATTTTGAGAAGCGCTTGACAATTACCTAAAACTTACATCCTTCGTGGAAATCAGCAGCCGCACTGCCGTTGTATAACTTATATGTATTAAAGGGAAATGTTTAGTAACGAGGAAGACAACGTGCTAGTATTTGAGCGAATATGGGTTCATGAAGGGGGTCTTATAGGCTCGTAGCCATCTCTCAATGTATCAGATCGTCTTTTGCTATTGAATCCTGATTGTCCACGGGGGGTAGTTGTCCTCGGGGGGTAATTGTCCTCGGGGGTAGTTGTCCTCGGGGGTAGTTGTCCTCGGGGGGTAATTGTCCTCGGGGGGTAGTTGTCCTCGGGGGGTAGTTGTCCTCGGGGGGTAGTTGTCCGGGGGGTAATTTTCCGGGGGGTAATTGTCCACGGGGGGTAGTTGTCCTCGGGGGGTAATTCTCCGGGGGGTAATTTTTCGGGGGGTAATTGTCCTTGGGGGGTAGTTGTCCTCGGGGGGTTATTCTCCGGGGGGTAATTTTCCGGGGGGTAATTGTCCTTCGGGGGTAGTTTTCCGGGGGGTAAATTTCCGGGGGGTGATTGCCCAGGGGGTAATTGTCCTACAACCACATTAAGCTAATAGATGTAGAACAATTAAATTTCTTAAATTGCCGAGGAAACCATGGATAAATGGGATAATTTTGATCATTGCAAATTATGGTTATACGATATTGGGCGTGAAGGTAAGCTTGCTACAACTTCTGTAAAATATTTAATCTTCACAAAGATCAATCACTCAGACGAACATTATTAGCACCAGACGGGAAAATGCGCCTTGACATAATGACTTAGAAAAAGAAAGAAAGAAGGAGAAGATGAAGAAGAAAAAGAAAAGGATATATATATATATATATATATAAAGGGCGGATCTACGAGGGGGTTTAGGGGGGGTTTAACCCCCCCCCCCCCCTTGGGCTGCCAAGTGAAAATGTGATGTGCATAAAAAAACGCAAAAAAAAAAAAATCGCCTCGCCGCTACGCGGCTCGTGGACGATGCTCCGCATGATAGTAAATACCAGGAAAACATACAGCGGTTCACTAATAACAAAAAAATCGCCTCGACGCTTCGCGGCTCGTGGACGATGCTCCGCATGTAAGTAGATGCCAGGAAAATATCACTTACGGGGGGTTCAAAATAGCAAAGTATAGATGCCAGGAAAACATCACTTACGGCCGGGGGTTCAAAGTAGCCCAAAAAAAAATCGTCTCGCCGCTTCGCGGCTCGTGGACGATGCTCCGCATGACGGTGCCGGGAAAAATTACGGGAGTTCAAAATGGCAAAGAAAATCGACTCGCCGCTACGCGGCTCGTGGACGATATGCTACGCATGATAGTAGATACCGGAGTAGATACCAGGAAAACATCATTACAGGGGTTCAAAATAACCAAAAAAATTGCCTCGCGGCTCGTGGACGATGCTCCGCATGTTAGTAGATGCCAGGAAAATATCACATACGGGGGGTTCAAAGTAGTAGTTGCCAGGGAAACATCATTTACGGGGGTTCAAAGTAGCCCCCCAAAAAATCGCCTCGCCGCTTCGCAGCTCGTGGACGATGCTCCGCATGATAGTAGATGCCAGGAAAACATTTTTTACGGGGGTTCTAAATAGCAACAACAAAAAGGCCTCCCCGCTACGCGGGTCGTGGATGATGCTCCGCAAGTTAGTAGATACCAGCAAAACATCACAGGGGTTCAAAATGGCAACAAAAATCGCCTCGCCGCTTCGCGGCACGTGGACGATGCTCCGCTTCATCATTGGGTCAAACTCCCCCCTTGGCAAAAGCTAGATCCGCCCCTGTGTATACGTGTATATCTCAGCACCCCCGGTGAAAAAATCGTTCCCAGGGCCCTGGCTGAATTCCTAACTTCAACAGTTGACCAATCAATTAATTAACCCCATCTTAAATATAACTGTAGGCCTAAGTTCTGTAACCATAAACTTAACCTAAAGTCAATAATAACCCTTAGGCTAACCCAATACCTTTGCTGAATAAAGCCCAGGGAAATTGTTGCCTGAGCAAAATTGTGGGTAACCGATCTGGCGACAATATACTGCTCCATGGCGAATATTCTACACCAGCTAAATGCCTAACTTCAACAGTTGACCAAACAGTGCTTAGCCTAATCTTAATCCGAGCCGTAACCATAAACCTATAACCTAAAATCGAAGATGACAACACGATCCATATATTTGTAACGAAATAAAGCCCGGAGAAGACCTAATAATGCGTCGGGAACAAAATAATGTGGGATCACCGATCTGGCGACATTTTAATGGCCATTATTCCACACTGTCGAGCCC
This sequence comes from Strongylocentrotus droebachiensis, assembly GCA_035222895.1. Classification (NCBI taxonomy): domain Eukaryota; kingdom Metazoa; phylum Echinodermata; class Echinoidea; order Camarodonta; family Strongylocentrotidae; genus Strongylocentrotus; species Strongylocentrotus droebachiensis. The sequence continues at coordinate 75,772 of JAVYIG010000711.1, read as the reverse complement.
AGGTCGAAAAAACAGTTAGATACCAGTTGAACGAAATGGTACTGGTACCAGTTGATTCCAATTAGCTGGATTCAATATGGATATTGGAATACTGGAATCAACTGGTAACCAATTGATTCCAGTTGGAATACCAGTTGTCAACTGGTACCAGTTGATTCCAGTTAAGTGAACTGGTTTCAATATGGAAATTGGTATAGTGGAATCAACTGGTAGCTGGTACCAGCTGATTCCAATTCGTTAACTGGATTCAATATGGATATTGGAATACTGGAATCAACTGGTAATCAATTGATTCCAGTTGGAATACCAGTTGTAAACTGGTACCAGTTGATTCCGGTTAAGTGAACTGGATTTCAATATGGATATTGGAATACTGGAATCAACTGGTAACCAATTGATTCCAGTTGGAATACCAGTTGTCAACTGGTACCAGTTGATTCCAGTTAAGTGAACTGGTTTCAATATGGAAATTGGTATAGTGGAATCAACTGGTAGCTGGTACCAGCTGATTCCAATTCGTTAACTGGATTCAATATGGATATTGGAATACTGGAATCAACTGGTAACCAATTGATTCCAGTTGGAATACCAGTTGTCAACTGGTACCAGTTAGATTCAGTTTACCAATTTCCATATTGGAAACAACGCTAACTGGGAACAGTTGAATAACCAGTTGATTACCGGTAGCGACCAGCAATCAGCTGATAATCAATAATCAATATTGTTTAGCATCTGGCAACCAACTAGACCACATTTACTTAGACTCTTGCTAGTACCCATCGCATAATCATTTGAGGCGCATTACATTTGAGTATAAGATTAATTAAGTATTTTCGAGATCATATACAAAATTATACATGTTTTTACTTGTTATCAATTATCAATATATCTATGTTTACGTCTTAAATTGGATGTAAAACATGATCAGACATAAATAATATATTTGTCAATTATTGACTAAGAAAATATAAATCACAAAATTAATGTGCATTAATTAATTGTCACATTTGCCTGACAGATCATGATAATAACGTTTTCTGTGAAAACATGCAAATTAATCATGAATATGCATTAGATACATTGAACTGGTTTTTCAACTGGTATTCTACTGGTTTCAACTGGTAAATCATCTGGTAATCATCTACGGGTTTCAACTGGTAATTCAAGTGGTAATCATCTATTGGGTTTTAAATGGTAAAGCAACTGGTAATATATCATGCATCTACTGGTTTCGAACTGGAATCAGCTGGTATCAAAAGGTCCAGTTTGGTCACTGTGCTAGAATGAAGTTATGAATTACCAGCTAGTTAATTAAGCCCATTGGTTTTAACTGGTATCAACTGGTCTAATAATATAATATACGCCTATAGTTAATGGCTTTCAAATGGAATCAACTTGTAAACTACACCCATTGGGTTTCAATATGTTCCAACAGGAAACAACTGGTCTCAAATTGTCCGCTTTGGTTTTATGGGTTTTAAACTGGAATCAACTGGCAGAGCTACCAGTAAGGCCTATTATTTTTTGACTGGTATCAACTGGTGTAACAATTTACCAGTATGGTTAATTGGTTTCAACTGGAATCAACTGGTTTGTTTTCAGCACGTGCCAGTAAGGTCAATGGGTTTCAACTGGGATATACTGGTGCATGTGAAGTTTACCAGTTGTGTCAACTGGTTTCAACTGGTACCAGTTGAATCCAGTTGCAAACAGTAGAATAAACTGGCACATATTCCAGTTCCGTCAACTGGATTCAACTGGTACCAGTTGATTCCAGTAGATACCAGTTGAAAATCCAACTGGTTTCAACTGGTTTTTTCGACCTGGGACCGGAGGTGAATTCCAAAATGTATCAGTTGACCAAGCACTTCTCAGCCCCACTGTTGTCCTAACTCTTACCATTACCTAACCGAAATCGAAGATGACAACATGATACCTATTTTTTTAACGAATGAAGGTGCATTGGAGGTGCAAGTGTCACCAGAGCAAGTATCAGAGCACCAAATTGAGTATTCTAAAATCGTATGCTGAAAGGGGGCTGATCGGGCTGTTGTGTCTTGCCTTTATAACTTTTGTCAACGTTCCGGCGAGCGAGTTTTCTTCTATTATGTCAATCACTGGTGAAAAAGATTTCAGGTTTTAGCATTTCGACTTTATCATCGATAAATTACAAAGAAAGTTTTTGAATGATATTCAAATATTGTGAGATTTGTTCTTATCCTTTTTGAAAACAACTTCTCACCTTGGATACCTGAGGTGATAATTTTATCAGCGCATAATCTTTTTTAACTTATTATGTCTTTGGCGTCATACCTGGGAGGGGAAAAGTGGACACAATCCTAACCCTAATTGGGTCTCTCCATCCGGTATAATTGGTCGGGGTTGTGGAGGTTGATCACCACTATGCATGGGCCCTCCTACTACTCTTACGAGAATATAGTGCAGTGGGTTCTTTACGTGCAAAGGTGGCGACTCTCCTCTACTCGGGCCTCCATTTAATGTTCTATCCGAGGGACGGAATGTTTTTCACCGTTGCACAGCCTGCGTCTAGGATACAGGTGAGGTTCGACATGCATGCAGACGCTTTGCCGATTGAGCCAACTTGCCTCCTTGTTTTATTTGATGTGAAAAGAAAAGATATGGAGCACGATCAAAATAACTGTCGATAACTCAAACCAGACCGATTTCCACAGCCTATTCTCTGTCCCATTTAAATAGTGTTCCCATTACGTAATATGTTTTATTTCATTTGTAATTTATTGCACATCAACATGTAATGGACAAGGCTATTAAAATTGCTTGAGATTGATTTTTGAATGTCTTTGTGATCCTGCTATTAAGAAATCCAGGTAATACTGAAGTAAAAAAATGTACACAATATAAGTATGTGATTACCAGGTCTCGGGGGCGAGCAACTTTCATCAAAATGGTCATAACTACCAGCCGCAATTGCTTAATTTCTAATGTTAAACTGTTTATCAATGTATTTGTATCTCCTTCAGATGATTATTATTTGTATTTTCTTTTTTTGTTTTTTGGTAATATACCATGTGCCTTTTTTTCTTTTTTTTTTCATGTGCACAGTTACAGGATGTTCAGTTGGATCTCCACAGATCACGATAGAGTGTGACCCAGGATCAACGATCAACATCACCAAAGGAGTATGTGTGAGCGTTCCTTCTTGCGATGCTTATGACCCCTCCCTGGATAGCCAATGTTATGACAGTGACAAGACGGCACCGTGGGCTTGGTATTGCGCGACTCACAATCCATGTGGCATCACTTGCACTGGGGATCCAGATTGCGAGGGAGAGTACACCTACGTCTACGCTGATTATACATGTAAGTAGGCATATAATTATGATGGCTAAGTCAAATGAAGTTGTTGGCCAAATCCATTAAGCAAATATTAATCGACTACGAGGGTAATAGTGTATCCATTGCCCGAGTAAAGGAGGTTAATATTTGTTTTATATCCCACATCGGCAATAAGGTCTATTTAAAGTGAATTTTACATAATAATAAGAACTGATTCTGCAGACAGTTTAGCTTCAGCTAAATTTTACAAAGCGCAGCATGCATACATGTAATACAGTCGATGCGCGCTCATTTGACATTGACTTTGACATTTCGCGTAACCTACTTTGCTATGCGTATTCAATGGGTAAGGGTGGGCAAGTGGGGTAGCAGCAAAAAATTACTTTACAATAAGTATTATAAAATGGCTCTAGTATTTTAAGCATCGTGATTGGTCAATACGCGTCACATGACATTGACAAATTTTTGATGCAAGCACGATTTTGCAGAAATGAGTGCAGAAATGAGTGCAGAAAAAGCGCAACAAAAAGTTATATTGCACGTGACCATGGAGATCCAGTGCGCGCGCGTACGTGTAGTACGCGCTCCCTCGAGTGCATTGCAATTATTGTAGGCTACGCGTAGCTAGTATTGTACGTTCCACCATGATCCCCAGCGCAACGTACGCGTAGCTTAGCTCTAGCTAGCTAGCTAGCTTATTAAAAAGCTAATTTTTATTTTACTTTTGCCTTGGATTTAGGCCTGTTTTGACTTTTGGATTTTATAATGAAGCCAGGAATTTCAGCTGTCTGATGTAGACTCGTCTCTAGACCCACTGTATGGATTTTATTTTTAACCAAGGCAATGAATCCCATTGACTTTTTGGTTAGTCTAGAACCAACATAACTCTAGATCTAGATCGAAATCTCGTAGACTCTAACTTAAGATCTAAAGTTTCGTTTGTTGCTATTTGTGTCGCTATTTTCTAAAACAAATAACGCACTTGACCCTGTTATGCGAAACGTAAATGCAGTGTTCGCTCGGTTTCTTCAGATTGTGCGCACTGTAAACTCGCCGCAAGCGGCTCGTTCACAGAGCGGCACCAATCTAAAGAAACCTCGCGTGTACTGCATTCACCGCTATTGCACTCTGGGACGTGCGTTATTTGTATACTATCTCAGGTAGATAGTACTTGTCTATACCTTTTTCGTGCTCTGTACAATCGCAATGCAAACAACAATACATGAGGGATATAATATAGACTATTATTGCATCAAGTCCGTGAGGTATTTCTAACCCAAAGTGAAAAATATCCTTTGAGAGGGTATAATTATGATAGCACTGTCTGAATGATGAATACATTAATCTTTAAAAAGACTGTATTAGTATAAATATACAGTATATATCTGCGACAACGTGATACATGCTTTACTTGAAGTTGAATATCAACATACATGATAGCATTTCATAGTTAAAGGAATCTACGGTATTAATGAAGATTCTGTTGCACAAATTATATGTTTAATATTCATTAGGGTTTTAGGATGACCATAGAAGATGTCATCTAATTACCAAATGCATGAAATGTTATATCTAATCCACTCTCATTTTTGTGAAAGTCGTAACTAAATCGAATAAATATTCATAGACCTTGCTCCATTTATATTAATCGTCAAGGTTGTGGAGAGATGAATAAGATATTGACATAATAAATGGAGATGCTTAGACAAATATTATATCATATTATAAAGGTTTATATTGTCAACATGACAGAATGTACAGCGAAGAAATCAGGGAGCATAATGTGTATGCGTCCATGCATAGGGAAATGTGTGTGCCTGGCCCCGTCCGCCATATACCCAGAAAATAGTTCACCCAGGCCCTCTCTGAAGTTGATAGACCCGGTCAATAGCATAGAAATAGAGAAAGATGCGATCATGTTAATTTTGTAATAATTGTTATCCCATTTTATCTCATTATTATCCCTTTTGTATCACATTCACAGGTATTTCAAATGGAACAACTGAGGCAACAAGGGTGAGTTATCAATGGTTCAAACCTTTTAATCCTCAATTTATCATTCTCATACGAATAGTGTAACATTATGGATTGCATAATGCACATAATAATTATTCATGACATCACCATCCAAGAGAAATTATATTTTTTTTGACAAAATCGAATTAAATAACAAAATGAAACAATGAAGAATGATTAGCGATAGCATCGGTACATAATCTCCTCCAACGAGAACAATTCGTAGACATCAAACTTCATAATTGTATTGATATCCAGAACCTCTATGATTTTAGGACTGTGGAAATTTGATGAAGTAAATGAAATATCTGTTATTCGTTTCTTTTGAATTTCAGGGGCCTACCAGTCAAGCTCCAGTGTCAGGTAATTAATGATAACATCCATCCGTAGAATACACGCACACAGATGCACGTACACGCACACACGCACGCACACAGATGCACGTACACTCACACACGCACGCACACACTCCCCACACATTAACCCTAATATACACAATTAGCCTTCAGTCATGTCAAGGATGGCAAAGTGCATTTGATATCATAATGTGACTTCTCCTCAAATTCTTCAAGATTTGTTTTTCCTCTCTTTTAGAGCGCGTTCTTGCTGGTTCGTTGTAAATTCAACAAAAATGCTTGACAAAAAAAATTACATGAACATATTAAAAGGCATTTCACATGCAACCACAGGTCCTTGTTAAGCAAAGTCCAGATTTATATCAGAGAAAGAAACGTTGTGCATCTGCTTTTTGTTTCTGTAATACTCAACGGATCTATTTTGTGCATATGCTTGTTTGTTCAGACTATTTTTTAGTTTTTTTCAGGAAAATATTCATATAAATATTTCTCCTCAAAAAGCTCATATATCCGAAGTCTGCAGTAATTTAGGAGGAGTTGGTATTCATAAAATATGTTTCTTCTTCTTTTTCGGTACTATTGTTATCGCTTAGATTTTTTTTTAATTTCTAATGTTTTTATTTTAATCCTATATTTTAAAATGTCATGTTTAATAAATCGTTTTATCTTATCTTATAAAAAACATAGATTTAATATTACATTTTTCTGAAATGAATTTGTTATTTGTTATGTATAATGTGTTTCATGTACTTTTTAGTGTATGGGGCTTTTTTGGGAAGCAAGCCATCAAAAGTTATGTTGTTGCCTTGAACAGAACTACCATACGGAGATCAAACTGAATAAATTAAACAATGAATAAATATCTCATCTTCAAGACTATCTTTTACCTTATACTCTTATAATAGATCCAGTGCCACTTCGAGGAGACGTAGTCCGTCGAAAGGCTACTCTCTTCAAACAGATCGAGAGAGGGCGCCTTCGAAATCACGCGATCAAAACCAAACATGGCTCGTCATTTGTCAGATGCGTTGCCGAGTGTAACGAGCTAGATGACTGCTTGTCATTTAACATCGGCAACGGTGTGTGCGAGCTCAACAACCAGGTAGTAGGCGGCACCGGTGTCAGCAGAGACGACTTTGTTGAAGACGAGGGATTGAAATATTATGAGAAACAATAGACCAGGTCAAAATCATTTAAATGATTGTAATAAATATTAAGAAGAAGAGAAAGGGTAGATAGCGATGCCAGAGATGCATACCAATGTAGTTTTAAATCTTCGTGGACAAAATTATATGAATAAGCTTGGCGTAGAAAAAGGTCGGCCTACCCTCAAATTTGTATTATATATCGTTAACATTCTTTTGGAAAGAGAAGATATATTTAGTCATTAGATGCACATAAAGTATTTTTTTAACGAACATCATTCAACAACAATTCAATTCGTTAGTGTTTGTACCCTACTATAATCATTACGCAAGTACACATGACAGGTATATCATCGAACTGTCTCTTGACTTTTTCATCATTATGATTTCAAAGAGTACGCACGAATCCCCGCCAACCAATTTGAAAATGTATGAATTCGCTCACATTAAATAGAGATATTTATGTAATTACTGTCTTAATTATGACGGATACTAATTATTTATAATATGAAATATTATTTGGAAAAAAATATATACATTTTATTTGTTTATGTTTAGTAAAATGAGCAATTATATTTATAAATATGAATGATTGATATAGTTGGCCAATCATACATCCATAGCGCATTAAGGCCATTAAAATAAAAAATAAACATATTTATCGTCCCCGCCCACTTCATTTTGGAGGGTCGCCTCCTTTTTTTTTCTTTTCTTCTTTTTCTTTTTTTTTAAATAATATTTATTTTGCCGGCGGCCATCTTGAAAAAATAGCCCGACTGTCAGGGAAAATGTACCGAGCGGTCATTTTGAGCGGCCATTTTGAAGAAAAAAACAAAAACAAAAGGGCCTCCTCCTTCCTATTTTTCAAAAAGGCAGGCCGCTAAACATTTTTTTATTTTATTTGGCCTTTCTTTTCAATGAGGGGAAAATCATAGCCGAGAAGGTAAAAGATACATTTGGTGAAAAAAAAATATATAATAGGGTAGCAATTATTGTAACTCATTTATTTAAAAATACTAAAATAGAGCGGTTGAAAAAAATCTATTTCATTTATGCGAAACCTTCACCTCAAAAGAGCGCAAAATAAGTTATGCAATTTGCGTTCTGGCAGTTTGAGTTCAAAGGTTAATAAGTGAATGAAATGCTTCAACACCAAAAACACCTGGGAAGGAAGCATCCATACATTTGAATACATTAATTTTTAGTTGATAAACGACTCCGCATAGTTACATCATGCAATCAAGAAAAGGGCGAGAAACTGTACGTAATTCTTGCTTTATGCCCTTCTCATACACTTTGTTGGGGAAATCTTGTAGATTGAAAGGCAAGAATGCAATAAATCTCTCAGAACAACAATTTATTCTGTGGGGTTAGTTCTCCTTTAACTAAAGCAGTTTTATTTGTAATTAATCACCTCTAAACCTTTATCGATTGCAATACTCGAACGCTAAGGCAACACTAAGGCATGAGTTGAAGCGTATCCGGACACCTACCCACTGGACATCCACCCAAAGTAAACTACCCCCTAGGACAAATACCCCGTACCACAACTACCCCTGGAGAACTACCCCTAGGACAACTACCCCCAGGACAACTACCCCCAGACAATTATCACCTAGGATAGTTGTCAGGGGGTCGTTGTCCTAGGGGTAGTTGTCCGGGGGTAGTTGTCCGGGGGTAGTTGTCATAGGGATAGTTGTCTGGGTGGTAGTTTTCCAGGGGTAGTTTCCGCGGGAAGTTGTCCTGGGGGTATTCGTCCTAGAGGGTGGTTGTCCTAGGGGGTAGTTGATTGTGGGTGGTTATCCGGGGGTGGATTTCCAGAACCGAGTTGAAGAAGTATATGTGTATTACAACTTTATCATTATTTGCAAAATAAAACCTTTTACCATGCAGAAAATTATAGAAATTGAAAATGTTGTATTCAATTTGTGGCTAAGAAATATCTTATTTCGATGTTTTATTTCAGATTTCATGAGAGGTTTACAAACTGAATGGGGGTGGTCGGGTTACAAACTAGTTAGAACAATATCGAAAATAATGTATATTAAAATCTGACCCATCATTTACAAATGTTGATGGGGCAAAGATCTGGAAGGACAGAACATTTCCGAACCATGGATACATCTGTAATACATCTGCCAAACTCCTGGTAATGATCATGAAAGGGGCACTTTCTGAAACAAGCAAGAGTGTTTTTCTGTTGACAAATTATTATGATACGGCCACCGCATCATACAAATTTGAAAACAAAAATTACTGTTTAAGGTTTTCATGAACAATACAAAAACAAAAAAATAAAAAAATTTGCCGTTGTATTGTAATGAAATAACAGGACGATTAATGGTTTTGCATAGCGCACTTAAAATTGCTAACTCACCCTTTTTTTCCAATTTCCCCCACCCCTCTCTCTCTCTCTCTCTCTTTCTCTCTCTCACTCTTTCTACATCTATATATTTGTCTCTCTTCTCTTCAGTTCTCTCTTTTTTTCTATTTTTCGCCATTCGAGGGGTACGTGTACTTTTCAATGGAAGTACCCACTTTAATCACATTCAAAAGCAACATAAACAAGGTTTTCTGCTCACCACTAAAAAGCTTGTACCACAATCTGATATACTATATTTACCATTTCTTTCTAACTTCTCTTGCTCCCAAACCCTTCTCCTCTCTCACTGTCTACATCTCTTTCACTATATTCCTCTCTCTCTCTCTCTCTCTTAATCTTCTGTGCTCATAAAATCCAAAATTATTTATTTTCCACTTACGTTACATCTCTACAACACTTTATAATGCAATTCATTGCTCTTGTCTGAGGGCATCCTTGTATAAAAGGGATTGATTAACTTTATCTTAGATTATGAAACAAAATCCTCGAATTAGCTCATGCTGCAATCATAATTATAAACCTTTAGGTCAGTCAGGAACCCCATGACTTTTAAAAGATGTCTGAATATCAAGATATTTATTATTGGAAATCGAAAGTTCAAAAAACATTTTCCTAATGGTTTTTATAACACTACAGTCTCTTGGGGAAAATTAGAATGGTAAAACCAGTCACTCAAAGATTTTTACTTATTTGAGGCACTTCATGATCATTTTGAAGTTGTTGCTTAGAGTCACTGATGTATGAATATACATGATAAATGTGCAATAAAGGGTTACGCTAGGGCAAAAAGTTTATCAGTTCAGTAATGCTTTAAGCAGTATCACAGCCATGAACACAATAATAAAGTCATCAACTTGTGTTATGTGTGTATATAAATCATGTATTTAATATGTGCTGTATTTATTACTAGTACCATGGTCTTCAGGCTAATCAATTTATACATAACAAGAAATATTTACAATATACCGGTACTTAAAATAGATATAATAGTATAATACACTTCTTTCACCTTGAAATTAAGCACACAATTTAAAGATAATGAATTAGAATAAAACTTCCCTTCTGGATTATTAACAACTCTTTGTGACCTACATGTTTCTAAAATTAAATTAATCTCAGGAAAATCTGAAATTCTAAAACAAAGATGTGTTAGTGTATATTTTTCCTGGGGTCCTTAGATTACTAACATCTCTTCAACATATGATTTGTCATAAAAAATATACCGTAAACATACACAGGTAGTCTAAACAAAGCTAGTACTGAAATTTATCACATCTAAACATTTGATGCAGAAAAAAAATAGACATCTCTTCTGTTTAGTCAGGGTGTCCAAGTAAAATTACTTCATTTAACCCAATATTTTGAAATTCCCATGGTTTCCCATTTCTAGATTAATTGCTATTGTCATTTTAAATTTAGAATTTTTGTACACTTTCTACTGTCATTGTATTTTACTTGAATCTGTTTTTGTTCCCTCTGCTTGTAATTTGTATATGTTTTTTAAATATGTAAAGTCAGTAACAATTCAACCGTAAAGGTTGCGAGTATTGAATAAAATAAATCTTCAATCTTTAATCTTTAAATTGAGTCGGACTGGAAGTTTGGCATAACACAATTTCATAAAGTCCTATAGAAAAAATTAAACATGTCAAGTTTCAAATAATTCTAACTCATTAGATGTGCTTTGGACTTCTCACCCGGAAAACAGAACATGGTTTATTACTGATAAATAGAACTAAATAAAAGCTCAAGCTTACTGCTAAACTTGATAAATAAAGTAATTTCCAGAGATTACATATAAATATAATGCACCAAAATATACTTCCCTTAGAGAAAAATTCATAATCATAACATGATTACCCATACTTGAATCAACCTGAATCAATTGTTCATTCATAGTACATGATACTTCATCAACTAATATCATCATCACAAATATAAATATCTCAGGCACTTTTAAAAACAAAGTTTCCGCCAATCTCAGTATTGATTTTCATGATTCCTACGACATGTACCCATTCCTTCACAATTTGCATTAATAAGATATTACCACAAATGAATGCATAAATATTAACCTACATGTATGTATAATAATTGTTCTGAAATTGCACTTAACTTATAATAAGTAGACACATGTACAGTTTTGCATATCATCTTTTTTTTTACAGTATTGTCTAAGTAATTTCACAGAGGAACAAATATCAAGAGAACATATCAAATTCGTACCAAATTTATAAAATTCAGTCAACCCCAACATATCAATATACATGTAACTTTACTATGGGTTTTAAAGAAAATGGCTAGTAGTTAAAAGAGATACTGTTATAAGGTTTTTAGACATAGATTTTATTGATCTTTGGTGCTGCCAATTTGACATTTCTCTATGGCAGGTACATGTACATAAAGGGCTCATTAAAAATAAGACAAACTAAAATCAAATAAATATAAATATAAAAACTTTGAGCAAGAATGATCATGGTCATTGGGCAGGGATTAAAAACCATGGCATTTATTTTAAGAAATTTCTTTTAAAAAGTAATCCCAAATACATGGTGAAGTCATGATAAAAGTCCAAAGGAATTGAATATAGGACAATATATTACTCTTTCTTTCGGGCACATTGTTGACAAAATGTGGTCTCTTCCACACAAAAAAAATACATCGTTGCTTACTTAAGTGTGTGCCTGTAAAATGGCAACTGGCTGGAATGCTCCCCAGGGAGTGGAAAATGTGCACACATTGTGTGCGGGTAAGCCTGAATCCGATGACCGGGGTAATAATATATCTGTAAAGCGCTTAGGCACATCGTTGGATCGGTGTATTGAGCGCTATATAAAAAACAGATTATTATTATTATTATTATTATTAAAAGATCTGCATTGCTACAAGGAGTCGAACATTGGACTAGGATTCTTTTGACATCTAACTCCTTGTTTGCAGCAAACTGCCTAAAAAATCTATGGCATAATAAAAAGGTACTAAAGTGTACAGGGCCTCACATTTATATGAAAAATATACAAGCGAGTATAAATATATAACCGAGTATAAATATATAAGGGACTGAATATTAAACGCAGAGACACTTTTCTTTCTCATCCGACCATTCCTTTACTGTTAAAAAAATAAAATTCCTGCAGTTTACACCAAAAACAAGTCTTTACAGGACATTTGTCACTTAATATTGTTCATTACAATAAAAATTATCTACCTTGTCCTTCTTGCGCCAAAGACTACATACATTCAGATACACTGCAAAGGTGGTATAAACGTAAAGACAGTTAAAGTAAAGATGTCAAACTTAGGAACTTAAACATGTATGTACATGTACATGTACTATGAAGGTTAATGAACAAAAACATGTTATGCCTATGTGTAGATGGACATGTACCAGAGCCTCATGCTTTACTGCATACAACTTGCAATAATATGTAATCAAATAAATATGTTCTGATGGCCAATGAGAATCAAGGTTTCTGCCATCACTTATCGATGGGTGTATTCAGACATACTGTAAACATTTGACGGTCTAAACAACATGATTTACATCAGGTGACTTGGATTTGACTGTAAGTTTTGAAGCAATACTTTTGGATCTACAGTAACTCTGCAGTCTGGAAGTATTTAGTTGACGAAATTAACCCATTAACTACTGAATCCCTTCATTACCATGTAGGGTAATTACAAGATCTACAAATATTCGGTTTTCCATTGGCAGTGGATTAAATTGAATGGGGGGGGGGGACAGTACATACATGTATATGGAATGTACATTTTCCTATTCCAATGGTTTAGTGATACAAGTACTGAACATATCTTCACACAAGTTAAGCTGAACAAAAAGTGCTTGATCAGCATGCCACACAATGGCTTTCTAACACGAATTGGAATGCAAGTCAATTTCTGCCCTGATCAATTTGGATTCGGTGGGGGGTCAAAGGTTAATATATCTTAAAATCTATTGCTAGCGGACGGTTAGAGTTTCTTCATGAATAGAAAGTCAGAACAACTGTAGAATACCCCTACCCCCTCATTAGTAAACCCAACCCTGACTCTACGTCTTACACCCTTGCCCTAGTACATCAGTCACATATATAATTGCATACCAGTGGCTGAAACTATTAGTATAACAAATAAACACATCAATATCTTATGCCTTCTACATTATGGAAACACACACTGTTATTTATGTGGAAGATTTCATTTCACACTTGATCAACTCAGCTACGATTCATTTCCAACACATTTAGTCAGAATAGTCCAAATCCAGAAATATTTGGTTTTCATGGCTTACACATGCATTCAAAGTCTGATGGATAGTCTTAACGGACAATCACATTTTGGCAGTCTTTGGAAATTTGCAATTTGCTTTGGCTTAACGCGTACCTGGCGTGTTGAATTTCTTTCTGCCTCGTGTCGCTCCTTCTTTACATTGCCTCATCTGAACTTGAAACATGCTTTGCACAACCGCTTGATGCAGGAAGCCTCTCTCAAGAGCAGAGACTCGTCTCCGATCTGATTAATGAAGTTCTTGGAGGATTCATCCCTGCGTGTCGCGATGATGGCAACGACCATCTCCGGGCTGAACCCTGCATCCAGGTTCTCCACCATCCTCTGGAACGCTTTTGATTTAGGCTGCGACTCCTGGAGAGATTCCTTCCCCGCCCCCTCCTTGGGGATGGAGTCGTAGACCTGAGAGAAGCAGTAGAGCTGCTGCGAGTCCGCGGTGAAGGCCGGGACGACCCCTCTGGGTGACCAGGGTCCCAGGAAAGGGCTGCCTGCGCGAGGTGTGCCTCTGGATTCACAGTCCGACGGGTCTGAAGTGGAGGACTCAGAAAAGGTAGAAGAACGATACGGTCGGTTGGGGGCTAGGGGCTGCTTTGGAGGTATCACCTGTATTCTGTCTCCGTCTGTGTCCATTGAAACTGCTCCTGAGGTTGGAAGACCTATGTCCCTTAGGCCAGGCTCACGGATACCAGATGATGATGACTCAGTTCTACTCCGCTCCTCTATTTCACGATATAATGAATCACCTTTTGTCGGTTCACTGCTTTTAGGACCATTATCACCAGAAAGTCTGCTATTTTCTACATATTCTACTCTTGTCTGGCCCACGTCTTCATTGTCATTTCCATTACCTGATACAGCTGTTGAAGGTTGGGGACCTAACTCTTGGCTTAATTCCAAATCCTCAATGGGCCTTACATCATCAAAGGTCAATACAATCCTTGTATCATCTTCATCATGGATGACCCTGAACACTCTCTCATCTCTATCCTCCAAACATTCTTCTTGCTCCTCTCCTATGTCAGAATGCAAAGCAGAATGATCGGATTCTACCTTCTTGGATTCCTGAGTGTCTGTTTCGCTTGGTGCGACCGTCTGTGCTTCTGATCCTTCAGATTGTTGCATTCCTTCTGGACCTAGCACAACCATGGCACCTTCTCCCGTAGAAGCTCCCATGCCTCCCTGAGCACCCTCATTGTCTTTTTGCGTACTTTGGTCGGGATAGCACAAGTCACTATCGCCCTCATTACCATTCGATTTATGTTCATCTTGATCAACAGTGACTGCTCCATCCTTACTTTCGACTCTGACAGAGATTCCTGCAGAGCACGAAAGGTCATCTTCTGCAGAAGCCTCGTCTTCAACACCATCTATTTCACTATGTTCATTACCCGGATGCATATGTTCAGTGGTTGCTTGCATAGCTGATTCATCCATTGCAACATCAACGTCTTTTGCCTCTGGATGATCATCGGAAGACACTTCACACTCTGCACCCAGAGGTGCAGGTTCAACAGTCCCAACCGGACTCGCATCAGGACAACCATCATCCAGGTCGCCCCTTGACTGAGACACAGACTCTGAAGGCACCACAGACTGTTCATCTCTGACAGGTGATAGACTATTGTAGACCTCCACCGACACCTCGAGCAGATGCTGGAGCTCATTGTTCCCTGATTCATCATCACTGCTGTCACTCTGCTCCATCTCCTGGCCCCCTCTTCTATCGGTCATCTCCAGCCGTCTTACGACCCTGTCCGATGACCCCTCTGTGTCTTCAGCGGGGGTGGTGTTGGTGTCCAGGGCAGGGTTCTTCCTGGATGTCCTGGGGATGCTGTGCAGAGTGACCTCAGGGAAGCTGTATTCATAGTCACTGATCTCACCATGGGAAGCAAGATGGAGGTTTGACCCATCTAGAAAAAATCAAGAAGAAATAAAGGACTATTAAAGCCCCACTGCACTGCTTATAGTTACTTGCGCCCTCTATACAGCCAACACTGCCTAAGCGTTACCCATTGATCTACATTTGCCACACTCAACCCAGGTGATGTAAATGGGTACCTGGCAGGAATTAATTCTTTGAAACGCTAGAGCGCCGCAATGGCAGCACAGCTTAAGCCGGGGTAAAAATCTCCAAACTTGGAAGCGCTTAGTGATTCTAATAAGCGCTATATAAAAACTGAGTATTATTATATTATTATTATTATTATTATTGATCCTCCATGATCCCCTTTTTCTTATGTTAATTGAGAGCTGATTTAATGAGATAACCACCTGCCAGTGACCTTGCAGGGAGGTCTAATCCCTCCAAGCCAAACTAGTGCAGAGGGGCTTTAAAACAATATGCTCGCATTAAATTCCAAGACATCGTAAGACAGCAGAACAATTAGTATGCCTTATAACTCATCTACGAGAAGAAATTGTAATTGAAAACACTGAAGAAATGTTTGGCACAAGTCATTCCCTGAACTATTTTGATTTTTTTTAAAGTTGTTGGGAAGCTATACATTTCCTGCATCCATTTGCATTCATTCTGCATGAAACAATAAATTAGGGACAATTTGCCAAACACACTGCATACTTCCACCAGTTCAAGGAAACCCATTCCCAACGGTTAAAACTGTAACATAACGCATTTTCATATCATCTGAGCCATGAAGACTTTAACTCAAATACTTTTTATACAAAGAGTTAAAGCTCTTCCAGCTCTCAGTAGACAAGGTCTGACAAATTGGGCATACCTTTTCCTGCCAGAGTGGTGAGATCGACCGTATTTCCGCTAGCCGTCATCGTTCTGACCAGCCCACTACCCAGTAGCTGTTCTGCTGTTTGGTAAGCCCACTCCCAAATGTTCTCCGCTGGCTGCTCCTCTGTAAAGGTACAACACAACAATGAATATAATTACTATTCTTAAATTTGTATTTAAAAGACACATTTTTACAGTGCTCTTACACATACCTCAAGGTTTCGAAGTGCTTCACAGAGTTGAAAGTAGCAGTATACGGATACAAATAATTGATTACCAATACATGAATAAGAAATTTTTGCTGGTGGTCATGTTCATATCATACTGCCTTGCATTTGGATAGTATATCTGTTGATCCTCCTCCCTCCCAACATATAACTCTTCCCCCCCCCCCCTTTTCCTTCCCCTCTCTCTCTCTCTCTCTCCCTCTCTCATTTTCATTCCAGATAGACACTGTTTTTCAGCACTATCTCAACAAAATCCTGAAACACAGCATACAACCAACTCTTAACATCAGTAGCAATGCAAATTTCCTGCCTCCGTACCTTCTTGACAATGCACAAGAGCGTGCAACAGCTCGTTTCCAGTGAAGCACTTTCTCTGTTGGCATAGCAACCGTTGCAGGATTCGCAGTGTCCGTAGGCGGACCGGCCAAGATTCAGTCGTTGTTCCTTCCCAGGCCTTTATATATATATAAATCAAGGGATGAGTAAAAATGAGGGAGTTTACCAACTGATACTGCAATGTAACAAGTTTTTCACCATAATCTACAAGGATTTCCCAATACCAAGACACGAAGGCAGAACTAGACACAGATCTAACAAGTTGTACAAAGGCAACTTTGTCAGACAGGTCTTTGTAGCTTCAGGTTATTTACGGCAAAATCTTATATTCTCCCATTTATACCAACATTACTCTTTCCTTTAAGATGACCAAAAAATAGAGTTGTAAAAGAAAAAGAAGAGGAATTAAAGAGTAAAGGTAGAATAGGGAGAATGAAAAGATGAGGACGAGGTAAAAAGTTCAACAACACATACTCCTGGAGAAATTGCTTTGAGTCAATTTCGTACACTAACCATATACCTCACTACAGCCCTGGACTTAATACCAAAATTAACCCTAACTCTATCCAAAACACCTTTCTATTACCGAATAACAACCCTAACCCAAACTCTATCCCAAACACTAATATATGATTGAATACCAAACCTAACCCTTACCCTGGGCCCCATCTTATAAAGAGTCAATATCAATCACAAATACATATGTAAGAGATAGGATACTGCAACCCTGCGGTAGATTGGAGGACTTGCGATTAATTTGGAGGACTTGCGATTGATTTGTAGGACTTGTGATTGATTTGGCGGACTTGCGATTGATTTGGAGGACTTGCGATTAATTTGGAGGACTTGCGATTGATTTGGAATACTTGCGATTAATTTGGAGGACTTGCGATTGATTTGGAATACTTGCGATTGATTTGGAGGACTTGCGATTAATTTGGAGGACTTGCGATTGATTTGGAGGACTTGCGATTAATTTGGAGGACTTGCGATTGATTTGGAATACTTGCGATTAATTTGGAGGACTTGCGATTGATTTGGCGGACTTGCGATTGATTTGGAGGACTCGCGATTAATTTGGAGGACTTGCGATTGTTTTGTAGGACTTGCGATTGATTTGGCGGACTTGCGATTGATTTGGAATACTTGCGATTGATTTGGCGGACTTGCGATTGATTTGGCGGACTTGCGATTAATTTGGAGGACTTGCGATTAATTTGGCGGACTTGCGATTGATTTGGCAGACTTGCGATTAATTTGGAATACTTGCGATTCATTTGGATTAATCGCAACTTTATAAGACGGGGCAGAGGGTTCAGGTCAGGTTTGGTAATTAACAGTATAAAACATGAGCAAATGTCGGTAGAGCATCTTATATCACAGAGTGAAGTCATTCATACCTTCTGTAGGAGACCTTGATAGAGCTGGATGAGGCGAGATGTAGGCCACGTGTAGAGCTGTAGAACCTGGATGACTCCATCCTGGAAAGAGCAGGATAATATAGACACAATTAAAAACTTGTTCAGATCAATATACAGTCAAACCCTTGATCTAGAAAGTTCACCCAAGGTAAACAGAGAAAGTGGCCATTGTAGAAAGGTGGCCTTTCCAGACAGGTTCTCTCTCAAGGGAAACAAAAAACATGGCTACTAAAGACATATTTTACTGTACAAGCATATGTATTCTTTCCAAATTGAGATGAAATTTTTCCATAAAAGCAGATGTACATGTAGAGTGTCCACATGTACTGACTATACTCTCCATGACATATCAATACATGAAGGGCTACTGCATCAGTGACACCCTACAAGTTCTGTAAACGAAATCTCTACTTTTTATTTCATTTTTTTCATTTTAATCATAGTATATGTAGTGGTGGTTATTTTACTTGACTGCTAAGAAAGCATAAATGCTTGTTAGTAAGCAACCAGATGGCCGACGGCTTTAAGTAATGAGGCTTAATGCCTTACCAAAGGACACAAGCGCATTGCCTTGGTTTCGAGCCCGGGTCGCCGGATTACGAGACTACTGCATCTTTCACCTCATAAGCACTTCATTTCATGGAATTTGGAAAACTGCAAGCATTTGACTTGTGACTTACACGGTCCGTCAACTTCACAGAGAATATGAACACAATCAATGTAATAGCCTCAGCTTATTTGATTTTTATTCTTCAATTAATATTCTGCTAAATAAAAATATTGCCAATATTTAGAGAATAATGAAAACAAAGCAAACAATTGACAGCCAGAATAAATGAGAGAAGCTGTGATTTCTATTTTCATGTAGAGACTTTTATAAAATACTGTTACAAAATATGGCGATCGAGTTGTAAGTCGATCTTATGTTTGATTTCATTTTTATCATTATATATGCATGATTTATTGAATAAAGAACACATTTGTAATTTGTGTGTTTATTATAAGTTTTGGTTGTAGACAGACAATGGTGCGCTTAGATACAACCGTATTAATCACCTAATTAATGTTGTGTATTATTATAATTATTATAATCATAACCTCACTGAACTTACTGCTGGTTCTAGGAAGACATCAGGACTGAGTCCGTGTTCGGAATGATTGATGATAGTTTCCATAAGGTGCTGTAATTTAAAGAGATATGAACAGCTCATAGTTCAGTCAAACACAACTGATAAGTCTACAGATTTTCTACATTGGTACCAAGCTAGTCCATTTCCCTTCAAACAAAAAATGACGGAACAAAATTTGAAGAGAATATATCATTATCAAATCACCCAATCAAAATTTGTTTAAACACCAAATCCAACTTTTTTTTTTAAGAACACAATTTTTTTTAAAACTAGTCATACATTAAATACTTTCATTTGACCAGGGTGTCATTATCAAGTGAAAGTTAACAACGTAAAATCATAATTTTTAAGCAAATGCCTTTCTTCATTGTGAATCTAACATCACAGATTTCAAAGAAGGTACAATGACCTGCTATGTCTGCCACATCCTTTCAACAAATCAAAACACAAATGAAGATTTTGACATTTAGTCTGCAGTTTCATTTGCCTAGTACAGTGAAACCTGTATATAGAGACCGCTCAAGGCAGGTGATCTTTAGGTACAGGTTTCTTTAGTACAGGTATTAATGAGAAACCATAATCAAGGGAAATAAAAAAATTGATCTTTATAGACAGGTGGTCTTTCTATACAGGTGGCCACTAAAGCAGGTTTGACTGTACTAATGTAAAGGACTTACTGCTATAGCCTGAAGAAGAAGCATCGCTCTCAGTCTATCCTCCGTCTTCAGCATCAGCAACTCCTCCACTAGCTTCTCAAAGTCCTACGTGAATTAAAAAGAATTTACATGTTTAAAATATTTATTTTAGTCGAGGAGAAGCCATATCAAAAGACTGCCCAAAGGTTCAATCAACAATTTTTGTTGTCTATCCTTTCCTATTCTTATCAAAGTGAATTTCCAAATCTATCACCAGTATTTCAAAGACATTTATGCAAAGAGACTCATCAAATTGAGGGATTAAGATCTGTATAAATGCTGATTACATATATAAAGACATAAGATTGGTTACACCATAATGGTCTACAAATATATAGAAACTGCTTGCCTTTAGGCTACAATAATCTGCCCCTCCTTGACTTTTTTCATTTCCACAATGTAACTGTACAAATTGTGTACTAAATTGAATTTGTCATGTACAATCATGTAACTTTTATCTCTTATATAAATAAATGAAGAGAAACCTGTCAGATCTGTCTCATCTGTTGCTTGGCTTACCATAAAAAAATACACTTCCATAGCTCATGACAGACTACTCGATAGCACTGTGGATAGAGCCATGAGGATGAGATTTTGCTCTTTTACCACGTTACTGAGTACATTTTTACCATTGTACCGAGTTGATTAAACTGAAAGAGCTTTTTAAAGAGATATTTTCTTATCGATTACAGGATTTTAAAAATCCTCTCTTCTATAACTCTCTCTCTCTAAGGTCATACCTGCACAATACACTTCCATAGTTCTTGACAGAATACTTGGTAGCACTGGGGATAGAGCCACGAGGACGTTGCAACCAGGTGGTTGTGGATACTCGCCGTCAGGGGATGCAGACGATCGGTGATGCTGTATGAACCCATGTCCAGCTGCAGAAGGACTCCCAAGGCCTGAGACAGCATCTGGTTGACCTGATGAATCAGTCACAATTGATACAAGCTATTAAAGGCATCGTTTAACAATGTTAAATCTGAGATGCATGGCTCTACATGCCATCAGTGTCTGTGATATGGTGTTATATTGAAGCCCTAAAAAAACTGCGCTTCAAAATGATCAATAATAAGTGCCTCAAAAAGTAAAAATCTTTGAGTGACCAGTTTTACCATACTCATTTTCCCAAATAGACTGTAGTGTTATAAAAAAAACGTTATGTTTTATAAATTTCGAAGTTCAGTTTCCAATCATAAATATCTTAACAATCAGACAGGCGATCGGCTTGTAAAAGTTATGGGGTTCCTGACTGACCTAAAGGTTTATAATTTTCATTACGGGATTTCGTTTCAAGATCTGAGACGAAGATATCCAATCCCTTTAAATGGCTAACTTTATCAACATTAATCTCATGATACAATGTACATGGCTCCATACTATCTTTTCTTCAGGGGGGGGGGGTGGGGGGGTAAGGAAACAACATTGTGTCAGTATGAAGGAGCTTCTGGTTAAAATGAGAATTTAGGAGTTCAGAGTTAAAATTTGAGGGCCAATTTTTCCCAGGCATCTGTGAGTGTCCACCCTGGAATATGTATATATGTGTGAGTAGTTTTTAGCCTTGATTTATTTTTAAAGGCCTAAACTTAAAAACAGTTGACTGTATATCTGTCTATATCAAACATACACAAAAGTATATATGAATGAAATGAAATAATGACATACATGAATGTAACTTGACTACCAACTGTCACAGGAATATCTTCTCCTTCATTATCAGTGTAACAACAGAATTTCTGTAAAAGATTCGAACCTTGAAAGCAAGGAGCTTGATCTGTCCTACAATCAAGTTGTGGAGGTATCTCTGTAGAGGGCGCTGTTTCTTGATGCCCTCAGTCCCGTCCTGCACCTTTGGTAATCTCGCAGCAACCGCTCCATCAAGGTCTGTCAGTAGGTCGGGTAGCAGCTCCAGCAATCCTTGGACGTTGTTGATTCTAAGGCACATCTATCCGGGTAAGTATGGAAATAATTTTTAAAAAGTTAGGTTTGGACTACAGTGTAACAGTCATTTGATTTAGTCATAATTGTAAATTTATTGGGCTTTACTCTGCAAAGGATTTAAAGAAGGAACTGCAGGACATAAGTTCTACAGTCCTATCTATATACCACATAACAGAGGGTAACTTCCTTCCTGTGTTGAACAGATGTACTACTTGTCTAAAAGAGATATTCAATCATGTACAAATAATGTTTTTATTGTTCGTCATTTTCTGACAAAAAACATATGGTGAACTTTTATCTGCCCAATGCTGCCCCAGTTTTATGGAATAGACTCCCTGACTCTCTTGGAAACATTACACAATGCCTAAGTTTAAAGGCTGCCCCCCCCCCCCCCAAAAAAAAAAATAAATAAATAAATAAAAATAATAATAAAAAATAAATAAATAAATAAATAAATAAATAAATAAATAAATAAATAAATAAATAAATAAATAAATAAATAAATAAATAAATAAATAAATAAATAAATAAATAAATAAATAAATAAATAAATAAATAAATAAATAAATAAATAATAAATAAATAAATAAATAAATAAATAAATAAATAAATAAATAAATAAATAAAAAAATAAACTCTGAATGTTAATGTAAATATTGTCTGTTCAAAGCAAGAAGGGCATTAACTGTGTGTTTAAGTATATGGGTTAAATGCCCTTCTGGCTCCAAACTGACGATATGTTCTCATGATTTCAGTCTGACATCACAAGCAGATTAGCCTAACCGGGAGGGAAGTCTGTTCCCTCTTCAGTAAAGGTGGAGAGAGAGGGGGAGAGACAGAGAGAGAGAGAGAGAGAGGGGGGGGGGGGAGAGAGATAAGGGGGAGAGAGACAGAGAGAGACAGAGACAGTGAAGAAGATTCTACTTTACCTCTGGGTTGATGGGTTCAAAGTTATCACAGAGACAAGCTCTATCTCTGTTGAAATAGATGTTGCAGTCCGGTAACCCGCTCCTCTCGTGCCGACAGCCCCCGAGCAAGCCTGCACTCTGCGCTATGAACACACGATTCAGAACCTGCAACGTTGGAGGAATTAATTACCAATCATACTTTAGATATTGAATCATATCCACAAACACAGTGTAAAGTCATTGATTTATAATATAGGATTATCTTTACATAAAACCACTTCATACCTTGACTTCAATGTCAGTAAAGTATATGTAACAGAAACTTTTCTGGTCTTACATGTATTATTAAAAGAAATGAAGCCTTGTTCAACAGGTCTCAAAAGAAATTTCATTAGATTCCTTGATCTTTTACCATGGGATA
Organism: Strongylocentrotus droebachiensis; assembly: GCA_035222895.1. NCBI lineage: Eukaryota > Metazoa > Echinodermata > Echinoidea > Camarodonta > Strongylocentrotidae > Strongylocentrotus > Strongylocentrotus droebachiensis. The sequence continues at coordinate 52,442 of JAVYIG010000711.1, read as the reverse complement.
CAGAGCACCAATTATCCAAGCCCATTTCACCCTGTAAGATGGGTGGATGTTCATGTACACTGTAAAAGGACATTTATGTTTTATGTGTTTTTTATAATTATGTCTTTTCATGGTTAAAAGTAGTATTATTGAATAAATCAGGAGACCCTTTCTCAAGAGTTGTGGGGCGACTTATTTTGAAGATTGAAAGTCGGTCTGTTTAGGTTCTTAGGATTGAAATATCTTCTACACCCAGCCCGTCTACTATCCACATGGTCTAATAATCATCTTGTCTCCTTATCATTTGGTCTAAAAACCAATTAGGCTAACAGTCATTTGGTCCAATTTCCATTTGGTCTAATCTCCAATAAGTCTACTACCCATTCGGTCTAAAGCTCAATTTGTCTCCTATCCATATGTTCTAATAATCATTTAATAATGAATAATCATCATCATTATATGACTATTAGACCTTGTAGACAAAATTGGAATGACACGTACTGATTTTTCACCATAAAAAAAAGAATGAAGAAAAAAGATCTCACAAATTTCGCTTACCTCCTTACTGATCATTTTGTTGACCTCACCAGAAGGTGTAGCACAGAGGTCCATGGCTAACATGTTGGATGCAAATAACCTGATAGCAAAGGTCACACCCTGAGAAGGAAAACAAATATGCTCAGATATCATCAAGAAAAAAGGCCATAATAACAGTTCTATAAATGAGGTTATGAGTAGAATTGATGGCTTGCCCTGCATATGATGTCATACGGAATAGGAGACCTGGGGGTGTTTCACAAAGATCCTAAGTTGAACTTATCTCTTAGTTGGAATTTAAATTTATGGAATACCATTTGTAGCCTTAAAATAAAATATATTCAAAAGCAAAAAAATCTAGTATTTTAGACTTTTTTAAAATTCTACATCAAGAACGTGAAATCTCCTTAATAATAGAAAATATGAATGATTTGAATCAACATTTCATGCCTTTTCAAATAACTTTTACAAACATTTTCAAAGATGCTAACGGCTTTCCATAATTTTTAAGTCCAATTTAGAGATAAGTTGAACTTGGGATCTTTGTGAATCATCTCCCTGGATAGGGCATAGCATTGCCAGAAGCAAAAACCAAATTTCTTTGGTCAAATATGCATGTAGTTCAAATCGACAACACATGTTAAAAATACACCTGTACATCACCCAAAAAATCTTAATGTTTGCACTTGCCCATGTATGAAAACAATTCCATTATGACATCATAGTGTATGTTGTATTGGATGATTTTGATAGAAAAATAATTTAGAAATGACACAGAAGAACAATACAAATTTTTAAAAAGTTAACAGAATTTCATTCATTTATGAGCAAAAGCATCTTTTTTCCAAAAGGCCTACAAAAAAAAATGAGAGCATAGTACTTTCTATAGAAAGAATGGTGAAAAGGTCTCCATCATCCAAAACACTCCTCACTGAAAATAAGACAAAGATTTAATATAATCCTTCTCACCTGTATTGGACTGATGAAGAGCTGCTGCAGATCTACCGCCAAGAGGCCCTGCTGCAACTCGTCTTCTTCGACCTCGACAGACATCTCTGGTTTTAGCACGCTGCAAATGTCATACATCAGACTACAAGCATGTCTCACCACATACACCATGTCCACAAGGCTACTAGAAATGGGCAGTGTGATTTCTGACTGACGAAGTCCTTCCCCCGAGAAGAGACCAAGCTGTTCAAACACGGCTCTCAGTTGTTCTCTGTGGCGACTCCTAGAGCTGGACGACGCATCCGTGCTGGCCTCCATGTCGGAACTGTAGGTGGTGCGGTCTGAATGATGCTGGCTGCTGTTGCTGCGGGAGCGACTTGTGCTTGTGGATTGATCCTTGCCGGAGGTGTAGTCATCATGGAAGTCGTGGTGGTGCGGGAGCGGCGGCAACGTCCGGGCCGTGTCCTGGACACCACTGGGTCCAGGAATATCCTCAGGGGCTGCAGCAGTGGTCGACAGTTCAGGGAACGACTGCGAATGTGTCAGTTCCTGGTGGGACAATCTTGAGTTCCTTGAGGAACCTGTCGTCTTAGAGTCCACAGGTTGGAAGGCATCACCCCCACCACTTGGACCATCAACTCCTTCATTCTTGGAGTTTCCTGCAGCTGACCATTGCTTGCTGCGGTCAAGCAAGTCCGTGATCTGTGGGAAGGATCCGGTCCTAACCGGAAGTTTGAAGTTCAGGACCCCTGATGGATTGAAGCTGACGTCCGGGTGCTGAGGTTGAGTAGCTTTGGGTCTGCTGGTGTTGTTGTTGTTGTTTGGAACACGTTCACTGCCCTGTGTGTAGAAATAAAGAGATTTCAATATCATCACATCGTCCAATGCTACCAGTAAATGGCATTTATTATGGCTGTTCTTCTCACCGTCATTGTCAACATAATACTGGTGACCAGCTCTAGAGTTAATGTTAGAACTTTGCCAGACTAAATCACTGGTTATTTGTTTGTCAAAAGTTTAATAATTTCAGTAACAACCTCTTACAAATTTAAATACAGTTGTAGTTTATCATTAGTGATTACAATATACAGGTGTAGCTTCAAGTACCTCCTGGAGACAACTTTGTAAAATAGCTATTAACAAAATACATACTGTACGATTCAATTTCAATTCAATTCAATGTGGTTTACCATAAATAAAAAATAGTAGTCCAGTGACGAATTGTACAATGTTTATAATGTAGAAATGGTTATAAAATAGGATCATACTCCAAGATCATCACTTGTTCTTCAGACTCACAGAATCGTTGTACCAACACCGTCACTTACCCTTTGCTTTTGTTCTTTGGGAATGACGCTGGCGAAGGCCGAGCCGATGGACTGGGTCAAGGGATTGGCGTTGGACGGTCGATGGTGACCGCTGCTGCTGTAAGAGCTGTGAGACCCTTCATCGTCTTGGCTGAAAGTCAAATGGACAGCTTCAAACTGGAAGGAAAACAAACACAACCAGTCAAGACATTTGTTTAAAAAGAGAAAAGACAGGCATTCCCCAAATTTGAAAACGCCCCCCTCTCAAAAAATGAAATGGAAGCTCTTATTACCAATCATAAGCGCTAATAATCATAAGGTAAGCGCTTTATAAGTAACTTTTTTTAATTATTATTATCATGTAAAAGAATATGTTTTGACTAATACGTGATGATACAAATTTTGCTGGGAAACTACTTACTAATTGATATATTTGGTAAATTATCATATCGATCCGGCCTGGATAGATATCGTGTAGTCCCATTTACATCTTTCTGTGTACAGTGCTTGTAACTTTACCAAGACTGAGCCAAATTTCTAATCATTTTGATGATTCCAGAACCTTGCAGTACACACCAATACTTATATGCTCGATGATCAACCTTTTCTGATCAATTCCACAACGTTTCTTTCACAATGCAATCGCATGACCAGAACTGGTCTTTACCTTTAATCTCCCTCAAAACAAAGGGATATAGACTGAGGTCAAAATTTCCCCTTTGTTCAATGTGACTTAGACCAAGCATCAGGGCCCTGTTCCATAAAACTTGTTATCAATGACAAGTTACAATAACTGTTCTAAGCTACTCAAATCGTGGCATTTGATTGGCTGAGAGCACAGTTTTCAAAGAATGTTAGAATTTGTTATTAATAACAAGTTTTATGAAACATGCCCCAGGTCTGACTGAACTAGTTGAATATTCTCTTAGAAACCATCATGTATGACATATTTCATTTATAACAGATTTTTAGTTTTGCTTCCTTTTTAAGAAATCAATGTTTAAGTTAGCAATAAATAACATACAAGTAGCAAAAAGACTGGTAACATACCTTATCTCTGCATATGCTGTATACAATCATAGCCTGCATGTCTTGGATGAGATATTGGAACCAGTGCACTGCTGACTTGGTTAATGATTTCCTCCATTGCTGGGATCTGAAAGACAAATTTGGGATTAGTGAAACAAAGCTCATTGCAAATTCTTGAACGACTTAAAGAAATGGACATGGAACTAACTAGGAAATACAATTCAGTTTGTGAGCGTTGCATTCATACATTTACAATCACTGTCTACAATCACACAACTCAATATATCCAGGCCAGTTTGTATCTAGCACTATTTAAGCCAAACTAATCAAATTCATAAAATGTTTGACCAAAGAGTATGAGAAAATTTTGACAAGAGGTCAAGAGGCACAACATAAATTACAGTAATAATAGGCTTTTGACCAATTAATAACATTTTTCTGTATTCACAAGTACCATGCACTTCGTAGCAACAATGCAAATTTCTCTCTTTTTGTTAAAGATTTCAGTGAGCATCCTCCTTCTGCAGATGTGACAGTCCACAATGCTGTAGCATTTGTTTTTCAACTCCTTGTAAATACTCATGCTTTATCAATTTTATTTTGTTTGTGACTGAGACAACCACTTGTTTTAGACTTGTGCTACAAAATTGTATACAAAAAGCTCAATCATATTTTATTTGTAATGAATGTCCCTGTGAATATGTTCTTAGTTTTGCAACACTCAGTACAAGAATATACCATCTTGTAACTTACGTAGCGGGAATGTAGTTCTTCCAGGTTTGGTCCAGCCGGTCCAGCCGACGTGCCATGGCAACCATCTCGGGGTCAACGGACTCTCGCATCTAACAGAGAAAGCAATAAATAAATGATATCACTACAATAATCAATAATTTTAAAGCAAGTTTTGCCTCACTTTTTACTTCCATTTAGGAAAGGAAAGTATAAAAAACAACCCTCAAAGTGGCACCAAGTTTTTTTTTAATTGAGTGAAACCTATTACTTCCTGACAAGTTTTTAATACCAGTGTCTTTCTCTAGAGTCTGATATCTCTACTGAAATTCAGTATAAAGACAAGCTTTTCCTTCTACCAAGATATCTGATGCGATATAAAAACCTGGGTGGTTGAAACTGACTACGACAGCAAAATGGTAAATCTTGCCGTACAAGTTGTCGGCTACAAATTCTTATCTTTTAATGAAATATATCACTCATGATTTGTTTGTGGGGAGAGCACTTCCATTAATTCTTTTGACTGCATGAAAAGTTAAAGGGAGATGGTCGTCAGTTTCCATGAGCAGTAGGTCATAATTTGCTGACACAAGACTCATGAAAATACCATGAATAGGTGGACAAGTCTCGTACACAGCAAACCCAAAGTCCCATCAAGAAATACTCCAAGTCTCTCGCTCGGAGAGTCTTTGGTTGAGGGAATGTAAGATAATGGCCTTTCCATATGGGGTGATTGGTGGAAAATGCAGAGCAATTACATAAGGCCTGTTGGTCATAAAACTGAAGGCTAATCCTGGTGATTGATAACACCTCTTATACTGTTTTCACACTGGCAAAATTTTGCTTAACCCCGTACTATAGGTGGGGTTAAGGGGGGTCTTAGCCCCACCTATAGTCCGGGGTTAAGCTTATTCCACTTTCTGTTCACACTCGTATTTACCAAAGTGGGCTAGCCCCACCTATAGTACGGGGTTAACTAACCCTGCAAAATAGCAGGGCTAACCCCGCAATTGTGGTGCTAACTCCTGCTAACCCCGCAATTGCGGTGCTAAGCAAATGAATGAGAACAGAAACGAAAAATAGTCCGGTACTATGCAATGGAGCGTATCGCAGCTGGCCAGATGCGAAGTATGTCTGATCATAACATTCACGATATCCGGGGTTAACGAATTGCAGTGAGAACAGCATGAATTTTCTTATTCCTGAATAGGCGCTAGTACGGGACTAAAAACAGCGTGTGTGAAAAGCCAAAAAAATAGTCCAGGGTTAAGGATAGTACGGGGTTAAGCAAAACCAGTGTGAAAAGAGTATTATTGGGTAACACCTGAATGGTGGCCAATTCCCCATGAGAGCCCACTTCTATGCATCTTCCAGCAATTTCATTAAACAACACATGATTCATTAATTTTTTTAATTTTCCCATAAAAGAAAATAAATCCTTGTTGCCCACCTGTTCCGGCTCCTGCTGTGCGACCTGTACCTTATCACATAGGACCGACACATCAGCCATAAGACACGAGTAGAAGGTTGAAGCTGCTGACTCCATTATCTCCACATGGTAGCTGTAATGTGCACATAGGAAAGGGAAAATTTTGTCACATTAGAGTCAAAGACAGTTAGAACAGATTTGGTTTGATTTGAATTTTTTTGATCTGACTGCTGAGAATTCTTACAACTAGGGGACTTATAGCTTTTTAAGTCTTCTCTGATGTACATGGTTTTATGAAGATTTATGCCTTACCAAAGGGCACCAGCGAACGGACCGTGTTTCAAACCCGGGAACAAATTCTTCAGGTGAGACTTAGTCATTATTGTTATCATATACATTGTAATGATTACATACTATGTATTTTCATACATGTACATTATCATTACATTACATTTAGTTTGTTATCGTTATTGATCAGGTTGGACCAGCCTTTTATCTTTAAGAAATATGACAATAAAATCATCACAGATAAGAATCCAGCATCATGAGACACACAATTAAAACTGAGATTCGGTTCTGCACAAGGTGAAACAACATACTCGCGTTGAATACTTACAGTTGGAATAACTGCTGATAGTTTTCTTGGATGTACTGGACCTCAGATTTGATGTGTGCGATTAGCTTGCTGATCTATTGAGAGAAAGCAAAACACACTATAATACCGCAAGAAGATAATTTAAAGTAATTGTGGCTTCAACTCACAAATCAATTTAAGTTTTTTTTTAAGTATATAAAAAACATGGGGCAAACTACTCTGCTTGATACATCATGCTCCTACTACAAATCCATATGTATCTTAAAAGAAATAAACTAGCAGGTCAACAACAACAAAAAGAGAGAAACAGTACAATGTATAAAATCTAAAAAGTAATATGCTATATCTCAAAAAGGACTTCAATATACAATGCCTAACATCTAATGCCATAGATGTTCTGGATCATCTTTTTAAAAAATTGAAAAATTGAAATACCGGTAAATAAAAATATATCTTCTCAATATTACAAATCAACCAAGAAAGCCAGAGGCTATAAATCACCTATTTCATATACTGTATAATATTTTGGAGAAAGAAAACTATAACTCGGGTGAATTTTAATAGCAATGATAAGATGCATGTGTACATGTACATACAAGAAGTACACTTTTACACATGAAAACAAGATGAAAATTTCACCTAGGATATACAGAATGCAAACCTACCAGTTCAGCAGAGACTGGGGAAGAGTAGGCATTGAGACGGAGCTCGGTGGTCAGACGAAGTTTATGGCCGTTATAGCTATTCTGAACACTCTCCTGTTAGGGTAGGATCAAAGATAAGATAAGACAAGAGTTCATAAGAACTTCTAGATTTTTTTTTTTTAAGTGCAGGCATGAACAATATCAATCAAATCAGATTAGACTCAAATTAATGTTTTTCTTGAAATGCTTAAATGATGTATGCTCCGAGAAGAATTATGCCCTTTAAAAGTGTATAAAAGTCTTGACACCGGAGTCATACCAATAAGAAAAATACCAGACCCTAAGAAGCCCAACAAAAATTAAAAAATTCATATTACTTAAAACGGCCAAGAATCAATCGATTTGGAGTAGGTGGAGTTGGTTGGGCAGTGTAAACATATGTATGAAGGATTGCCTGTTAAAGCGACAACTTAAGTATGCAAAATATTGATTAAAAATTGACAATCAATTATTCTGACGATGGATAGTCAACCTGTTTCGAAACGTTGAGCCACTCCGCACTCATCCTCTCCCAAGTTCTCCTTAGAACTATAAGCTAAGAAAGATAACCAACAGTCTTTTTCAAGACTATACCAACAGTCCTTTTCAGGACTACAAACCCTCAAGAAAGATTACCGAGAGTCCTTTTCAGGACTCCTCAATCCTCCCTCTCTCTCACATGGTGCACCCGCAAGCCTACTGTACAATTATTTGAAGCACCTGCATTCCATGTTCTTCACTTCTTAACAAAGAAAAAGCATCCATTCTTCATATTTCCATTCCAAAAGACAGGGTAACATTTCACATAACTATCCGAAGTACAAATTTGCCAACATCCCATAAAAAGGTGTAATAAACTTGTACTTATAAAGGTACTTGTAAAATTATGGCTTGGACCTGGTTTTATGATACTTGTTATCAATAACAAGTTACCAATAACTGTTGTAAGCTACTGAAATTGGTGCATTTGATTGGCTGAGAGCAAATTTGTCATAGAATTCCAGCATTTGTTACCATTTATTATTAGGGGTAACATGTTTTAACAGGGCCCAGAGTCCAGATAATTATGTAACTAACCCAGGTAAATTACACATTAGTACAAATAGATGACAGCAGCATTATTTGATGAACTACAAATTTCATTGGATTTCCTAGAAATCAAGCAGATAAGACATCTGATAACAGTATTTGACATGTTCAAAACCAAATAAAATGAGCCTTTTACTGCCAAACATAGGGCAATTAATTGTAATGCCCCCAATTGAAAGATCATGTGATGTCATGTTCATGCCAGTTCAAAGGGCACTCGATGATAACACACTATCTTAAAGCATTTCGATTCCACCCAAGTGTCCCTGCATGACAGCTACTGGGTACATACAATGGATGTAAATAGATGTACTTTGTATTGTGTAATGAACATTATTTATGAAGTGATGTAACAGACACAAAATAAACAGTACAAAGATTGGTTCAAGTAAGGGAGCATAACAAACTGCCTTGCCTACCCTCTTTAAAAGTTGGACTGTGTACAAACTACAATGCTTATATCTCTACATTACAGGTTGTCTTTGCTGTAACTAACTTGCATATAGAAACATGAACCAAACATTTTCAAGAGGTTATGCAATGCAATGATCCAGTTTTTCTACCAATTTTTGTCAGGCTAAGTCTACCTGTCTCTCTCTCTCTCTCTCTCTACCCGTCTGTATTCGTCACATCATCTCTATTTTTTCTTTCTGTTTTCCTTTCCCTCTGTGCCCTTGCATTTGTTGACCTCTACATGAATTACCCTCTCCTGTTCTCTCTCTCTCTTCACCTTCTCGTTCACACTGTCTTTATTTCTCTCTGCCCTCCTTCCATAAAGACCACTCCTATTTTCTCTATCACTCAAGAAATTTGCAAAAACCTTTCATAGACACATAAAGCCCTACCTCCCCACCCCACCGCCACAAAAAAATATTAAATAACTAAAAACAGACTCCTTACCTTGAGACTCTGTGTGATGATAGCTTCCAGGTTGCCTTGGTGACGACCCAGCAGTGTCGCGCTCAGGGCAAGAATGTCAGAGAGATTGGTGATCAAGCACACTGTATAAGCAAAAAAAAGAGAGGGACAAGAATTCTTTTATTAAAAAACATGCTCTTGTGAGACTGCACTAAAGAGAATATTAAGACACAGAGTGTCAAAACGTCAGACTCACTGGCAATTAAGGATATTATACAAGAGAGGGAAAAAATTGCTCCATCACGTCATCAAAACATTTTAATCATCCTAAGAACTACCCAATTAAAGATTTTTTTTTTTAATCAATTTGCCTATAGCAAGACAACTTGATCTCCACCTCTTAAAGTGACTTGGTAACATCTTTGAAGGTTGATTTAAAAATTGGGTAATTTTTGTATGTGCTAACCCTCTAACATGAAAAATATCCTGAAAAAAACTCAAACCACAAAGATATTAACGGTTTTCTAAGAAGGTGTCACTGTGCAACAGATTTTCAGATTTTCTTAATTGTACATCTAGCATTGAAATCATTACCTTAGCACCATTTTCTCTCATCTTTACGATGTTTCCAAGTCCCTTTAAGACCTTTTGCAGAATTTAAACTAAAGGAGTAGGCCCTACCAAATGTTCCAATCCAAGACTCTGCAGAAAGCAAGCACACCAGTATGATATTTACGGTCCTACTCAAAGTTACACTGTACCATACTTTAAAATTAACTATTATTTTTTCCTTGTGAAACCACCTCTTAATCTTTCACACACAAAGTCAATTTGATGTGGTGGACCCATTTTCACGTACCAACTCTGTGCTGCGGCGTTCTCTCTTGCAGTAGTTTCTCGAACAGATCACAGCATCTCTCTTGAAACTGGGTTAGGGCACGCCGTAGCAACTCGTACTGTAGAAATAGAGTCATAAAAATTAATGTGCAATGTCTTAACACATTATGTGCACAAAGTAGAAACTTGATACAGTCAAACCTGCTTTAGCAACCACCTGTCTACAAAGACCACATTTTTGGTTTCCCTTGAATATGGTTTCTCATTGCAACCTTGACTAAAGTAAAGGAACCTGTTCATGAAGACCACCTGCCTATAAAGACCACTTTTCATATTTCTCTTGAGCTGTTTTTACATACAGAGGTACGGGAGGGCAGAGGTATGGGAGGGCAGAGGTATGGGAGGGCAGGGGAGAGGTATGGGAGGGCAGAGGTATGGGAGGGCAGGGGAGAGGTATGGGAGGGCAGGGGAGAGGTATGGGAGGGCAGGGGAGAGGTATGGGAGGGCAGAGGTATGGGAGGGCAGAGGTATGGGAGGGCAGGGCAGAGGTATGGGAGGGCAGAGGTATGGGAGGGCAGAGGTATGGGAGGGCAGGGGACGGGTATGGGAGGGCAGAGGTATGGGAGGGCAGGGGAGAGGTATGGGAGGGCAGGGGAGAGGTATGGGAGGGCAGGGGAGAGGTATGGGAGGGCAGAGGTATGGGAGGGCAGAGGTATGGAAGGGCAGAGGTATGGGAGGGCAGAGGTATGGGAGGGCAGAGGTATGGGAGGGCAGGGCAGAGGTATGGGAGGGCAGAGGTATGGGAGGGCAGAGGTATGGGAGGGCAGAGGTATGGGAGGGCAGGGGAGAGGTATGGGAGGGCAGAGGTATGGGAGGGCAGAGTTATGGGAGGGCAGAGGTATGGAAGGGCAGAGGTATGGAAGGGCAGAGGTATGGAAGGGGAGAGGTATGGGAGGGCAGAGGTATGGAAGGGCAGAGGTACGGGAGGGCAGAGGTATGGGAGGGCAGGGGAGAGGTATGGGAGGGCAGAGGTATGGGAGGGCAGGGGAGAGGTATGGGAGGGCAGAGGTACGGGAGGGGAGAGGTATGGGAGGGCAGAGGTACGGCAGGGGAGAGGTACGGGAGGGCAGAGGTATGGGAGGGCAGAGGTATGGGAGGGCAGAGGTATGGGAGGGCAGGGGAGAGGTATGGGAGGGGAGAGGTATGGGAGGGCAGAGGTACAGGAGGGCAGAGGTATGGGAGGGCAGGGGACGGGTATGGGAGGGCAGGGGAGAGGTATGGGAGGGCAGAGGTATGGGAGGGCAGAGGTATGGGAGGGCAGAGGTATGGGAGGGCAGGGGAGAGGTATGGGAGGGCAGAGGTATGGGAGGGCAGAGGTATGGGAGGGCAGGGGAGAGGTATGGGAGGGCAGAGGTATGGGAGGGCAGAGTTATGGGAGGGCAGAGGTATGGAAGGGCAGAGGTATGGGAGGGCAGAGGTATGGGAGGGCAGAGGTATGGGAGGGCAGAGGTATGGGAGGGCAGGGGAGAGGTATGGGAGGGCAGAGGTACGGGAGGGCAGAGGTATGGGAGGGCAGAGGTATGGGAGGGCAGGGGAGAGGTATGGGAGGGCAGAGGTACGGCAGGGGAGAGGTACGGGAGGGCAGAGGTATGGGAGGGCAGAGGTATGGGAGGGCAGAGGTATGGGAGAGCAGGGGAGAGGTATGGGAGGGCAGAGGTATGGGAGGGCAGAGGTACAGGAGGGCAGAGGTATGGCAGGGGAGAGGTACGGGAGGGCAGAGGTATGGGAGGGCAGGGGAGAGGTATGGGAGGGCAGAGGTACGGGAGGGCAGAGGTATGGGAGGGCAGAGGTATGGGAGGGCAGAGGTATGGGAGGGCAGGGGAGAGGTATGGGAGGGCAGAGGTACGGGAGGGCAGAGGTATGGGAGGGCAGAGGTATGGCAGGGGAGAGGTACGGGAGGGCAGAGGTATGGCAGGGGAGAGGTATGGGAGGGCAGAGGTATGGGAGGGCAGGGTAGAGGTATGGGAGGGCAGAGGTATGGGAGGGCAGAGGTATGGGAGGGCAGAGGTACGGGAGGGCAGAGGTATGGCAGGGGAAAGGTACGGGAGGGCAGAGGTATGGGAGGGCAGGGGAGAGGTATGGGAGGGCAGGGGAGAGGTATGGGAGGGCAGAGGTATGGGAGGGGAGGGCAGAGGTATGGGAGGGCAGGGGAGAGGTATGGGAGGGCAGAGGTATGGGAGGGCAGAGGTATGGGAGGGCAGAGGGTGGGGGCAGAGGTATGGGAGGGCAGAGGTATGGAAGTCAGAGGGAGTACAAGGTGGAAGGGGAGGGGGCTGGGTATAAACGAGAGCCTACCTCTTTTCTGACCATTGTAACCCTGGCTTGGTGTTTGGTAAGAAGATCTTGGATCCCAATCAGAGACTGTGACATATGCTTCAAGAACCAATCATCGCTCTCAAACCACCTGTAAATTAGACGTTTAAATCATAAAAAAACACTTAATTTATATGCAAAACTAATAAAATAAAAGCACAGTAATTTCTAAAAATTCCAATTACTATTCTAAAATCATGTTTAAAAAAGTCAATTAAATCAAGGTTGGTTCAAAGTGAACTAGGCCTGGTCATTCTGTATATAAAATTTAAACAGTAAATAAATTCTAGTGTCACAGCAAATGAGAAATGAATAAAATGTTCACCAACCAACCGATTCAAAAACACCAACTAGATTTACACATCATCATCGAGAAAGAAGAATTGATGACATTTATTTGAATGCTAAATGTACATGTAGCTGCCTATTTTTAATAAGTTATATTTTCAAATCAGGATTTATACAAAAATTAATCAAACGTTTAATAAACAAGGAGAAACCTGCCATTGATGTTTTATAAGACGTGATGTAAATTGCAATAAACTTAATAAATAAATAAATGAAAAAAGAAACATAGCTTACCAAGGCTAATTGTGCGCCTAAGTTATCCCAAATGAAATATTTTACTTACTCTTTGCTTGATAATTGTTCCAAATAAACAGCTCTTCTGAAGACTTCACCCTGTATAGAAATATCAAGTAAACATAAAATCAAATTGTGAAGAAAAAAAAAATAGCACATATTCCTGTCCTTTAAAATGCGACTTAATTAACGATATGCTTATATATTTTGTGCCCTAAAATGCTTTGATTTCTTTTGGACCTTTAAGATTGTATACGGTAATTACAAATAAATTTCATTTTTTATGTTATATTGCAAATGTCTTTTGATATTCAATTCAAGTAAGCATTTGTATTCATTTTTTAGTTGAGTTATGGAAATAAAATTATTTGAATTGGCATTGAAATTTGAAAGTTACGTCATAAATCGATACTCACAATTCCATACTGCAAGTGAAATTCTCGGAGAAGACGTCTAGAACTGGACAATAGAGGGCAGCCTGTAGACGGGCCTGCTTTTAGCACTTTGTCATGTCTGTTGGATTCATCAGAGTGAAATAAACGCATCATTAGTGATAATATCATAATGGTCAGCATATTCTAATCAAGCAGGGACAGAGATTAAGAAAAGGGGGAATTCCATACTGTTCGGGTGTTTACCTAATAACAGGGGTTATCAATTATCAGGATTAGCCTTCAGTTCTAAGACCAATAGACCTTATGTAATGCTTTGCTTTTCCCTCGTCCGAAGACTCTGTGAGAGACCAGGGCCGTATTTCTTGATAGGACTCCTGGGAGGTGTTTCACAAAGATCCTAAGAAGAAACTTAACACTAAGTTGGACTTTAAAATTATGGACAGCCATTGGAGCCTTAAAATGAAATATATTTAAAAGCAGAAATTCAAGGATTTTAGACTTTTTTTTATAAATTCCACATCAAGAACATGAAACCTCCTTGATAATAGAAAATATGAATGATGTGAATCAACATTTTATGCCTTTTAAAACAACTTTTACAAAACATTTTCAAAGACGCTAACGGCTTTCCATAATTTTTAAGTCCAACTTAGAGATAAGTTCAACTTAGGATCTTTGTGAAACACCCCCCAGGTTTGCTGTGTGCAGAGTGCAGACTTATACACCCATAAATGGTATTTCCACCAAGTCTGGTGTCAGCGAATTATGGCCTTCTGCACATGGAACCTGACGCCCTGCTTACGTTAATTCTCAGTCATTAATTACAAAGCAAGGTTACTTGTGACGCAATACATGGTTTTTAGAGACATAATTTGAGAAAACCTTGAAAGCCTTGCGTAATATTTGGAGCACCATGATTGTTGTCTGGTAAAAAGTTCACTACCAACAACAGACCTCAAAGTTCAACAAACTTACCTATCTTCTAAATTCTCTTATCACATGATTACACATAGAAAAAAATCGCCCTGGACCATAGCATATCGATAGAGATAGTTGCAACACGTGCATCCACGTGTATGCAATGCCTGACCACTCAGAAGCAACTTTCAGTGACTATCTCTCTAAAGAGGCTATGCCCTGGACTAATATACATGTCCAGACACTGGCACATATACAGTGTATATAATACATTTTAATGACATGATCATTAAAATGAATGCACAGAAAGGTGAAAGAGAACCCCAAAATGACCAGAAATGATGGTTTCATGATAATGAAGGGTTTAAAGCTCATCTGTACTAGTTTATAGGAGGGATTAGACCACCCTGCAAGGTCACTGCACAGGTGGTTATCTCATCAACTTAGCTCTCAATTAACATAAGAAAAAGAGGATCATGGGGGACCAATGGTCACCGATTAGGCATTGTTTTCTATATAGAGGGAGCAAGTAGCTACAAGTAGTACAGTGTGGCTTTAAAATGGCATAATTTAAATTAAGATGCACTTATAATGTATGTAATAATAAGCATCAATTTCTTACTTGAGTAGAAGCAGGAGGAGGTCTAGATACATATCCCTCATGTTAGACCAGTAGGATGCTCGGCACACCAAGGGGTCAAGGTTCGGCAGCGGACCTTTCCAAAAGCGGTTGATGAGGGCGCTGATACGTTGACCCTCCTGCTGCTGCCAAAGGTCGTAAGCGTTCCTCGTCTGGAAGCGTAACCGAAAAAAATGCAAAACTTTTGTAATTATTCAAAACATCATATAATTGTCAGAAGCCATTAAAGAGAAGTTGGGTGTAGGTGTAGGTGAAGATGAAAAATAATTGTGAGCTTTTTGATCATGTAGACTGTTCGGAATATCTACACTACACACCATTCCTTTCATCTCAACTTAATGCATGGATTAATTTTGATGTATAATTTGCTTCAAAATGCCATAGATCTAACTATTTAGAGCCAAAAAGTTTAAATCTCTCCACGTTTTTCAAAGAAAATTTAGAAACCTAAAAAGAAGCATGATAAAAAGATTCATGTATACTCCAGACCAAAAATTTCAGTTTATTTTCAATTGTTAGAGACTATTCATGTAATGCTGCTTGTACATGTAAGTATCGGCTTGCGGGTACACCATGTGAGATCCTCCCTCTCTTTCTCTCTCACATGGTGCATCGGCAAGCCTACTGTATATATTCATGTAATGTTTGCTCATTCACTCAGTTTTGCTTGTGTAGTCAAAAATAAATGTAGTGTACATATGGCTTTTCCGAAACCCACATGCCACTTGGTTTCAATGATGGTTTTCAAAACTTAAAACTTTTTTTCCTCTTTTTTTTTTTCTGAGTGGTTAGTTCCTGTCATATGATGATGAGTATTCCAAAAGAGTTGAAGGAGACAATAAGAATCCCCAAAACTACATCTAATGCAGTTTGAGAGATGTGCAGAGAGAATGAGATAGGGAGACATGGAGAGAGAGAGCGAGAGAGAGAGAGCGAGAGAGAGAGAGAGAGAGAGAGAGAGAGAAAGAGAGAGCGAGAGAAAGAGCAAGAGAGAGAGAGAGTGTGTGTGAGAGAGGGAGAGAAAAAGAGAGAAAGAGAGAGAGAGAGAGAAAAGGAGAGAAAAAGAGAGAGAAAGAGAGAGAGAAAGAGAGAGAGAGAGAGAGAGAGAGAGACTGTACTTTTATTGCATTATAACTTTGTAAACATATATACTATATCTTTATATATATATATATTTAAAAATACATAAACATCAAGTGCATTTCAAACAGAACTCATTCCTAAAAACTGTCTGCACATGACACGTCTGTCAAAATACCTTGAAAAATATATTCAATATTTACATTTCACAATCAAGTTTACAATGATTGAGGAAACAAAACCTGCCCTTTGTCCCCTTTAGGAGGTACTTTCTGATAAATCTGATATCATCCAACAAGTAGATATACCTGTAAAAACGAGGGTACTTCTGACAAACATCCCACCTTAGATATTGTAGCCAGAGCAAAGTATGAATATTTATCACTAAAAATTGATTTAAAGACCTATCCGAAGTGAAAAGTCAAAGAGATGAATTATATATCAATGGAAATCTTATGAGCCCTAGATTACATATTAGAGTCTGTCAGAGGAGTATTTAACAGCTCTCTAAAAATTCAAAATCTAAAGCTTTGAAAATAGGAAGTTGTCGCCCTAAAATCTAGCTATTGACTTGATGACATCATCCTATGTGGAGTACGCATATTTAAATGACTTTGCAAGCATGGCTCATCGCCTCAGCTACAACAATAATGATCGGGTCCACATGATTTGTCACCTGACTGCGACAAATTCAACCCCTGTTGACCAGTAATTTGGAGGGGTGCAGAAAATGAGGTTTCAATATGCTTTTTAGTGAAATAGTGAAAGAGAAAATATTTTTTATTCCTTTATATTTGTTCATTCTACGTTCATTCAGCTTTTCATTGAAATAATGTTGTATTTTCATCAGAGGGTTTTTAAGCTCTCCATGTCATGCAATGTTCATGAAGAAGCAATACAAGTCATGTTTTTCCCTTCTAGGTAATGTATGGATTACTATCCTTTAGATTGTGATATTGAATTGACGATTAGATTACTGTAGATGATAGCTAGACTGAAGGTAATATTATCAATCAACAATTCGATGAGAAATCAAAGAGGATTTATACATATCCAAAGCCAAAGAAAATGAGTTTCATGAATCACTCATAAGTACTTGATAATACACAGATGCACTGAAATGTGCTGACTTAGATTTTAATCCAGTTACTAGTGTAATACAGTCAAACCTGCTTTAGTGACCACCTGTATAGAAAGACCACCTGTCTACAAAGACTACATTTTTTGTTTCCCTTGAAAATGGTTTCTCATTGAAACGTGTACTAAAGGAACCTGTACCGGTACTCGAAGACCACCTGCCTTTATAGACCACTTTTCTTGTCTCCCTCTCGGGGTCTTTATAGACAGGTTTCACTGTGATAATATTGTAAATGCTTTGGTTTGTGGTGTTGTAACGTTGGCATTGTATGGTGCTGTATAAGGAAACATTATTATTATTATCAATATAAACAAGAAGATTAAATTATCTAATCCGAAGTACTATAATCTCACCTCAAAATCCTGTGGTTTATAGAATGGATGACTGTTGGTTTGTAGAAGTGAGAGACGCCCCATCAGCTCTTCAACCAGATGCTGTAAAAAATGGAAAAAAGTTATGATAACAAAAGTGGCATTGAACAAGTAAACATGCATGTATCATAAATACAATTGAAAGACTGATGAAAAATATTTATTGACTACCGTATTAAACAGAATATCTCTATTAAAGTAGATGGATCTTCAACTGCACGCAGTCGAAAATGATGCCTCCACCATAAAGCAAACCAAAACAGAACAATTTTTTTTTAATTCAGGTTTGATTGTAATCCATTAACAGATTCTCAGAATATCATGATTACAAGCTATTTTTCATAAATACATGTATGACCATTTGATCTGTCCTGAGTTTGATAGTAATCCATCCGTCAGTACTATTGATAACGCGTTCACAAGCTTTTTTTTGCATACATAATGAGCCCCATGACCTTTGACCTCGTGACCCCAAAATCTTATCGGTTCATTAGCTCTGCAAGAAACATACATAACCTAAGTTTAGTGGTAATCCATCAATTGGTTCTTGAGATAACATGATCACAAGCTATGTTTGCATAAATAATGAGCCCTGTGACCTTTGGCCTTGTGATCCCAAATCCTAATCAGTTCATTGGCTCTGCAAGATATGTAAATGACCTAAGTTTTGGGGGAAATCATCAATCGCTTCTTGAGATAACGCGATCTCAAGAACGGGACGTACAAACGCGGACGGACAACCCAAAAACATATTGCCACACTGATTAAAACATATAGCTGAATGAGGAAACCCACCTTAGCTGGAGGCTTGTTTCCGAGCCCTCTATTGATGTAATCATCGTAAAACAGATGCCTCTCCTCGCTGAGCCCAAACGCCTCCTTCACCAGGACACACAGGGTCTCCTCCTGGACCATGGAGTCCCCTTCGTCTCCACCTCCATCAAGGCTCAGGGAGCCAGGAGACGGGGGAGGGGAGGTGAGCAGGGATGACGCCCCGCCGCCCCTCCCGCCCCCACCGTGCGGGCCGTGCGGGGAGGAGACTGAGCTACTGGGGCTTGAGAGGGCGGAGCTCGGGAGTCGGCTGCCGAGGACGGGGAACTGGGCGCAGAGAAGGGCGTGCCTGTAGACCATCAACTCCTGTAGTATAGATAGAAAGTGAGAACATTCAAAATTATAAATTATAAATTTCAGAGTACTGAAAGTCATGCCCCTTCTTGTCTATTCTTTTTTTGTTGAAAACCAAACCTCTTGATCGATAAGAGATTTCTTTGTTTGATGCATATTTCCTTACCAATATTCTCACCTTAATAACAAAACAACCTATTCAAAAGGTTATTTCTATATAAAGAGGACAACAGATTAAGTAAAAACAATTTTTTTTTTTAAAGTACTCAACACCGGAGTGTTGGCTCAGTCAGTAGAGCGTCCGCCTCACAACCGGGAGGTCGTGCCTTCGAACCCCGGCCGCGTCATACCAAAAGACGTTAAAAGATGGGAGTTGTTGCTACCTTGTTTGACGTTCAACAATAAGGGAAAGAGCAACGTCGATGATCTGGTGCTGCTCAGTGGCTTCCGGGCTCACGATCAATTGGGCAAAATGAATATTTCTGTTTCAGTTTAATAACATTTGGAGTGGACTATTAGGCTATTATTTTATTATTATTATTATTATTGTTTGATAACTGAAGTCATTATATAGATTTAATTCAGTTTATTTTTCATATTTGAAGTCACAAAATAGATGCATTATTAGCAATCATGATCATCTTCAAAATGAACCAAGAATAGTTACTTTTAGTACACTGTTTTTCTCCATGCAGAACAACATGAGGTGCTTTCTTCAGTGGGGACTTAAAAAGGTTTGAATACCAGCCCACAGCCCACATTTCAAACCGTGAGTATATTCAGTGGCAGATCCAAGGAGTTCCACAGGAACACTCCCCCCACCCCCTCATACACACATACACCTACATATTTCAAGTACACATCTAGAAAATGTGCTCCCATTTGTGCCCCATCCCCTCCCTTTGTGCTAATTTAGACTCCAAAAGGTACATGTACCAAAATAGACCGGTTAACTATTAATCATATTCAAATTCATGTATGTTTCTTTCCTGGGGACCTAGCACTGATGAGCTATTCCATTAACCTGTTATTAATGAATACAATACTTGGAATCAATTCTGAATACATTATTTGTTGCTATGTTGTACAAGCCTAGGGCAAGCTTTCAGGTTGTCAATAACAAGCTTTGTTTAAAAAGCATGCCTAAAATTTGAATATGTTAGTAAACCAGTCTTGTATGTAAAACACCCCCCCCCCTTCCCAAAGAGTGATAGCTGCTTATTGTAACTACCCCCCCCCCCCCCCCACATAATAACAAAGAATTGCTAGCTCCTCCACTGATATTTGTGTCAAGAATTTTGAGCAGGTGGAGTTGAAAAGAACAAATTTAAGAGAGTCATTATGCAAACATGGCACATCTGTGTCCTCCCAAGGAATAATTTGTTGAACAGTCTGAACAAAAACACAAGTGCGTGGTCTCAAAGTTCATTTCAGAATATGAATCTTATGATTGCGGTCTCCTGCACTATTTCCACAGACAGTTCGGATAATACTTACAATTTTAAATAATATGTTATAGAAATACTAAGTTTCCTTATTTATATGTTAAAAAAAACATTTTGACATGAAGATATTATTGTTTGTATATCTTACGATTATGTTCTTTGTTATTCAGTTATTATATTTGGAAAAATGCAGAAATAAAATATAATCCAATCAAAATGTGGTGGAGGTCATAGCAAGACTGGTATTCATTTATTTCTCAAGTTTCTTACATTGTTTTGCTATATACATGTACATACCGGGGAATACATGTACCTTTTCATAGCTCAAGAATGAAAGCTGGACTAGTTGAATTAGGGCCTTTGTTGAATCCTTTTAGATGGAAGATTTAATGTCACGTTCTGAAGCAACATAAATCGTGTCAAATAAATTGTTCATGAACTTAAAATTACAAAACTGTGTAAGGGTATGAATGATTTAGTTGTTAACTGTATATTGAAAGGAAGTAAATATTAGGACTCAACATCCATTACACATCCAAAATAAAAAACGTTTTAAAAGTCACTGCTACAAAATAGATACTTTAGCCATTCTTTCCACATAATAAAAGCTTTAAAATGCATGGGAAATCCACTCATAATCCACATAAATCTATAACTGAGGCATAGACAATTTTTATAAAAACATAATGTTTAAACAACAGGTACTGTATGTTGAACTGAAGTATCATTAGGGCTCAATATCCATCGCACGTCCGAAAAAAAACGTTCAAAAACCACTGCTGCAAAATAGAAACTTTAGCCATCCTCTCCACATATTACAAGCTTTAAAATGCATCGGAAATCGATTCATAATCTCTCTAAATCTATAACCGAAGCAGGCAGGCAAAGATCAACAATGATTTCAAACAAAACCTGATGTTCAATCAACATATATGTTTAACTGAGGTACATATTATTAGAGCTCAATATCCATCACACATCCGATATAAAAACGTTTTAAAAACCACTGCTACAAAATAGATACCGGTACTATAGCCATCCTCTCCACATATTACAAAGCTTTAAAATGCATTGGAAATCCACTCATAATCCATATAAATTTATAACTGAGGCAGGCATAGAGAAATTTTTGAGCAAAGATCATAGGCGATGTTAAAAAGGAAGCTGGATATCATTAAGAGACAATGGCCATCAACGGATTGGTCAAGGGTGACTCTACGGTAGAGTGCATTGCTGGGTCAACGGTAGGAAAATGCTGCAATGTACATGTATGCAACAATGCACCATTACTTACACTGGTTCGACTCGACCATACCACTGCATGTATTTATTAATATGGTAAGGTACTGTAGTCAAGCTTCTGACCATTATAAAGCACTCTTGTATTTGTAATTTGCACAAGATTTTATTGCATTTTTGACACTATTTTATTTGAAATTTAAGTGATAATCTACATTTTTGTTATTCAATTCTTCAAAGAGAAAACACTTTGGAAAGATACTGTTCAATTTTTCACAACGTTTGGCGGAAAAAATAGTCCAAAATGTTTTAGGACTAGTAAGAGAGTTCAGGGGTAGTTCGGGTATGAATTTACTTGTGCCAAAGATCAGCAATGAACTGGTGCCTTTGGTCCTTCAATAAACTAGGCATGTTACCTACAATCTCTTGTATGCCAGTCTTAGGGGTCTGTCCTAAACCTAACCTACATGTAAACCCCCAATGGTACGATAAAAAATATCACGTAGATTGCGCAAAAATCTATTCCTACCTGATCGGAGAGGACATTCTTGTTGAACTGTTGTCTTCGGTCCTTCAGTAAACTAGGCGTGGTACCTACAATTTTTTTCTAAAAAAATCTAAGGGGTCTGTCCTAAACCCAACCCAAAACCCCCAATGGTACGATAAAAACTATCACAAAGGTTTAGCAATTAACGATTCCTACCTGATCTGAAAGGACATTCTTGTTGAACTGTTGTCTTCGGTCCCTTGATGAGCTAGGCATGGTTTCCACTAGGTCTTCTATGCCAGAGTCTTGGGGGTCTGTCCGAACGACGGGTATGGTGGAACCTGGAGGTGGGGTGTGATGGGGCATTACAGCATTGGCTTGGTAGTGCCCCATCCTGAGCAGGAAAAAAAAGGAAAGATGTTGTCGTTGATGTTGATGTTTGCTTCAGGACTTAAACATTCATGTTAAGCTGCATCCAACCGAAACCAGAACTACAGAAGAAGAAAAAAATCACACTAAATTCTCAAAAAAGAGTAGGATTTTTATAGGTAATATCAACTTTTTTGAGAATTCAGTGTGATTTTTTCCCTCTTTTTCTGTGGTTCTGGTTTTGGTTTGATCAAAGCAAAGATGCAGCCAAACACGAATGTTTGAGTCCAGAATCTTTATTGGTTCAAATGTATTCAAAAGAATGTTTTTTTCAAGTTGAAGAACAAAATAATACACCAAAGCCTTTATACCGTTTCAGACATTCTCTACATGGTTAGGTCCTTCATGAGCAAGAAATTGTAAATTCAAATATTTCCACATGGTATAAAATATTTATTTCCTGACACTACATTTAGTCATATCAATCAATGGAAACATATTACTAACCCATGCCATCCGAGCTCTGCAGACAATGCAAGTCACAATAATGCC
This sequence comes from Strongylocentrotus droebachiensis, assembly GCA_035222895.1. Classification (NCBI taxonomy): domain Eukaryota; kingdom Metazoa; phylum Echinodermata; class Echinoidea; order Camarodonta; family Strongylocentrotidae; genus Strongylocentrotus; species Strongylocentrotus droebachiensis. The sequence continues at coordinate 29,708 of JAVYIG010000711.1, read as the reverse complement.
ACCGTCTGTAAGTGCCTATTGCCTTTCTTAATGATAAATTCTGAAGATCTTCTGTTCTTTAATTGATGTAGGCAGCAACTCTGTTTCAATTAGCCATTAACACATGCTATTGTTGACATTAGTTTGTCATTAGATTATGATTAGGTATCCTTTATTCAATCATAGCTATAAATCCTTTATTCAATCATAGCTATAAAATATGACATGAATGTTGCTCATTTGATATCCTTGAGCCTATCAACCTCTAAACGTATACAGAGTCAGAAACAAAATTCTTCCAAAAAGTTCATGATTTAATTTCTAATCACATAAATCTGTCACAAATATATATGTGATGATGTTTTGATCTGAGGAATTTGCCGAATAATGCAAAGAGAAAAGGATTTAATCACCTCATAAATGAAAGTTGAATAATTGGATATTAATTGAGGGGTTATGACCTGCAGGGGAATTGTTATCAAGAAATTGTAATACTTACTGGTATTTCTGGAAGTAAGAGTCAATCTTCTCCACTGTCCCAACAGACCTGATAAGAAAAATTGATATAACAGAGATTTATGAAAAATGAAAAATAAAAAGAAGTATTTTCTGTATTGTACTGACCACAGACCTTTTTTTAAATGTATTCAAATGTATACATTAACCTTGCGATGAGCTAATTACATTCACCTGTTATACAGTATCGTTATATCTCAGTAGTCAAAATATGAGTTCATGATATTGCTTGTTGCTAGGTTGGCAAACATGATGGTTTGTCCTACCAAACAACACGTAATGTTTGCAATATGCAATATGCAGATGAATGAAATAATTCAAAACAATGAAGGCACTTAACAAAACCGTATGCATTCAATTTGATTGACTAACACCAATGTGATAACAATTTTTGTCAATTTAGTTTATTTTGCCAGTAATATCTGAAAATGTTTGACTTGCAATTCTGAACCACATCATTTGAAACTACATGTATGTACCTGTACCCAAGTGACAAGTGGACTTGTAGAATATGCTATTTTCCCCAAATTTTGAGACTCAAATCGCTCTTTAATACAAGGGGATAAAATAATTTATAGAGCAATAAATGCTAACACTGCATTTCGGTACAAGAAAATGCAATACACAATTTAATATACAATTATACATACATTTTTAAATCACTAAAAGTTCAAATTGTTCTACTGCTAAACACATCAAGCATTTATGAAGAAGTAATTCAAGCTTTTGATCCTGCTTCAGTTATTTGAGTATGCCTTTGCGAGCTGAATCATATTTTGGCCAATCAAATGCAATATTTTGTAATGTATAAAGATTTTCCTGTCGACCAGATATTTCTGTGGATACTCCCACGAAATAGCCCTCATTTCGTAGTCTTATTTTCAAAGACCTTTTGAATTGAAATTATCTGTGTCATTATTTTTAGATTAAAAAAAAAACATTTTTACTTCTATACAAACACTTCTCACAGTATAATTCAGTAATGGGTTGAAAATCATTATTTGCATGTTAGAAGTTTACAAAAATCTGTACATCTACGCTTCATTCATCTAAATATTTGATTACAAATGAGTCTCTTAGACTAAATTGGGACTACATGTAAGTTACAATACTACCAGACTTACTTCCGGACAAAAAACTTTTCACACAAAAATTAGGAAGGAAGTTCTGACGTCCTCACTACTATACCAAATATGGAAAACGGGAAGCATCTGTTGATACAAATTATTTCTCTTACAACTTTCGTGTACTTCCTCACCAAAAAAAATTGTAAACACTTTTATGAGAGAAAGTATCACAAACAAATGATATATAATTTAGCCATCATATCATATCGAAGAATCTTGTCGGAAGTTTAAATGATACCTCAAGCTATTCTTTTTGTTAACACATTTAACTTTTCTAAATATTAAAATTCCCCAAGAAGTTGAAACTATGTATATAATTGTCTGTTGACAGTTCAAAGTGAATCTAACTTTCATTCCTGAAAAAAAGCATGGACCCTGAATCCATGATTCCTGCAAATACCAGCATTTTTTATTGAGAAATGTTGAGTGGGGAATCCCCCAAAAGGGCACCTTCTAACCTTGATATGCATACAATGGATATGTGCTCCGTGTACATGTATAACAAATCTATACCAATACTTGCATGGAAATGCAAATCTTGTTGGGCCTAAATTGTAGACAACATTTTTTGAATAATATTTTGAAATAAACATATACAGCAATGCTGACAGCAATATTTATTGATCCTATTGAAGCCATGAAAAATCTGCTCCCAGCCGATCAAATGTCACTATTTCACAAGCTTAATAGTAACTTGCTTATATTGATACCAAGTGTTAAGAAACAGCTAGGGCCCTGGTTCCAAACAGATGACAAGTATAAGCTGCTCTATTGACTATCATCTGTTGATTTGGTTTGGTGGTTTAATTCAATATCATGTTTGGACAAGCACCCTGCAGGTATAATATAATTATATCACCTGATTTTATGACCAACCTTTCTCCAATAATTCTTTAATAGACATGTATGTTGTACCAGGGAGGTGACGGGACAGACTAACACTACATGTAACAAAACAAAATATTTTGAAGGCTGATGGTAGTGTATTTTCTGTGTTCTCTGCTTTTAAGACCTTTGCATTCACAGCCGCATTGATTGGTAATTCAACCAAATCTGGTGTCCATACACATGGACACTGAATACTACGTGACTTTAAATAACTCTTAATTTCCATGAGTCTGTTTGGACTTTGGAGTTGGTTAGGCAGTGAGGCTGTCCTGAAGTTGGAATGTTTGTTCTAAAATATGTTGGGATTCATGTATACATGACAGGCTGTACATGACTGTACATGTATATTTAGCAATTATTCATAATCTTTAAACAGATATCACATCAGACATGTATTATATTAAATAATATCATATCATTAATTATGATTTGGTAAAAAAAAGCCTACAAGAAGAAGTACCTATACTCATATCATTAAATCAAATGGATATTATTGCGCATGGGCAATGGTACCAATTCAGCGGTGTAAGGTACAGTTAGGGGTGATAGTGAGCTCTAACCATTTTTTTTTTTTTTTTTTAAATTCCCTCAACCATAAAAAAAAATGGCATCTAACAACATTCCCCCCCCCCCCCAATGAGTAAGAAAATTGGGGGGAAATTAGGGGGAAATTGGGGGGAAATATGGAAAATGAGGGGGAAATCAGGAAAATCTGGGTAAAATCTGAAGAAGAAAAATTCAGGAAAAAAAAAAAAATCAGTTTAAATTGGGTAATTCTCAGGCCTGTGCACTTACAGTGTACCATTTAACTATCACACTTCAAATCATACCTGTACATGATTTAACCATATTGTATAAATTGTCAGCATAAAAACAAGTTCAGTTATCTTTTCACTTGAAAGTCAAAGTCTGATCATATAGGTTATCAGAATTCTTGACATATTGGTTCAACACTGCTTAATCTTTTTTGTTTTTCTACTTTAATAGATTTAGCCTAAGTGAGCTTAATCATACTCTAACCATAGTTATTAAAATACAATCGGATTCTAAAGTTCAAAGTAGTGGGCAGTATATAGCACCTCTCCAAATATTGCGCCATTTTTTCAGAAAGCAAACACTGCATATTTGTCAACAGGGACCGGTGTGTTATATGACACTTTTGGAGATTTTCTACTTGAGCATTGACATGTACATGTACTGTATGGCGTGTGCCATTTATTTTTTTTACAAGGAATTGATTAATCTAATATTCAGAGTATGAATTATATAAACAGTTTTATAAAACCCCTCAAAAACAATTTGGAAACTAAGGTGGATCAATTATAGCTCTCTTATCATGGTATAATCATCACTTCGATTATCATCATTAGAAAAGGTTTTTATTCTTCTTTATAAAACTGATACCATATTTGTTATGATTTGGGTCAAAATGAAAAATTGCAAAATGAACTAGTTAGTACTGGTATAGTTACATGTATTTAGAGCACTCAAAATCCTTTATTTTTACATAAGAGAGTGTGATTTTTGTAAATGACAGTGGGGCTATATAGTTCTCAAGTGGTCATGAGTGCCAATTGATATTGACAAATTCCTTATCAAGAATTTCATGGGATAACAAAAAAATTACTAGTATCCACATTCTGAAACTGAAAGTAGTTTCATCTTCAATTCAAAAGTTATCTTCAGATACATGTATATATAGCCTACCATGAGGGTATTAGTTAAAGATAAGAAAATACAGAACAGTTATATATTCAAATTGGATAGTTCATTATAACAAATTACAATGTACATTAGAGTTGGGCAAGTACATGTGTATGTAAGCATTGCAACTGCTACATACTGTATATCAAGTTCTCACAAGCGAACTTTCATAATGAATAAATATTGATTTGATATACAGTCAAACCTGTATAATGGCCATTCACTTGAAACAGAAAAAGTGGCCACTGTTTACAGGTATAGCCTTTCAAGACAGGTTTTACAGCACATAATAATTCTTTCTAGAGGAAGACCAAATACATGACCACTATAGACAGGTGGCCTTATAATGAAGAGGTGCCCACCAAGACAGGTTTGACTGTAACACTGATCTCACTATGAACATGACTGACAAAGAAAGCGGACAAAATATACAGTTCCTCAGGTAGACAAAGGAACATCCCTTCACTGCTATTATGTAAAAATGTGTAGAACAGGTGTCACATGCATATTCACCTTTTTACATAATAGCAGTGAAGGGATGTTGGACTTTATCTACCTGAGGAACTGTATATTTTGTCCGCTTTCTTTGTCAGTCATATTCATAGTGTCTAATACTCCAGCCCATATACATGTATTATCTCAGGTTTAGTGTTATTCAACAGAAATAAAGCCTACAGTTGTATTGTAAACCTAAAGCTGGCCCTATACATGTAAGTTTATCTTAAAATGCAACAAATAATACCGTAGTCTAGAGGTGCTTTGTTCAACTCGGCTGAGACCAACCAAGGGTCAGATTATAAGTACTGGGCTATATGCATGCATGCATGTCAATATACTTTACATGTACATGAGGGAAATAAACCATGGGTATTTGGCTATAAGTGGGTGATCCCTTGCAATTAGTCCCATATGGCATATGACATTTATCCATTTCTTCCATCCAAGAATTTGAAAATACTACTTTCTGGTATCACTAAAATTATTAAATGGTCAAGAAATTTCTCATTTCTTGGATGAAGAAAATGTATTTCTTGTGGGACACATTGTAAGAAATTGCCCTTATGCTTGATAATAATAACCATTTCTTATAAAGCACTTTACCACTAACAACTGACCAGAGCGCTTGCAGTATTATTGTAACCCCGGTCACTGGACTCAATTATTATTTCTCACATTACAGTGCACATCTTCCACTCCCTAAAGAGCATTCCAGCTACATTGTAGTCGCCTTTGCAGGCATGCACGTGCTAATCTAATCACATAGATCTTCGCATCCTTCTGGATACCCATTTACATGTAATAGCACATGGGTGGAGAGGAGCGATGTAGATAAAATGCCTTGCTCAAAGACATAAATTCTGTGCCAGGGCTTGAACCAATGACCTTTGCATTTGCAGTCAAGTGACTAGACCACTCGACTACCTGACATTTCTACACATTTGCCTTGGGAGCACACATGGTATTGATCTTCTTTTATTTTAGCATGAATGTACGCATGGGCGGTGTTTTAGCTCTGTAAAGTTCAAAAGCTCTGGAAACTCAAAGGATCGACCCATATACATGTAACACAGTGTATTTCATTTTTTTCAATTTTGCTGCAGCCTAAAAATGCATTCATGAGCTTCAGTTATAAAAAAGAAAAAAGGAATATAAATATGCAAGTAAAATAAGCAGGGAAGAAATATCAACTTTTAACACAATACAGCGATCCCCAATATGATCTCCTGTAAAAAACAAAAAGTAATTTTGACACTAAAAGTTATTTGAGAAATTACTCACAACAGACGCTGACTATCATAATTGTAATCCATCATGGCTGTATATCTCAGTAAATATCCTCACAACAAAAATTAATCCTTTCTCTCAGAGCTGATCATCGAAACAGAAGCAATTACGAACAAAGCACTGAAAAGTTGGATGAGAACTTGAAACCAATATGGACACTGTTTACAAGGCTCATCTCTTAAAAACTAGCAGCATCAAAAGCTTGCTAAGTATACATCTACTCAGGTAAAACACAAGAATTACAGTTGTCAGATAGGTCTACAGCTCTTTTGCAACAGCTGATTTTCTGGAGTGGATCTGCTCAGTAAATGGAAGAGAAACTTGTGACGCTATCCATTCAAACCAAGCTGAACAAGCTGCCTTCTCAGGTTCATTTTCGCAGCAATACCGATACAAGTCTCTCAATGAGCTACAGAGACAGAAACCATCGGCACCCGTCACGTGAACAGAGTGTGACCTGGCCAACTTCTTGAGAATATGTCCGCAGAAATGACGTAACATTTATTGACCAGCCTCCAGACACAATCTCCCATAAAAATGTCCCCAAACGAAGACCCGTGGTTAGAACGCAAACAGAGAGCCTCGCTCGGGACCCGGTAAAACTTTAAGTCACGTTATCAAAATCTCTTGACTGTTTTAGCGCACCCTTGATGAAATCACAAGATCTCTGATAAGAATGAACTTTGGGCTATATATTAATTGAAGAAGGGCCTGTTTTCATTATAGCTCAAGTTGTTGAAATAGCCCTCCTATCTGAGAGAAATTAGCCCAATCAGGCAATCACAACCACATTTTCCACTTTGAATAAGCTTGAGATATTCAAAGTGAAAAGGCAAACATCAAGCTGTTTTTTCATGCTTACAAGTGCTTGGAACATTACACCATGTAACTCAAGATATTATCCCAAGCCAAGTGTAGCTTAATTGCAGTCTGGATTACTGTTTAATTTGACTATCCGGTTAATTTGGCAATGAAGAGGCACTTGAAGAGTCAAGTGACCAATAAAAACAGAAAAATTGACCATATTTTTAGAGAGCAAGCATTTACACTGCAAACAACTGTGAAATTTTTGCAGGCCTTTAAAAAAAAAAACTAGAGAGGTGGGTCTTTTTGTTTGTGTTTAAAGGTAGTTGCTTAAAGTAGCAACTTCCCGACGAAACACAGGAATGTGAGAAAAATCAATGATTTCTTCTTGCAGACATGCAGCGAATATAATTTTTGTTTGATCTGTTAAATCGGTCCAGGGTCGGTCTTGGTGCTATTGACAGGTACAATGAAGATGTATCCAAAGATAGCATGTGATCCCATGATCTGTCACATCAAACTTATTCTTTATCTGGCGCTGTAAAGTTCAGAGTCAACAGTAACGGCCAATAGGTTAGAAATATTGTTATCAATTATATTTACTCATATCTTGAAGTTCAATCCCACTTTGCCGGCTTAGAGTCAGAAAGGGTGTCACTTCTGTAGAAGGTGCTATCGGTTTGCACCCTTCCAGGGAAAAAAATACTGGTACACGAGGGCTCAGGTCAAATTTCCCCCCAAAATGCCAAAAAGAGCCCCTGAAAGTCATAAAAGAGCCCCCCAAAAATGTACATAGAGTTCAATGCAAAACAATTAAAGAGTGTTATTTTCATGCAAGCAAGCTTAAAAAGTGGCCCCCCAATTTTTTGAAATATTTGTTTTCCTTGCACCCTTCTGGCTCTCAGCTCAGCAGACAACATGCAGTTTAAAGTCCCATCACCATACGTGTATTAACCCCTCAACTACCGAATTCTCCCATTCTCATAGGCTTAATACAGGGACCACACGGTTCCATTAGACGATTGGTTAACAAGCAATGATTTGACAGAAAAGAAAATTCCAGGAAAGCAAGATAAAAGGTCCTGTGAATTAAATGTATTTGTAACTACTGCACACAAAGATCAGTTGGGGTAGGTATTACAGGGCATCTATTTAAACAAAAGGAAAATTGATTTCTGGATGCAGTTTCGTGTCTGGAATTTTTGAAAATGAGAAGGGGGTTTGATGTTATGATGTTATAATGTGATTTCAATATTTGATATTTGATATGTTCCTCTTACATAATGCTATCGGGTCAAATCTTTAACACAAATTTGTATTGACTTCATTCAATTTGTCTGCACTCTATTAGATACTATATGTCCCTTTTGCAGCCAACCTCAAATTCTGTAGAACTTTGCAGGAATTATGAATATGTCATGTATGTCCTATCTGTGAAATTTAAATGTTAGCAGTGTCCTAATATTCAAATTATGCAAAGAAACCCGTTTACTCGCTAGACTTCACTGTCAGACACTATTGTCAGTATTTAGTGACTGACTGGCTTTTTTCTTCTTTAGTAATAACATACATAAAATGAACTGTAAAGGATTTGTCTACATTAATAACCCACTTCTTGTAATGGCCAAAATCAAACTGATTGAATCTTTGCGCAGCATAAAACGTACGACCATGCGGTACAATGGTACGAAAATCAAGACTATTACTTATTGGCTCTATAGCTCCCTAAGTCGATTTGACAACTAATAGTCGTTATTTTCCCACTTAAAGACATTTTCAAGCCCCCTATTTTTAAGGGTAGTTCTAAATTATGTAACCTTTTCATTTTTTGGGACTGCAAATGGAACATAGTACCTTTAAGGGGTTAATAGCAAGCACATTATTTCACAATGCTATAAATTCATGATACAGTAAAAGAAATATACAATGAAAACATTAAAAAGTGCACATTTTTATCAAACAGGTGTCCAGTTTTACAGAGATGTTTGCCACTGGGGCAATTTTCTGGGGGATTTACTTTTGTATACACTGTACTGTACATGAAGTTTTCCACAGAAAAAACTTCAATTTTGTACATTTACATGTACCACAGTTCTTTCTTTTTTTCATTAAACAAATTAACATCCATCATCAATATGTTCTACATTGTTGGCAATAGTAATTACACGAATCTATGATGGTTTGTGAAAGTCTTTAAACTAACAAATACATGTACTGGGGAAACACATTAAAGAATTCACATTAAAACGATGTGTACATTGAAAGTTTGAAAAATGAAAAATAACTACCGTGCCTGTACAGTGTACATCATACATGTAGTTGACACTGAATAAACACTAATACATGTATGCATGTTTGCATGTTTTTTAAAGGAAAAAAAACAACTTTAAAACATAACAAATTATGGTTCTTCAATTCAAATTCAAATTTCTAGGCTACAGCACAATTTAAAAAAACAAAAATACTACCAAGTAATGCAATTTGTATTCTGACTATTGAAATACAATTATTTGTAACAGGTGAATGAAGTAATTTGAAACTTAACCAATATTTATGCATTAAATGTGATTACATTACAAAAATGGTCTATACAGTAGGCCCTATTCTCTATTATTAGATATCATATCTAAGCACAACTTACTACACTAGAATGTCCGGGCCTCATGTATCAGAGAATCTTGTGGCAGGCCATTACTGAATCTGATCGAGGTCCTAGACCGATGAACACCCTCTCAGGTGTGATTAACCTACAGAACCGGTCCTCTAGGTATCATCCAACAGAAGGGAATTACCGGTAAGGGTTCATTTCAGCAAGTCATCCATTAATTGCCTTGGACCACTAAGATCTTGGTCCAATATTAGCTCAGACCACACTGCTATGGTGTTGATCAACAAAACATATCAAGCACACCCTCGCTCACAATCAATTTAATGCAATAGAGCTCTTTGGTTCATTCATATATTATCTGTGAATTGATTATACCGATGTGTCAATAATTATGTAATATTATACAAACTTCTAATAGTTCAACCAATTCTGAGTACCGGTAAGCCTAGTAGTAGTCAGCACTTCCATGACTCCACTATAATGTACAGTACATGTATGTAGTAGTCGATACATAAAATGTATCCTAGTTTTGGTCCTTATGCAATATTGAGACAAGAGCTTACAATGTCTGCTCCAATCTAAGCCCCATTTATAAGGAATGATGTCATCACCTATCCTTTCAAAGTCCCATTCTCTGGATGGACTTGCGTCATACAGCAAAGACCAATATCTACATGTAGATCCCTATTCAATTCATTATCAGGTACCGGCAGGTAAGCCTACGTCCTTAAGCCATTTTTTTACCACAATTTCAACTCGAAGCTGGGCGCTTTTGTTCAAAACTCGATTTAAATGGTCTAAGTCTTCCATACAAAATTTACGCATATTTTTTTAACAAAGGTTGTTCTTCACCACTCGAAAGCTAGCCAGAGGCTTGCCTGACATAGCAACAAGCCATGTAGGCAGCCTGGATTCCGAGTATTGCAGTTTATTCAGACTCAGTAATGACAGGTTAATGGAATAACTCATCACTAGGTCCCCAGGAAAGAAACATCCATAAATTTGAAAATGTTAGTAAATCAGTCTCTTAGAGATCAAACTCTATGCTAAACAGTCACAACATTTTCCAGAGATATCCACTGTACTCAACTACAAATTTGCTAACATGTAGGTGAACTCATAGGTGTGTTTTGACTTGAGCGAGGTGTGCGGGTACAACACATATTCTTTAACAGGGTTAGTTGGCCCTGAAAGTGGCTCACTCATGCTCTATCTCAATAGGCACGTCTTCATCATCTTGAGATTGCCAAATAGCCAGCTATTTCTGATTTGGGAAATAATCACGAAGTTACAAATCGCGTCGTCATCAGCTCGAGATTCGACCTCGAAACTTGAAACTCGACCCTGAGAAATTAGCTCGAGATATTTTGCTCAGCCTTAGCGCATAGTGCGAGTCTTCGGTCTGGTGAAGACGCATAGGACAAATAGCTGGATATTTTGCAAACTATCCCAAGATATTTTGGGATGACAATCCCGACCAAATATCCCACTAATTGCTACTTCGGTCTGATGAAGACGCAAATTAGTTTGATAGTTTGCGATCGGGATAGTTCAATAGCTGGATATTTGGCAATCTTGAGATAGTGAAGACAGGCCTTATGTTTCATAGACCTCGCTCAAATCTATCATCAGCATGGAAACCTTCAAAGATTACATCATAGGTCTGTATTCTACTGAAATATCAACCCAACTCAGCCAGCTTTAAGCTTTTGTTCACAATCGGGTTAGTTAAACGTGATTATAGATCAAGGGGTCTGGTTGAACTGAATGAGTACTGGACCATAGAGAATGCAGACCAAAAGAAAGCCTGCACTGTGACAGACATGCTTCGTCAACTTTCAACAGAGGCAGATCCCATTTTCTCACATAGGATGGTGGGGTGGCAATCCCTAACAGTTACACACATGTAGTAGTTAGGAGAAGGAGAGAAGATTTTTTCACTGTGTTATATCCATACAGTTTAGATGCATGTGTATCATCACAATTTGTTAAAGTTGCTCTTTAAAAGGAATACTGTAACTCTTAATGTTTCACAAAGTTTTAATCTTGTATATTCAGATGTGGTATATCACCAAGAAACAACCGAGGAAATATATGTATAATGTCAAAATAGACACAACCACTTTGTAAAAAGAAATAAAATACAGCAAAAATAAATACACTGGGATACAACGGGTGAATGGAATGAGACATGCAAATATCAATTATTGATTAATTTGAATGAATATGCACTGTATAAAAAAAGAACAACAGGTGGGCCGAAAAAACATTCATACAGTATTCACAAAATACTTTGATGGAAAATTCAGAAAATCTACAGTAGTTCTGCTCTCATACACACCAAACCGACTCAAAAGTTGATATCGATTCCAAATCGATCGATTCTTGGCTATTGAAGGTAATGTCATAGTTTGATTGGTATGTTGTTGGTCTAATGTACAGTGTATATCGAGAGTATGAAGATAAATCTAGACATTTCTGGCTCATAAAATTTACTGTTTAGTCCTTGTCTTAAATTGTTCACTCTTATCCACACATCTTACAAATGTATGTGCATGCATGCAAATAACAGTACAAGTGCAAAAGTGAGGGAAACAATTAAATATATACCTTTGTAGAGCATGGCAGCTTGAAAAGAACCCCTCATTTGAAGAAATTTTCATCATACATGTGTATCCAATGTATGCAGTTAAAATGAATACTTATAGTATATTCAATAGTTCTCTGGAATTCCAATAAAAAGAGGTGAAACGCTTTAACATTTGAGGTAACACATCTGTCCCTTCTCTTTGATTCAAGTCAGATGAAAGTTTTCAAAAAGTATTGTTCAATAAAGATTGGTTCAGTAGAATTCAAAAAGATCATGGCCCACGAATGAGAGTAATTTCACATTCGAGACTACACATCTGTTGAATTCCTCTGTAAATTGATGTCGGTGCAGATTGTTCATCAAAATGCTAAGATTTGAGGAGAGCACAATATGCCACCAGAAGGAGAAGTCAAGATATCCATACCTAGGCACACAGACGACTAATCAGTGCTGACTTCCAGACAAATACACATTTTCCAGAAAAAACAGCTATTTTACATTTGTACAGACTATAACAAACATCCCAATACAATACAACACAAAATCTGAAGAAGACAAAAAATCTTTCAAACAACACTTGTAAGGATTCCTAGAGTATTTTCTCGGGAAAGTTCTTCATTCCTGATGAGGAGGTAGCAAACACTCCTTAAAAGTATTCTGATCGCACAAAATGAAATTCTTAACTTGTATAAAGCCAAAGAGGTATGTTGATTCCAGGAGATTTCACATATTTTTTCTTCTTTTCAAATAGTATAGAACCCGTGATCTAAAAACCATTAAAGTGAAAAACAAACTGGTACATGATGTCACTGCATGCAGTTGACATACATTCAAACAGAAACTACTCAGAAAGCAACACGATTTGGTTAGTCAAACAAATTTCTACCCTTTATTTGCATTACTTGCAGACTTACATGGAAGTGTGGAAGCGAGAAAAGTAGATATCATAAACTCAGTATGAAATAAGACTGTATAAAACAGATGGGCAATATGTCACACATGAATGCCAGCACCTTCGGTTAGATATTAATGATCATGTCATGTCATATTTCTCCTCTTTTTGTTATTCATTCCAAGCTGTCATCTTCGCATCATCTACCATGTCTGAAATTGAATTTCGAGTCACAGATGCCTGACAAAACGCTGCTTTAATTGCATCGCGTTAGACACAGGGGCAGGTCCCATGATGCGATCATTTCAAGCTGAATTCAATCTTTATGGTGCATTCAGTTATATGCAGTAGTTGCATTTCAAGAGAAATTGGCTTACAGTAATTCTAAATTGTTTACCACAGATCAGTGGTTTCGAATTTGGATCATGAAAACATAAACTAGCAAAAACTTCCTGGAAATCACATTCACTGATCTTCACACAATTTAAACCAATCCTGTACGGTACAAATCTAAAATCATGTATAAAATTAACTTTAAAAAACTTCACCTCACATACTACATGTATGGGCTATGATAAGGAGTATTAAGAAAATACCGTAGTAAACAGCATAAAACAGCACACATGCAACCCAAGTTTGACTGGGGTTCTGTGCAGGCTTTATTTTATAAAAGCACATACCGGTACAAGAATGTCAAGTAATCTACTCACAAGTTGCTATTATATTAACTGAGAGTGTATTCAAACTTGCAAAACATTTTTTTCAGATGTCACATTTGAAGCTCATATTCTGAATAAAATATTACAAGGAACTAAACATACAGAGCTAAAAATATATTTTTGTGATTGGTATTCTCCATGCAGTCAAGCCAACATGCAGTTTCTTATCATCTAACCCATTGCCTACTTGGAGTGGGTGGTCCCTGTATTAAGCCTATGAGAATTAGAGAATTAAGTAGTCACCCGACTGCAGATCACAAGGTATGGGGTTCAAGTCCCGCCGCGGCACTAATGTCCATCGGCAAGACGCTATCTACATTTGCGAAAGTTAATGTGGTTAGATGAGCAAGTGTGCGCTAGTAAAAATGACGCCTAGCTGGAATACTCCCCAAGGAGTGGAGATTTTGCAAACATTGTGTGCGGGTAAGCCTCAATCCGATGACCGGGTAATAATATATCTGTAAAGCGCTTAGACACATCGTTGATGTATTAAAGCGCTACATGTACACATGTATATACAGTGTAAAAGCTGAATATTATCATTATTATTATATTGTTCAATATTCAATTGGTGAGTGGCAAAGAAAGCATTTCAAAGTTTTTATATTCTACAAATAAATGTACTCTCTTACTAACAAAATTCAAATAACACTTACCTGACATGGGCGAAGGCCGTTTTGAATGGGCTATTGAGGATGGGGTTGCCTCTGTGCCCCTTGCCGCACCGAGCGGTTTGCGCTTTCTGGAGGTTGATCCAGGGTGACAGAGCGGAACCGGGAGGAATCAGGGATGGGGTATCTCCATCCCACGTCATCGTCATGGTCACCCCACCCCCACCTCCCTGGGATTGGACCCCAGGGGTCGGGTGGTGGCCGGGCTCCAGGATGATCTCCAGGATTGACCTCAGGATCCACATTAATCACTTCATGTATCTGTCATCAAACAAGGATTTGAAAACTGTTTAATTGATTTAAGGTATCTCATTATTTGTTTGCATGTGTCAATTTACAGGTTCAAATTATGAAGTAATAAACTGACTAACTAAATGAACATCTAATAAACAATGCTTCAAATGTCATAAATGATAATATTAATAAGTAATAACAATAATAATAATAACAACAACAATAATAATTTATTTTAAAAGATTAAAAATTTCAGAATGTTTGAAGGTGCAATCAATCAAATGTAAACTGACGACTCTATGACTCCCATTTTCTTTTTACTAAAATTTTTTTTTAAATATAATAATTCCCCCACATAAAAATTGTAATCATCGCAAATATGTTTTCATACAACAAGAAAATGAAAGTTTATGACAGTTTTTGTACGGAGCAAAATATTGGAGAGGAGCTCGCAAGATGAGGAGCTCGCAAGATAAGGCGTAGTGTTGCCAATTTGTGTTTCACTGATGATACCTTCAAAAATTCACAACTTTTCTATTTTTAATCAGAAATTGCTAAAAACTTTCACTTATTTGATCTCTCAATTTTCTGTTTTTATTAAAACCCACTTAAATAATATCAGGGTGAACTTCCCCTTCCAATTCCAAGAAGTGCGGCAGAATACCTAGTAATAAATAGATCTAGAATAGACGAGTATCTTTGACAAGCCTTAACTCAATCAATAACGCAATATCTAATTTCAATCATCTTTTCACCATTGGATTTCTCCCATCAAGAGCAAGTGTGTGTGTAATTCAGTTTTTACGGAAGCGATGTACATGATGTACATCATATCAATCAGAACTGATTATTTACGTCTGGGCCTGGGGACTGACCTTTAACATCACCATCCAGAAGACGTGACTCAGTTTCGAAAAAGGGGTCACCCGGGACAGTTTGTAGAGCCTTATGTCGATGAATAAATGTATGATGTAGTTTTAAAATATTGGTGTGATAAGAATAGATAAACAGTGCCGTCAACTTTGGGGAACTGCTTCGAGGGAGATTGTATGCAATTTTGGGGGGGCTCAACAGGGAAGGGGGGGGTGTTGAGTATGAAGAAGAAAAAATTGAAGTGTTCACTACCCTCCCCCCCCCCCCCCCCCCCCCCCTTAATTAAGGCTAACCAAACAAGGCTGACCAATTACCAACTTACAAGTGGACATATTTTTCATTCTACCTGTCTAGGCCTACTGAATTCTGGCACAGTACTCTCTATTTATCTGATAGTGATAATATGTCTGGAATGATACGAGTTGATAAGTAACAGTTAGACCCTAGATCTAGGCTACGCCAAAGTTAGTCGGACTTTATCTATTAATTATTATCATGTGATTTCTTCACGTTCTTGCCGTTGGCTCTGCGCTCTACTGCACAGCGGGAAAGCAGCTGCAATGTAGCCAGGACCATTGGCTTCGGCTTGGGCTAGGGCACAGGCTTAAGGCTTGGCAAGGCACAGCTGTGGAATCAGTCACTCACATGCAGAATTAAGTGACTTAAGAGTTTACAATGATTCAAGGAGAATTTAGAAAAAATGTCAATTAAGCTACTCAACAATATTCTCACCTGTCATTCATTGTTTCACAATTGTAGTAAGCACTGGTGCAGTTATTCTTCAGAGGCCCGTTAAAAGTAGAAAATGTAAGGCAGTTCCTCACACAAAATTGTAAACAAAGAATCGTAAATCCCTACATAACGTACAAATCCCTTCACTGCGTCTGTGAGAGGACAAATTACGCGGAAAAACCTCAATATTCCATGGTACCAGACGCTGTCTGAAAAAGATGTTTTCTTTTATGTTACAATGCTGTACTAGAAAGCAAATCGAAATTAGGACAAGTTATTGGTTCATGTCTGCACAAAGCTGGGTGCGTTCAAAGTCTAGAGTCTAGCACATAGGAGAGCACCAACAGTAAATATTAGTTCCCCGCACTTTCAGTTTGTTATCAAAATTAACATCGTTTTCCCTGGCATGAAATATTACATTTTCAGAATATTCTCCTGCAAGGAAATTATTTTGGTTTTCACTTCCCCCATAAAAGGGAAGGAATACAAAAAGATAGTAATCCTTGAACCTTCAGCATGTCTTCTTCCTCTTCTTCACAATCGTTGACTTTCATTTTACAACTTTCTTTATTGTTTCTGTTAATCTCTTTCTCACATTTGCAACCAGACGGTCAGATTCATCTTTTCGGTGTTGTATAATGAACCCAGACTTCACATTTTATTTCGAATGTGACAAGATATCACTTTACTTATGCATTTTCCTTTTCTCTCTCCCCCCCCCCCCCTCCTCTCTCTCTCTCTCTCTCTCTCTCTCTCTCTCTCTCTCTCTCTCACTTACACTTTTAAAGTCATTTCCTTACGGCCATCTATAAACAAAAAAGTTGTAGGACTACCAGGAGAAAATATTTCATTCTTTAAATTCACATGGTCATAGTCATAGTCATAAAATTTAAGTTTATTTAACGCGAACTAAAACCAAGTAGGCCTACATGATGAGAAAGGGATTTCCGTATATAAATATATATATACATAATATAATTACTCAAAAGATGCATAACACAAATTCACGAACGTCAAAATCTGTCTTTTGTAGTACTTGTAGTATTTTTTCTTTTAATAACATCGTAGCATCTTTACATAATTCAAATAAAACATGTTTCGTTTTCTTGAATAACAGTGTTTTCAAAAATGCGTAGCTTTTTTGTGTTACAGTTCTTTTCGATCTTTAATCGGTTGTGGATTAATCTTTTGAAAATACAAAGAATAGAGACTTCATGAAACATAAGTTTCCCGGATAAGTTTGCGATTTTCTGCTTGCATATATGTTAGATAAACTGTGTATTTTGCATATATGATAAGACAATTTCAACTTTTAAATATTTGTTTTTCAAGTTATAACCTTTAATTAAAACGAACTTGTCATAAGAAAAATTAACATTGTAAAGTTTTCGAATTATGTCTCCAAATTTAAACCAAAACAATCTTGTGTGTTTGCATTTTACAAATAAATGAAGATTGTCGTGTAACTGATAAACATAAGAGATTGTTACACAATTTCCATTTGAATAAATTATACCTATTTGGTAATAAGTTGTTTTCTTTCACAGCTTGTAAATTAAATGACCATATGAACTTCCAGTCGATTTGTTCTGTACTATTTAAAGGCACACTGTCCTACTTGTAGCTACTTGCTCCCTCTATATAGAAAACTTCCCAAATCGGTGCCTGTTGGTCCCCCATGATCCTCTTTTTCTTATGTTAAATGAGAGCTGAGTTAATGAGATAGCCACCTGTCACAGTGACCTCGATGGCTCTCTGGGTGGTCTAATCCCTTCTAGCTGCAGTAGTAAAGCCTCCCTTTAACATTTCTTCCCATTTCTCTTCGATTGGAAGTCTAACAAATACAATATGAACAGACAACGTAGAGTAAACAAACTTCGACTTCCGTTTAGTGACATTCAATATTAAACAAATTTCATGACACCTTAATTTTCTTCCTGTGTCGCATCATATACATGTACCTGTCTTAACATATTCTGTTTCCAAACTTTGGGAATCGCATTTACTATGATGTAATATTCTTGAAACAAAGAAGCATATTTTTTCTCAAATTTTTCTTAAATTTCTGTCAAAGACATAAATCTAGAGTTTTTTACGACATCATTAATTTTCAAAAGGCCTATACATCAAACCATTTTTTTAATAAATAATACTTTTTTGTTATGATCTCTTATATTTGAGATAAACCATACGTTTTCACTTCTAATATCAGTGTAAAACAATAATTTGGCGTATTACTTTCTACTATCTCTTTAAAGTCAAACCAAGTATATACCATATTCTTGTAATATTGGGGCATTTTTATATTCTTTAAACAGAACTTCTTATCGTCTTTATACAATTACTTTTTAACACATATTGTAAATTGCATTAACCAGACTCGCTCCATCGCTATTTTGTATTTATTATGGGTGTAGTTTCGGTGTCTACATTTCCATTGTTTTTTCACAGAAAAGCATTACAAGTTAATCGAATATATTATACAGCCATGAACACATGAAAAATAATAAATAAAACTTTTTTTTGGAAATCGTTTCTCTTTGCTAACCTTTTTCCAACCGCATGGCATTATTTGGTTTCAAAACATAATGCACACTCATCACAATGGATTCTCTCTTTTTAAAGTGCATCACGTGCATTTTTATTTTATCTCACAGCAAGCAACAGCAAAATAGGAATGAAAGCTATATCATGTAACCCTGCAACAAAATGCAAATATTTATAATCCGAAAAAGTCATATTTCTAAATGAAATAGAGTTTGACCAATGCTGAGCTCATAAAGACCTATAATATAACACTATGACATAACCAATTATCTGTACTATCAGAAGACTAAGAAAAAACTTCAGTAGTTCTGTTCATTATGATTAAATAAATATTTCAAATACAAATACATATTTTGCACTCTAGAGGATGTCAAAAAGAAGTGTACAGAAATCCCACTCAAAACATTAAATGCACGGCTGGCGGCATATTTATGTTCACACAGTAATCTATATCAGAAGAATAGATCTTCGTCGTCGTCAATAACACCTTTGAACAACAAATTTGAAGAAACTAAGTTATAGATATACTGAAATATTATGTACAAGTATTGAATATGATTACCAACCTATTGATTATAGTGTGATCGATTAGTGTCTCTAATCGGTATTCTGCATTCCGTACAATATGACATTGGACTATAATAATGTTTCGTGCTTTTTGGGGGCCAAGATATACAAATCTTAGTTATAGTAAGGGAAGTTGGGTAGCAAATGAGAGTTTGATAGCTAATATTCGAGCAAGCATGATAATAACATTTCACTTCAAGAAGTTTATACCATACATACAGACTTGTTATTAACAGTGTCTGAAAACTACGGTTCCTTTCTCGTGGTTTACATGGTTCCATTAATTTCAATATTGAAAAGCTAAACAAAATATGACACGAACAAGAAAGAACGTATATCATTTTAATCGTTCCTCTAAAACAACCAAGCTAACTTCAGTATTAGCCTACATTCTAGACATTATATCTGCAATAAGTTAAAAAAGAAGAAATCAATTTACATTAAAGAAACCAAAAACCAAAAAAGACCCCCCCCCCAAAAAAAAAAAAAGCGGCGGTTTTTGTGTGTGGTTTACCACGTCATATCTGATATGACAATGTTGACAACGCTGAATCAAATAAACAATGGATAACCGGGCTCCTTTTTGTCAAATATTGATCATGGATTTACATTAATGATGAGCAATTGAAAAGGTTTCTGAATCACACTGGTGTGTTTGATGTCGATTGATCATTGATCGGCTGTTATAAAGATCGTAGGCATGGGTGTCGATCCCGGGGGGATGGGAGGGGGGTATACCCCCCCCCCCATCCCCCAATATTTCAGGTGGGGGATGGCTTGTACAATCATCCCCCTAATAATTCACCATTCAAAAAAAATGAAGAGAAAAATTAATGATGAGAGCCCGATGAGAGTAGTTAACGGTTATTACTCGCAAGACGACCACCAATATACACATTTTGCTATCTCATTTTCATAATACATATACATATATGAATAGAAAACGACTTAAATGAGACAACCATATATGAGACAAGAATAAAATGAATTCTCGCTCATACGGCTTCATCAGGAATTGATAAATTTATTCAATTTATTCAATCAACATCATCATAGAAATGCAGTTCGCCAAATGCAAAGCCGCCGCGTTAAAAAGCAACGAGCTAAATGTTATGCGCGAATCGCAAAAGTGCAAAAGAGAAGTAGATAGTGGGAGAGAGAGATAATGAGAGACAGAGAGGATAATAACATAGGTAGCAAGCCCATGTGGGACCCACATGGGTCCCATATTCTCTGAAACATGGCCCCATATGGAAAATCATCTGGGGCCCTAAGGCATTTGCACACAAGAAGCATAATATTATGGGTAAACCATTAAGACAGTTGGGACCCAGATGGGACCCACACCAAACTGGGCCCAAATGGGTATGCCCAGCTTAATCCCATCTGGTACCCATATTGGTTAACCCAGATTTTCCCCATGGGCATATTCATATTCTACCCATAATATGTGTACGCCCAGCTCATTCCCATCTGGGACCCATAAGGGCTGGCCCAGATAGATCCCATATATGGGTTACTAAATATTGGCCCCATATATGGGATACATATATGGGTTCCATTTAGCCCAGATGGCACAAGTGACCCAGCTCATCCCCATATGGACCCCATATGGGCTTGCTACCTGGGAAAAAGGGGAAAGGAGAAGAAACGGCAGAAGAAAAAAGGAAGGGGGAAGAGAAAAGGAAGAAAGACAAGACGGTTTTGTCCAAATGGCAGCATGTAGGAGAAGAATCTTTCAGTTTGTTCCCTGATTCATACTCAGTATCTATTTAGTTCTATTGATTTAATCCATTTCTTTGTTTATTTATATCTCTACATGTAAAACATTTGAAGAGCTATTTTCCGAAAGGAGCAAAATCTTTTGATAGCAAATGGAGATAATGATATACATTTTCCTATATTTACCTTGAACAAAACTATTAACCTAAATTACGAGAGAAATTGTGAACACATGCATCTTTTAATAACAATTTTCCATAGACACCTGAACAAAATCGGGTAAACAAAGAGTTCTTTCTTAAGTTACACACAGTCACATTGATCTTTTGCCTCTTGAAAATAAGCTCTTTGCCGGCTCAGGGGATTTAAGCATTGAATTACCGTCAGATGAGCATCCAGGTGCCCGCCTTAGGGCCCTAGGTGAAATCCGGGGGCTCTGCCCCCTGGATTTCACCTAGGGCCATAAGCTCAGGGGTTTTATGCATTTGTTCACGGTCAGATGAGCAAATTTTGACGCCTCATTATTTTGTCAGAAAGACAAGTTGATATTCTTTCTTTCTTTCTTTAGGAATTTGCCATTTTCCAACAAACGCATAAAAAAGTATAATTTACTCAAGATTGAGGAAAAATTTCGAAAAATTATGTCATTTCAGCAACATTTGTAAATCACCGGTATCGAATTAGAAATAAACCACGTTTGAATTGTATTTGGGGGCATCTGTCTCCCCCAAGCCCCCTCCCCCATTAGTACGCCAGTGCCCCCCCCCCGATCTACGCCTTGTTGGCGGGAAAAATCGCAACTGATCCCCTTAACGTTCTTCTTTCTCATTTTTTCTTTCCCTTTCTCTCCTCTTTTCCCTTCCCTTCCTTCTCCTGTTTTAAGTTTGATCGGCCCCCCTCCGATCCACACGTTTTTGGCGGGATTAATTGCAACTGTTCCCCCTTTTTTTCTTCTTCCTGTTTTTTTTCCCTTTTAGTTTTCACCTTTTTCTTTCCCTAGCCCCCCCCCCCCCCTCTTTTTGGGGCGGGTGTGGGCGGGGGGGGGGGAGGTAAGGGCAACTTGTTAGCGTGAAAATTACAACTGATATCCCCCTTCTTTTCTTCTTTCCTCCTTTTTCCTTCCCTTTATCTCCTCTTTTCCTTTTTTCTTTCCCTTTCCTTCCTTCTCTCTTATTTTTTGAGGGGGGGGGGGGAGGGGGTAGGTAACAGCTGGGAGGCAAGGCACTTTAAGTCCCCCCCCCCCCCCCGATCTCCTTCTTTTCCCCCTTTTCCTTTTTTTTCTTCCTCTCCTTTCTTTCCCTTTCTCTCCTCTTTCCCTTTCCCTTCTCTCTTTATCTCTCTCTCTCTCTCTTTTTTTTTTGGCCGGGGGGGGGGGGGGGGGGCAGAGCCCGCCGCCCCCCCCCCCCCCCCCCTGGATCCGCGCCTGTGTATATCAATTATTCAAAGGCAATTTCGGTCCATTCGAGACCAATATGTAATGCTAAAATGCAACAACAAAAAGGAAGAAAGACAATGGCCTCCATAGTTGACGACGTATATCATTACAAAAAATAACTTTAACATGCCAATGATGAACCTCGATTCATCTACAAGCTATTACTAATATAAAATAAAGAAATTAGTGTAGAAACACTACCTCATGTACATTTTATATGATATTTGTTACAGCCAAGAAATCTAAAAGTGATAACTATCTTCACAATTAGAAATTAGCACACCCTCTTTCATGCAACCCCTAAACGCTAAAGAGTTAGTCCAAAAGGAGTTATTTTCATTTTATTCCTAACTCTCTCTCTCTCTCTCTCCTCTGATCACTCCTCCCCTCACCTCTCTCTCTCTCTCTCTCTCTCTCTCTCTCTCTCTCTCTCTCCCTCTCCTTCCTCTCTCCCTCTCTTTCTCTCTCTTTCTCTCTCTGTATCTCTTTCAGAATACAAATCAATGCTAAAAGAAATTGTCAAAAGCAGCAGAGTTAAAATAAAATTGTAATTTAAATATAAATATCAATAGTAATATACAAAGTTCATAATTTTATGAAAATACCCAATAAAATAATTTAGATAAAGTTTAGCCTACATTCCTTTGAATAAATATTTGGTAGCATACTATATGACATAAATAAACCAATTCTATATGGCAAATATCTGTGTTACACCTATCAGATTGGTGGAAATGGGCTAAAAAGAGGAGGGGCATATTTTAATGATGTACCGGTACAAGGTATTAGAGCACTAAGTGAGCTTTAAGAATACTGGTTTGCAGGTCTATCAATGCTCAATTAACTAACTTAAGAGGAAAGTTAAAAGAAAAGTTAGGTGAGCTTTCAGAATACCGCCCTAGGTCTCTTCTCCTAGGATAACTTATTGGGGATGTACAGGTGGACCACTACACCAGGGTTTCCCCACACTCTTTTACAAAGAGTTCAGTGGGTTCTTAATATGCAAAAGTGGTGACTCTCCTCTTTTTTGAGGGACAGAGCACATTAATACATGCAGGTTTCAGTCATCAACCTGGGCTGGATTTGAACTCATGATCGACAAGCAGACATTTTACAGAATGAGCTAAATCACCTCTTCATTGTATTCTGGTACCATTGTAGGTGTTAAGGAGACACATATTCAGTGTCTCTTTCCCTTTTACCAGTAGTAGGTAATGTAGATCTTACATCACTATACAGTGAAACCTGTATATAAAGACCGCTCAAGGGAGGCAACAAAAAGTGTCTCTATAGACAGGTGGTCTTTATGTACAAGTTCCTTTAGTACATGTTTCAATGAGAAACCATAAGTTCTGGGGATGGTGAAAAACGAATTTATGAACTTTCTTTATCTTTAATTCTAATGCAGAGAGTATCATAGAAAAAAAAAAGGACAGCTCTTCAATAACACTCATATTCAAAATATCACAAGTAACAACTTTTAAAGTTGTGGACCACAACTTTCTTGCCACATGTTTGTGTAGTCCCATATACACATTTTGGTGTACAGTGCATGTAACCTTTAGCCAAACGGGGCCAATTTCTTATCATTTTGATGGTTCCAAAACCTAACAGCGTACATACACCAAATCTTAGGTGCTGAATGATCAACCTTTTTTCCAATCGCTTCCACATAGTTTCTTTAACAATGCACTACATAACCAGAATAATAGACTTCATCCATGATACATCAGTTTGAAAGCACATTTTGGCAAGACTTTAATCTACAGTTGCCACACTTCACCCAGGTGAGGTAAATGGGTACCTGGTAGGAATAAATTCCTTGAATGCTTGAGCGTCTTTTCAAGGTAGCTCGGCTAAAGCCGGGGTAATAATATGATTGCACGGCGCTAAGGGAGAACAGTATTGGTACTGATGGTGCTACCCTGGGTAAAAAAAGACATTTTATTAATATCATAATCATTATTATTATTATTATCATACACTGTATTTGCTTGAATTTATAATGTTGATCCGTTCCAAGAATTAACAACTTGTGATTATTGTTAAAACAAACTTGTTTTCTTTACTTAACAACTCCCAAACCACAGGGGTTTCATTCACTACACCACACAGAAGAGGTCTAATTCTTAATTACTCTCTGTGTTTTGTCTATTTTAATGTTTACTAAAAATAATTGCATGAAACTGTAAAAGCTAGCCTTCTCCTTTCGCTCAGCATTGAGGGAAAATATGGGCCGGAATTCAATTCCACACTTATTTTAGAAATACATGTATTTTACTAAATTTTCGGCTTAGATATAAAATTTAGCCAAATTTGAGGGAAAGATGCAGAGACTGTGAGGAATACATGCAGATATTGTGAAGACTCTAAAGATCCCTAAGCTTCGAAGACACTACACGTCGATTCCGAGTTTTCAGTACAACAAGATGTGAGTTGGTCTTGTGGTGCATCGTCAAGTCAGTTTTCACCTACAAAGTGGCTCCGATGGACGCTGATACAAAAACGAGTCTCGTCTTTCCATTGGCGATGTTCAAATGTGATCCTCAGACATAAATAATCATATCTGATAGATACACGTCAGTAAAAACCAAATTACATATGTCCCCTGACATGATTTCTGACTGCTCTTGAACGGTTATTTTGTTAATAATCTCTCAGAATTGCGACAGAACTGTTCCTTGTTCAAATGGGCTGATATAATCCTCATGTTTTAGTTTGTAAGCACCAAAGTCAAGCACATAGACATCATGAGATAAGGCAGCATAGAGGCAGTGTTTGTTGAACTGAAGGCTGTACACTGGTGATTTGACGTTGCCTCCAACATAGATCGTCTACAGGAGAAGGGGAAGTGAGAGAGAAAATGGATGAGCTAATGGAGTAACAAGCTGAAGACAAATCTTTATTGTTATATAAAAAGATACAATTATTGATCTTTTTACAGATGACAGGGACACTTTCATAAGTTTCACAAGGTTTTTTTTTGTTGTTGCAATAATTTAAACATGCATTGCCAGCTCATTCGTGTGTGCTGTTAAAACTCGTGTTGAGTTTGGTAGCACAGAGAAAATTGGAATGTGATAAATATAGTCTCAATGTTTTCCATGTATCAAGAGATGCATGATCCTGATAGATACATGATTATGATACAGATATATATTTATATTCCATTCATGATTTCTGTGTGTTTTCGTGTACTAGCCGACAGGAACACGAGATCCTGGCTCTCCGCTACCCTAGCTACATGTAAGATCCTTTCAATCCAAACGCTCCCTCTACAAAGATCTCAGCAATTTATTATGAAATACCTCACATGCTTACACGTATATGTCAATGTCATTGAAATTTATGTCCCAGGCAAGGAATATAAAATCTTTTGTCTCATATTTCTCTGATCTTCCATTTCATGAGGGGGAATAAAAAAACTTCACAGCGTCCTATTTCACCTAGCATATTGCTACATGTATGTACCGTCTATACGCTAAGAAATATGATGAACAGTTTTTGAGGGCTTACCAAAACTAAACATGACCATTCAATTTGCCATCCTACAACCATTCATGAAAATTCCAAAGAAATAATTCACTCACAAAACAATAGCTCATATAGTACATAAATTTCAGAAATGTAGACATGATGAGAAAGTGTACTCACCTGGATACATATATCGTTCCTGCGTTTATCCCAGAACCTAACAATACCATGGCGACAGTATCCAGCAGCAATAAAGTAGTTGTTATCAGATGAGATACAATAAACAGCATTGTCACTGGGTTCTTCAAACTCCATCACAGGCAATCTGTGTTCAAGCAAAAACAAAAGTAAACAAAATGAACAAAGTGGGTTTTTAACTATAATTTTGATTTTTCTGGTTCAGAGGTGTCTTAAAATCGAACAAGGAGATAATTTCACAGAACAAGCAGCATAAAATGATGTGGGGTTCTGTGTCCAAAAGCGTTCAGAATTAAAGACTTCTCTTATGCTTTTGGATTCAATTTTGTGATATGCCTTAAATAACACTAACCATCACACATTCTTTTCCTATACAACATTGTCCAACATAAGTCTTAAATATCTACGAAATATTGCTTGTAAACTTCAAATTATCTGTCCGGATTACAAGTCTGTCTGGACACACAAAGTTTGGGTATACAACCTTCCATCTCCTTCCCCACACCAAACCACCAGCCCCAATCACTTCCCCACCCCTTCCCTACCATCCCCACTTTGGGAGGTAAAATGATGTCTTACATTTGCCACATACAATCAAATTCCCCTCGCTTTTTGATGGGAAGGAAAACAAATGGCCCTACTAATAAAAGTTTTTTTGGGGGAGGGTTGTTTCCAGATATATAATACTTTGTTCCTAATACTGTATTTTAAATATTTACTTTTGAAGAGATATCAAAATGACAAACATGAACTATATCCCCAAACTGTACTTTTTTAATTAAAGCCCCACTGACAAAGTATAGCTACTTGCGCCGTTTATATAGCAAACATTGGTCCCCCATGATCCCCTTTTTCTTATGTTAATTGAGAGCTGATTTGATGAGATAACCACCTGTCAGTGACCATGCAGGGAGATCTAATCCCTTCTGGCCAAACTAGTGCAGATAGGCTTTAATCTAAGGATTGGCTCATTTGCTTTGAGTGTCAGTTAAATCTGATGCAGCCATTAAACATACAGTTTATCCCTCTATGCAATGATGGCAATTACATGTATCAAAATTAAAAGTTTAGAGTGCACTCACCTTGGTGTACGTATATCCCATTGTCTGACAAACGTGTCATAGCCGGCAGATAAGAGGGTATCAGAAGACTCAAAATGGAGGTCCAGGATGCCTTCCCCTTGCCTCTTGTTCTCTCCACATACAGTGTTTTGGGTTCTGTGGATGACATCACAAACAAAATTAATTTGATAATTTGTTTTAAAAAAATTTCAGCTTGAACCCATTACATAAAGATTGTGTGATCGATCTTGTAATTAAAAACAACAAAGAAAATATATTTTCAACTAGAAATATTGCAATCTGTATTGCTGCGCAATGCGAATGTATCCCCCGGCAGTGGCAGCGATTTTTGTGTCATCCTTATGTTTGAAGGAGGGACAAAGATCCCCTCTCCCCTCCCTGAAACAAAAGGATGACGTAGAGATCGCCACAAGTGGCTTGGACTATTGTAAAGACTAAGAGCAGCATCACCAAAATGAAATGTGTGTAGATTAGAGTATAATGCATCTCTGTACAAAATTTGAGAGAAATCTGTCAAGAAGCAAGGCAGTTAGAGCGCACAAAAGACAGCCACCAAAATATGAACTTTGACCCTTTAACAGACGGAACACAGACGACACCTCATCAAAAACTAAAGATGTGTAGATTCTACTAAGACAAACCTCCATACTTTAAACATTTTGAGTATTTTAAGCCTGTTAACTATTGTAAAAGTGAATTTAGAATACTTTTAGTTGTGTCCATTTTGTTTCAGGAGAATTATTTGGCTTCCCAACGCACATCATATATATATATATATATAGGCGTGAAGAAAATGGTCTAGGAACGTGAGACGTAGCTGTACTTTACAAGTTTATTACGAGCTTTTAAAGTACAGCTACGTCTCACGTTCCTAGACCATTTTCTTCACGCCTACATATTCTGGAACACCAGTTGTCATGTCAGAGTTGAGAATTCTCACACTTTATATACATGTATATATGTACAGCACTTTCTGACTCAAGCAACCAATCACCTGAAGAAGAAAAAATGTGCAAACAAAAAATTTCCAGTTAAAGAATGATATAGAAAACACTTAGCTTCCATAGAGTGGCCTTACTTTAATGTTAATTTAGATTATAACTAAAATTCCTATATCTCTTTGTAGAAGTAAAATAAACTGAAGCTCATATTTTGACTATAGAATAGTGACATGGAATCCCTATCACGCAGAGCAAACTACTTTTGGTGATTGGTACATTTTAATTGCTCATGTCCTTTAGAGGCTATAAAAATCCATATTTAGCTACAAATTTCAGAACAAATGAAATAAAATACTGTACAATTAAGCATTACTCACGTTCCGATGTCCCAGACTTTAAGTGAATTATAGTCAGTGTTCCCTGATGTACCAGTAGCAAATAACCTGAAAACACACATAATTCAAAATACAGAGTCAAATGGAACATGAATTATCCTTTGAGTTCTTCACACGCAGTGGTAGAACAGTGGTAGAGCAGTGGTCTCATATACAGGAGGTCCTGGATTCAAAACCAAGCCAATAAGCTTGTGCCCTTTGGTATAAAGGCATTAATCCTCAATACCAAGTCCCTGAGAGAGTTGCTAACTTACAAGCATACACATCTTTCTTAGCAGTCCGGTAAAACTATCACCCAACATTTCATACATTAGGTAAATATGAAAACCTGGGCTTCAATTTAAAGATGTAGACACGTCATGAATCACATTATATATTGAGAACAAAAATATTCATTTTTAGTGAATGGATGGTTCTTTAAACACAAATCAATAATTTCCTGCCCACAAATTAGGGTGTCAAAAGCCATCCTGAATTGAGAACGCAAAATGGTTCATGCCGTCTATTTTAATGCACTCTGGCATGCCAATGTGGGACAGTGAGGGTAATTGTGTTCATGAGAGTGGACGGATGATGAAAAAGTGAATACCAGTACTTTTTAAATTTCGACAGGTGGTCACAACTTGGAGATAAAGTCAAGTTCTGGTAATGCAATTGCATTGTGAAAGAAAAGGTGTGGAATGGATCAGAAAAAGTTGATCATGTAGCATGTAAGTATTGGTGTGTACTGCAAGGTTCTGGAGTCATCAAAATCATAATAAATTTGGCCCAGTCTTGGTAAAGTAACAGGCACTGTACACAGAAAGATGTTTATGGGACTACACGAATGGTGTTGGGCCTACTTACCTTGATTTCCTTGTCTTTCTATGCTCATTACTCAGCCAGTATACATTTTCTACCAAAACTGTTTGGCAAATGACATTTATTTGTAATCTTGAACACTTAATGTAAGTTTTGTTTGATTCTGTGAGAATTCATTTTCTTTTTTTACCAGAACTCAAGTTTATGTTTAATTTTGTTAATGTTTTTGACGAAAGCACTCTGATATCATACCTTTGTGATGGGTCTACTGTGACAGACCACACCCGATCTCTAATGGGTACAGTGCGTACCTCTCTACCATCAGATTGGCTCCACACCTGCACCCCTCTGTTATTGGTACCTGCAATGATGAGCTCCCTTGTGGCATCGACGCTCGTGAGGCTGCAGAGGCTAGCCTGGAGGG